>OX421505.1:14258282-14723282 GCA_949126835.1 Anisus vortex
AAGTAACGTCTGTAAAACTTATGTCAGGTTGCTTTAAACGGAGACTTTTGCGCGAGCTTGATTCCATAAGCTGGGTTTTTACGTTCCTGTCGGGCATTGAGAGAGCTTGAAGCATTACAAAGCATACACTCTCAAGCATTACAGAGTTACCAAGCTAATACAGAGGTAGAAAGGACATAAACTCTCTAATATTACAGAGTTAACAAGCTAACATGTGGTAGAAAGGACATAAACTCTCTAATATTACAGAGTTACCAAGCTAACACAATGGTAGAACGGACATAAACTCTCTAATATTACAAAGTTAACAAGCTAACACAATGGTAGAAAGGACATAAACTCACTAATATTACAGAACTATAAAGCTAATACAATGGTAGAAAGGACATAAACTCACTAATATTACAGAGTTACCAAGCTAACACAATGGTAGAAAGGACATAAACTCTCTAATATTACAGAGTTAACAAGCTAACACAATGGTAGAAAGGACATAAACTCTCTAATATTACAAAGTTAACAAGCTAACACAATGGTAGAAAGGACATAAACTCACTAATATTACAGAACTATAAAGCTAATACAATGGTAGAAAGGACATAAACTCACTAATATTACAGAACTATAAAGCTAATACAATGGTAGAAAGGACATAAACTCACTAATATTACAGAACTATAAAGCTAATACAATGGTAGAAAGGACATAAACTCACTAATATTACAGAACTATAAAGCTAATACAATGGTAGAAAGGACATAAACTCTCTAATATTACAGAGTTAACAAGCTAACACAATGGTAGAAAGGACATAAACTCTCTAATGTTACAAAGTTAACAAGCTAACACAATGGTAGACAGGACATAAACTCTCTAATATTACACAGTTAACAAGCTAACACAATGGTGGAAAGGGCAGATGCTAATTTGATATTTAAATGAAACAATAGGAAAAAACTACGTCTCCTTATTGATTTTGCATGACATTTGAAAAACAGTAACACAGTTTTGAATCTTTGAAAGAAGAAGAAGAACAAATAGACAAAAGAGTTAGAGAGGGAGAGAGAGAGGGGGGAAGGTTGAGAGAGAGAGAGAGAGAGAGAGAGAGAGAGAGAGAGAGAGAGAGATGTTATACATTGTGTTTGGAATGATAAATATTTAAATAATGTTAAGTTGTTCGTTTCTCTAACTAGTACCGGAAACCCATTCGATGTCTAATAGCCACACGTAAAACAAAAAATGGAATGTGTAGGGCATGGGATAGGACATAAATTGGGCATTTGCTAGGAAATGGTAGGACAAACGGTGTTTCTTTGTGTAGAACATATGGTAAAGAACGAATATGACATTGGGTCGGACATATGGTAGGACACGGGTAGGGACATTGGATTGGGCATAAAGTGGGGCATTGATTATGAAAGGGTAGGACATTTGTAGGAAATTGGATAGGACATTGGGTATTGCATCGGTGATCGCGTTGGGACTTGACACGGGTAGGGACATTGAATAGGACCTAATGTGGGACATTGCGAAGTATATTGGCTAGGACATTGGAAAGAACACGGGGAAGGACGTTGGGTAAGACATTAACTTTTACATTGGGTAGGACATTAACTTTTACATTGGGTAGGACATGCAATAAGACATGGAATGCTTGATAATTGCTATTAGGAACAAGCATTGCTCATCCATTTTGTGTGTTAATAAAGCCTGGCCAAGGTTGAACTCTTGTCGTTTATTAATTTATCTTACTTACCAATGCAGATTGCATGCACATGCACATCACATGCACAGACACAAACACACACCGACAAACACACACACACACACATTAATGTATGTGTCTGGTTTGCAACACGGGGAAATGTTATGCAGCACGCTGACACGTGACTTCTGCTACGCTGGGATTGAAAAATTGAAAATGTTATAGAAGCGTTCAGTTAAGACGCTGTTGATCTTTTGTTGCTGATACGAATCTATTATACAGAATCCAGCTAAGGGACTCATCAATCTCTCATCATGTCAAAAACGATTTAACAGAATGCAACTATCAGAAGATGTGTGTGTGTGTGGGGGGGGGGGGGGGGTTGAAACGGGTGCAAGATAGGGTGAAATAGCAGGCCATTTCTAAACTAGTGCAGAATTTGTCGAAAAGCTATTGAAATACTAATGTTATATCTAATTAGCAATAGTTGAGAAGAAGAAAAAAATCGCGAAATAATATCTTTAAAAGTTTTAAATGATCACGTGTTTTAGCCAAATTTGTATGAGGTAAAAAGTATAATTATTCTCAGGGGCGGAGTCACGAAGGAAGCTGAGCCCCCCCCCCCCCCTCCTACCCCAATTGTTTTTTTTTTAATATCGTTTTCCAACAGTCTTTTTTTTTAAATATGTAGTACATTCGCAAAAAAATATGATAACTGTTTGTCACGCGAAAGTTCAGCGCACCTTTATTTTAAATTCTCAACAACAACACAAATAAAGATATTTGTTTATTTTTCATAAATTGTTTTATGTAAAAATCCCTATGAGATTTTTTATATGTTTATTTAATTTTTAGTTTTTAAAATTCTAGTTCTTATCTTCTTATAAATTTACAGACGTTTCTTCTAGATCAGTGGTCGGGAATATTTTTGTCTAAGAGAGCCATGGACACCACATATTTTGAAAAGTAATTCTGTGACATTAAACATTATGTTTAAAGCTAAAAATTCAAGTAAATGTGTGCATTTTTGTGTAATTTCAACACTAAAAGTACAATAATTATGTCTCTGAATTCTTTTTAATAGTATTTTTATGCTTTTGCTAATCAATAATGAGTATTTCTTAACATTAATGCGACTTCTGGTGCTGCAATGCAATTAATATGTAGATGAAAGGAATCTAAAGAAACATTTTTTCTTATAATCGAACATTTGTCTGCGCGCCAGATGCAGCCATCAATAGAGCCACATCCGGCTCGCGATGCCATAGGTTCCCGACCTCTGTTCTAGATAGAAGATTATTACGTCCATTAGGCCCAAAACTCCTGAAGGGCGACAGGGATCCGTCGGTGGCTGGGATAGAACCCGCGACCTGTCCGTTTGTTTTTGGTTGACAGTCCGGTGAACTAACCGCAGTCCGCTGAACTAACCGCTGGACCAGCCGGCTTCTAGTTGCTAGAAACAATAATGTAAATATAAACTTAGTTGAAGATTGCCACATAAAACTATTCCAATCCTAAAAGAGACGTTCAATTTATTCTATCAAAATGCAAATGGTAAGCCTACTGAGAAACGTCTTAAGTCTGAAACTGGCATTTCTGACAAGGGAATTCTAAAAGATACTATAAGAAAAATCCTTCCAAACAAAAAGATGGAATTGTGAGATTAAATTATAGTCCGACTCGACTGAAACGTGTTTAAACCAAAAATTTGCGAAGAGACGGAAAAAGTGGGCCAGAAAAGAAAGAATTGAAGAAAAGTAAGAAATACAAGAGAACGCTTTATATAAGGAGAATGTGTTCTATATATAATAATAATAATAGTAATAATATTCTATTTGTATAGCGCTGCCAACAAACATAATGTAAGCTCAGAGCCCATTTAACATTGAGCCACAAACAAGTTAGACAACGGATATAATCATTTAGGCTTAAAAATATATATCTGATTAATAATTTTAAAACTTTATAAACATATTTTTGTATCGCTCTATCCACATCTTTCTCTCGCTCTATCCATATCTATCTCTCTCTCTCTCTCTCTGTCCATATCTTTCTTTTATTTCCCCATTTCTATTTTTTCTAATTATATCTTTCTCTATCTCTCTAACCATTTCTCTCATTTTTACTTTCTGCATCTTTCTAATCAATTACATTTCTCTATTCTCTTGCTATCATCTTTCTTTCTCTCTCACTCTCTCTCTCTCTGTAACAATGCCAATATCTGTCTAAATTCCTTTGCCTTCCTGTTGTAACATTTTAATAAAACTTTCCCTCCAGACATTATAAAAAAGCATTCAGCGCTTTAATTTCATCCATTGAAATATAAACAAATATTTTAATATGAACACATAGGGTTTCACGTCATGGTCGTCGACACACCATAGGCAAAGGGGGGGGGTGGGGGCAGGGTATTATGTTGTTGAGCATCTTGCCATCTTTTCCCAAAACCCTATTGATACAACTTTATAGTTGTGTTGTTGTTGTTTTTCTGACATTGGGACATTGGGACGTCATACAAATGTCTACCTGACATTTAGTCGGGATGGGAAAAGCTAGGGCGGCTAAGCCAAGCACTGAACACACAATCCCGTAGTAAGCCGTAGCCATTTCTCAAATTGCAACTTTAAAAAAAAAATATTAAACCTTGTTTGTGATTTACTTTTTTTTGCCTGACACGAAACATTGACGCACCAAAGAAACAAACAAGTGTAGAAATACAAGACCATTGAGTCTATTTGCATAACCCTGTATACACACATCCGCATTACTGTCGTGTAGTGGCCACGGTGGCCGAGCGGCTGCGCATTCCACTGGCGTACCGAAGGTTCCTGAGTTCGAATCCTGGCGAAGGATTTTTTTCCCGGGTCTTGAGTGTGTCCCTGAGTCTACCCGGCTCTGGTGGGTACCTGACCTTAGTTGGGGTAATGAAAAGGCAGCTGTGCATTGTGCTAGCCACACAATCACCTATTATGGTGAACGCTGCCTAACTGGCGCTTTGATCAATTTGGTCCGAAGGGTACTTTACTACTTCTACTAAAGCAAAGGCGGTCGGGCATTGGTCTGACTACTAAATCCGCCTAATATGCCGTAGCATTTTTGTCACAACAAAAACGTTGGTTAATAAAATCGTATTTTTGATTGTTTGTTTATTTCCCCACTTCTGGCATATTGAATTCACTCCACACCCCCTCCCTCCCTGCTCCCCAGTAACTGATCTGCCTTTACAATCATAAAAAAACCTCACCAATCAACTTCCTGCCCTCATAGAGAATGTCAGGATGAGTACACATACCCCCCCCCCCACACCCCCAGGACACATTCTGCTGCATATTTCCATCGTGTAACAGGAACTTCCAGAAGCAGCTGTGGCCGTAGGGTGTCAAGTGGGGAAAGGGGTGTGGGTGTGTGGCTTGTAGAGGGGAGCGGTGGATGGAGGACCGAAAAAAAAAACCTCCTTTCGACTGGAAACCGGAAACGCAGAGTAAAGCTCTTTTGATCTGAGCAAGAGTGCGGCGCAATTTATGAAACACCAACAACAACACAACCCAGTAAAAAGAACACACATAGAAAAAAAAAAGTTCCATTGGTTCTGACAATAATTTATTTGTTTCCTCGAGAAAACTGCATTCACTTTGCATTAACAAGTTTAAAATTGTATTTGGTGCTAGATTTTAGGACGAATACAAAAGAAAAGGGGGGAGGTACGTTTTTAATGAGTAAATAAATAAATGACGCCCAACACGTTTTTCAGCTAGTTAGATTAGCCATTAAAACTTAATTAAATTTTGTTCGACTAAGCAATTGATCTAGATTCTAGATCATAGGTTCTCAACCTTTTTCGGCTCACCGCCCTCTTTTACAATTTTGTTCCGCTCACCGCCCCTCCCCCCCCCAACTTTTTTTTACCAGCCACTCCCCCCACCCTCGGAAGTTGAAGGGTCTATATAGTTTCCGAAATTTACAGACAATAACCAAGACTTTTAGTGGAAAAAAAAGAGGAGGGGGGTCTATATGCTGCGTGAAGTAAAATTTAAGAAGGGTGTTAAAAAACTTTTAGTAAATAAATGTTGTCACACAATAGACAGCCATTATATCTGGGACAGACTACTTTTTTTTCTACAACATCAGTCCACTATACGCCATACCATCGCCGATGGGATAATTTCTTTTACAATAAAGTTTTATTTTTTTTATTAAAGGGTGGTAATTAGCCAGTTTCATTTGAACTAATATTTCTAATATGTTTTTTTTTCTTTTATAAAAAATTTCATGGATTATAATTTATAACTTTAAAATTATAAAACTGTAAAAATTATTTGAAAATTATTTAATTATATCAATATTAAATGAATAAAGAATTTAGACCTATATGGATATTTTCTAACACCACATTAACTACCCAGTCTATATGATTACTACGTATCTATTCCATTTAAGGAATGTTAGAAACGAAACACTGCAATAATCATAAAGGGGCGATCAAAATATCAGCATTATTAGCAAATGTAAAGGCGACAGGGATTGGTTGTGTCGGTTGACAGTCTGGTGAAACTACCACAGGACGAGCCGACAGCACACATACTTGTCTAATACCGACCCATATTTATTCGAAAAGTCATTGCCATTCCGATTTCTTATTAGTATAATAGTATATAGGCCTCGTGTTGGGAATATCAGATATTTAGCAGCACTTGCGTTTACATCACATTTCATCCTAAAACTAATCGATTCAAATAGCTGAGGTGTTCAAATTATTATCAGGTTCTTGTACCGCCCAGATGCCATTCGCCGCCCAGGAGCGTCAGCGCACCCCTAAAGCTTCCTACCGCGCCCGGGGGGGGGGGGGGTGATAACGGCCCCGTTGAGAACCTATGATCTAGATATATATGTGTTATAAACAAAAAAACATTAGTGTAAGGTATTAATGAAACAAAAATATACTATTGAAAGAGAGAGGGATAGAGTCTAGAGAAACATGAGGCAATATGAATTAATGATAAGTACATAAATAGATTGGTAGGTAAATGTTTGTTAAAGATAGATAAATAATTAAATACTCATATACACATATTATAGTTCGATAGATAGATATAACGTATATAGAGATAAATAGATCGATAGATAGATAGATAGGTTGATTGATAGATTGATAGATTGGTAGATAGATAGATAGATAGATAGATAGATAGATAGATAGATAGATAGATAGATAGATTGATTGATAAATAGATCGATAGATAGATCGATAGATAGATAGATAGGTTGATTGATAGATTGATAGATTGATAGATTGGTAGATAGATCGATAGATAGATAGATAGATAGGTTGATTGATAGATTGGTAGATAAATAGATAGATAGATAGATAGATAGATAGATAGATAGAGTGATTGATAAATAGATAGATCGATAGATAGATAGATTGGTAGATAGGTAGATAGATAGATAGATAGATAGATAGATAGATAGATCGATAGATAGATAGATAGATAGATAGATTGGTAGATAGGTAGATAGATAGATAGGTAGATAGATAGATAGATAGATAGATAGATAGATAGATAGATAGATAGATAGATAGATAGATAGATTGATTGATTGATAAATAGATTGATTGATAAATAGATCGATAGATAGATAGATTGGTAGATAGGTAGATAGATAGATTGATTGATATATATATAGATAGAAAGATAGATAGATAGATAGATAGATAGATAGATAGATAGATAGAGACAGATAGATCAATAAATAGATCGTTATTTTGTTAAACCTAAACGTTAAACTGGTGTATAAAAAACACAAACTAAATCTATTTAGAGCAGACCTGGGCCCATCAAGAGATCCAAAGTATACCTGATCCATCTGTGTTGCTTTTCCCACAGTAGCGTAGCTGGGCTAAAAGACATTGTGGTGCCTGGGGAGGGGCTTTGAGTAAGTAAGCGAAAGTTAAGAAAAGTGTCCGTTTTTGCGCCTAAGCAAACTTTGGTGCCTGAGGTGGCCGCCCAATTCGCCTCTTTCCCCACTCTTGTTACGCTTCTGACTTTACCTGCCGTAACCCTAACCATTCTAGATAGAAACTCCAAAACTCCTGCAGGTGCGGCCAGTGATTGGTCGGCGGCTGTGGCTAGAATTCGGACCGCTTCGTTGACAGTCAGGTGTACTAACCGCAGGGCCAGTGTGGTCTTGAGAACGAAAAGTAAAATTCAATTTCCGTAAATGGCACGCAAAGACAACAATACAAATATGAAAACGAAACGCATAATCAATAATATAAAACTTTTAAATATTTAAATCAAGATTCATAACAAAAGCCAGCTCTTCCTTAAAGTTTATATTTTAAAAAAAATAAAAGCAATGAACGTTTAAAAAAATAATAATCGATTTCTATAGCGTCTTTACTTCCCTTGTTTTCTTCTTCATTATGTGTAAAACAGAGAATCGATTCTCGAACATAAAGCGATTTTCGCAATAGTAGAATTTTTTCTCTCCTTTCTTTGGCGTTCACACGAGTTACGGCCTACTTGTTTTATTGTTTTGGTTTTCAACTTTTTTTTTTCTTTCTGAGAGTCTGTAGACGGAAGAGATGTTTAGAACGATCCAAGCGAGACGAGATACGAGACTTCAACCGAGACAGCAGACGAGTGCTTATATTTATCCACCCAACTGAGTGACTATCATTTTTAACGAGGGGAAAATGTTTCTTATTTATTGCTATTGGCTCCGTGTTTTTTCTTTGTACTTTAGGATTGTTTATTTGTTTGTTGTAGATATTGCCTTTCCCAAGATAATAATTATATTAATAAGTTAATTGATTAAATAAATATATTAAGACATTTGCATTTTATTACATTAATTATGTAGTATCCCGTATTAAAGTTGTATAGATCAGTGCACCCAATATACTTTAGGAAATCTTCAATAAAAGATTACGTTTTTGTTACACTGAGAGGGGACACTCCTGCTATAAGCCCCAAGTCAAATGGGTGCTGATTTAATATCTCCATTGTAAAACTGTTTAATTAAAGTATATCATATGTGCCTACAATTCCTACATTTTGATTCATAGAAGAATATACATATATCTGTGTTTATGCTTTGAAAAAAAAATTTGAAGTAAGTAGAAACTCCAATTGTCACTTGATCATTCTAAAGTCTACGTATACAGTGCTGAATATAGTAAATGTCAGTTGTCTGAGTTGGATCTGAATAAAATGTTAAGTTGCTTATACATATTACCACGCTACCAATAATACAAATATTAAAAGCACTAACATTTGTTCAAAAAGGACAAATAGCATATGGTCTAGACATAGAATTATTTTTATAGATGTCGATGTGTTTATAGATATAGATAGAGATGTAGATAAAGGTGTAAATGTAGATGTTGATATTATAGACTAGGCAGTTTATTTTTTGTTTCAGTTGTTGTTTTTTTTTTTTTCAGTTTGATTAGCCAAAGCGATAATGGGAAACCGCCGTTGAGAGAGTAACTGATCAATCTTTGATACCCTCCTTTTATTTTGTTAACTTTGTACTCCTCCCCAGCCCCCCCCCCACCCCCCCACCCATTTTTCAAGGGATGAACAATATTGTACAAGAGATAAAATGGTCCGTTCTTTTTTTTTTTTTATTACGCTTCGTTATCGCTTTTTTTCTGTTTTGGTTTGACATGGAAAGTGTCAGGAAATCTATTTAAGGAATCTCTGACGCTGACCCTGTTAATTCTACCGCACTTGTAAGGGTTTGAGCGATTTATAGCACCCTCATTTAGAGGTGTGGACGGTTAGAATCTTCAAGGAGGATGGTATGAATAATGCAACCACATTCGGCGATATGCACGAGTGGAGCGTATTGTTCCTCGGGCGGTGTCGAGTTGTTTCCTGGTCGTGCAGGTTTGTGCGTGATTGTCTTATGGGTTGACCCAATTGCAGTCGCATCACCTGGATTTTGCCCTTGCGAGAAAATTCTGTCTCCCTTATCTTTTTTACTATCCCATCGGCTTAAATTCGTCCCGTGCAATTAGGTAAGGAAGAAACGCGACAAGAGGATTTTTTCAAAATTTGTACAACGCAGTTCAATAACTTTTAAACCTTATGGCCACCATCTTTGATTCCATAGACTTCGATTTCAAACCATGAATGAGAATGGTGGTAGGGCTCCTGTAAAAGGCGTGAAGGTCACGGCAGGCTAACATAAAACAGCCTACACTTATTGGTGATGGGATTGTGTAGCCTGAATAAATTTGACGGCTCACCACCGAAATACGTGGGTGTCTCGAGCTGGGTAAGCCAGACCACCGACTCTGTTTGTCCCTCTTCAATGGCTGGTTTTGTCAGGAGGTTGAACAGTGAGCTAAACTGGGCTGTGTTATGTTGACAACGCCCGATATTTATATTTGCTATTTCTCGCGCAGCTCACATTCTTCTGTCTCACGCATACACACAAATGATTAGAACAAACCTGTTCTCCGCAGGTGATTAGATGAGAACACGTTTATTGTGCTAATTAATTGCTATGGTCCTAAAAGATCTTCTGAAGAAAGGTCAAACTTATATACAGTGGTATCTCCATAAGAACTGTGACTCCCATTAAGATACAATCGTGCAAAATAACGTCCGTAGTGTGACAATGAAAACCAAGAGGCAGGTATCGACAACACAATAAAAAAAATCCAAACGAAATCTTATTCCATTACCATAACGTGGAATGAAGCCAAAAAGAACATATACAACAACCCGTTTTTATAATGTCTCCGTCTGAATTAAAATGGCGGGCTTTGTCGTAATTACATCATTTCTCTGTCAACAAACGGAATGGCCCCCACCTCCCCTTAAGTCAAGAGGTGGGGTTCCTTAGGCCCAAATTGTCCACCAGGTATTTGTAATAATGACTTGGAGGGGGGGGGGTCGAAGACCTACCACGACTCTTTAACTTAGACGACGTGCTCGGTGAGACAAACAGTTGGTGCAAACAGTTGACCATTCCCATCCACTCTATGCACCGAATTAAAAGGCCTTAAAAAGAAACCGGACGAGCCTTTCGGCTCTATAGGTACAGACATCCAGGCACCGGGTGGTTCTCGAGACGCAGCGTCCATTGCTTCCTCCCCACCGAGACCCCGTGGCCTCTTGGCAGTGCAATGGATCTCGGACGAATACAATTTATAAGGGGGAGCTAACATGGAAATACAGTTACATCACTTTCATTAAACCTGCTTCGCATTAACACAGTGACAACGAACATTTAAGAAGCCTAAAAGTCAACCTGCTCTATTATTGCCCACTTTAAAAAAATATATTTTATACTGCAATTAATTTAACTAGATCTACGTAGCAATACCAAGGCTAAAAGCAAAGTAGACTATTTTTAGAGAAAATCTTTAAAGCGTTTTATAATTTATATGTAATACAAAATAAAAGTGTTTGTGTTTAGCATCCTTTTTATTTGCATTTATTATTATATCAAGATTCAAATGCAATGTTTTATTACTAAACTTTCACCTTTGTGAGAATTATTGTCTAAACTTTGTCATTGGATAGTTAAGATGATGATATTAACAACCAATAATAATGTTTGATCTCAGTTTCTGAGATGTACTTAATTAATGTGTGGAAATCTTTAAATGTTAGGTGGAAATCTTTAAATGTTACTGGCTACTGTGGTTATCGAGGAATAGATACGTAGTAATCATACATACTGAGTAGTTAATTTAATGCTTGAAAATATACATATTTACATATTTGAAAATATACATATACATTCTTTAGTGATATAATATTTATATAATTTTCCAATACTTTTAACAGTGTGATCATTTTAAAGTTATAAATTGTAAGCCATTTATTCTTTTGTAAAAGAAAAAAAATAAACGTATTAGAAATATTAGCTCAAATAAAACGGGTTAATTATATCCCTTGAATAAAAAAAAAACATGCCAACATTTGATTCAATAGTGATGCCAACAAAGTTATGTTTTGTAGTATTACAAATATTAATGACTAATTATTATTTCTTTATATAAATCCCACATTATAGATTCATTACAAGATTCAATTATTAGATGATTAAAATGATTTACGTTAAACAGTTTTAAATAAATTAATGGTTTGTCCATTTAAGGATTTTTATATTTTAAACATTAATAACTACAGAAATTACATAATATAGTGCTATTAAATAAGTCTCTTATAATTATTAAATTAATAAATAATTATACAAATAAATTTGTTTAAAAATTACTTATATTTATATTTAATTAAAGAAGATGAGCATAAAAACATGGCAACCGGAAGAGGACCAAAAAAGTCTATTTAAGTCTCTTCTACAAGAAATTGAGT
This sequence comes from Anisus vortex, assembly GCA_949126835.1. Taxonomy (NCBI): domain Eukaryota; kingdom Metazoa; phylum Mollusca; class Gastropoda; family Planorbidae; genus Anisus; species Anisus vortex. The sequence goes on from OX421505.1 coordinate 14,270,328, forward strand.
GCTACAACAGGAAGACCTTAATGCTGTTGGCACGCTGAATAAATTAGAAATCATACTTTGGCACACTGTTCTCAAAAGGTTGCCGACCCCTGGCGTAGAGAACTACTGAACTGGTTTAGTTGTGGTGCTGTGGCATTATTTTATTAAAAACAAACAACTATTTAGTTACGGTGGATGGTATCCATGGTAGGACTTTGAGGGGGGGGGGGGAGGGAGGAGGGCGATCCAATCGCTTGTTACCTTGAATCTCTTAGAAACTTTGACTCCCTAGCTCTCGTTTACATGACTTACTTAGATTGAAATCCCTGGGGTCTTCATTGGAGAAAACGGCCGTAATTACACCTCTCCATTGGTCTCGACCTTTTAAATGTAATTAGTCTGTATCAGTTAATAAGCGGTCAAGTGTAAGTGACCTCTTTGTATGCTTAAAACAGCTTTCATGTGCGATAAAATCTGTTCACAAAATTGTTAGTTGAACCAAAAGCTGAAAGTAAAAGAGCGAACGCCAAGCAGTTGAGAATAACAGATGACTTTCCTAAGCAGCTTCCTTCCATATTTTTTTCCGCAAATTGGCACATTTGGATGCCCAGCCTATTGTTTAAATGGTTAAAATTCTACTTGTTGCATTTCAAAATCGCCAATATCCCTCCACTTAAAAAAAAATATCTTTTTCTAAGAAGGTTTGTAGTAAGATCAAATCAGTTAGAAAAAATGAGTCCATCAATTTGAAAGTCTTGCCGTTGATAAAAAAAAAACTTCTCTTTGAGTGCTTCAATGTACTTCTGAAAAAGCCCAACTATCTTTAATATATGCCTTACTATATGGATGTACATGTAGTTAAACGTTTTGAAATTGATTTCACGGTAAGATATGTCCAATTTCAATGCACATCCATTCTAGTGGTCCTTGTGAATGCAAGTTCTACTCACTGAAATGTGTCGCTATGTCATTCAGAAAAATCGGCTTAAATAGTCAGTTTTCCTCATTCAGAATCGGAAAATGTTTTTTTAAAGCAATAAAAACACCTCTTACATGTCTTTCTCGCGTGCCATTGAAAATCGCTCTGGGTGCCAAGTTTGGCATGCGTACCTTAGGTTCCGATCCCTAAGCTAGAATATATTTATGTACTGTGTTGTGTGCATCGGTAATACCGAAACCTGTTGTTAGGCTGGACAGAAAGCGGTTTTACACAAACAACAACAGTTGTGTTATGGTTACATAATAAGACCAGGTGTTGCCCAGTCACCAGGTAGATAGGCCAGCGTTTGTCTGATTGACTTTTGATTGTATTCCGTTGTGGGTATCACCTCAAGTCTTAGTTTTATTGTCTGCATGGCATTCTTCCGGGTGGTCGTTACGTGAACATATTAGCCAATGAAGCAACTTACCCATTCATCTCTCTATTTAGCTATCGGTTGATATTCTATCTTTGTAAGGACATAAATATATAAGGAATAAGGGGCGCCGTGCCTCGTACAGGAGACTTACCTCCCCTCCCACTCCAGCTTCGCCAAAGCCCTAGCTTCGACACCTTGAGGAGCCGGTTCAAGACTCACCTGTTCCAGTAGCATACATACATACATGTTCGTCTGTTCTTCGTGTTTGTATTCAACGCTATATAAGCCTTATGATTATTATTTTTTGAAATCTAGAAAGCTTTTTAAACTGCAACTGTATGTATCTTAAAGAATGAACGGAAATAGATTGGTCAAAAAGATTTCAGGATCTTCGCGTTGTCAAACAAAAATGGACAAATCAATCTATTTGACAATTATTTCATTTCTTATCAATCTGCATATCTATCCATCAATCTATCAACTTTTACAAATATTGCCTGCCTTGAATTTTGTTCACTATGCAATAATAAACTCAAGCCACTCGAATGAATGTTTACAGGATAATTTAATGTAGGATGAACTAATGTACAGCAATAACACTCAACTTTACTGGTTATTAATAAGTAAATTCCTTGTGGCTAAGAAAAAATCAACAACCCTAGCTGCTAAATGCGTGCTTTGTATAGATTTTGGTGCAGAAAGTACTAGAATGGATTTCCCCGAAGATTTCCGAGTGCAAAAGAAAAAGCTTACTAGAAAGTGAGACTATGAGAAAAATATAAATGTTATTACGTCATAATAAATAACCATCTACGCAATTACTCTCCACACCAAAATCAAATGTAAATAAACAATTCTACATGAATTAGCGAGACAATCTAAAATAAAATATAGAATTCATTGCTACATGCTATATACACATAACACTACCTACGCACTTACTTACTACCTATTAATTTATTTATTCATCTATCAATAAGTCGTATATATTACTGACGCTCCTTCATTCTATAAAATAGATTATTACGTCCTACGCTCATCCCTGGTCCGAGTCTAGTCTTGCATTTAGTTTAATGTTTTAAATGATGATAAGTTACTGGTTTTCCTGGTTTGTTCAGGCAACCCATTCCATATCCATCTGTAGGTATCCATAACATGATTAAGTATTGTTTTAAGTCTATATTATAAAATTTCTTATAAAATGTTTAGGTAGCGCGAGGCTTGGGAGAGGGGGGGGGGGGGGTCGGTACAAAATCGATACGGTATAGTGCTTAGGGCCTTTAAAGCAGGGATCGGCAACCTTTTGATGACCGAGTGCCAAGTGGGATCGCTTATTCATTCAGCGTGCCAACAGCTAAAAAGTCATCCTTCTTCAGCGTTCAGTTTCTTGTAGAAGAGACTTGAAATGGACTTTTTTGGAGGTCTGCCGCGTGCCATTGCAAATCGCTGTGCGTGCCAAGTCTGGCACGCGTTGCGTAGGTGGTCGATCCCTGCTCTAAAGGTCTTCTTCCCCGACTCTGGTTTTCAACACATGTATGGCGGTGGTATACAAGTCAGTCATAAAATATTGACTTGTATAAGGGGCAAGGGTGTTAACTCTCAGCAGCAATACGGCCCATTGGAATATCTGACGCATCGTGCACGTAATACGTAAAGCACAGCGCTCACGACAAGATATAACAACAACAACACACGCACAGTTAACAGCTCACGATGAGAACGACAGGTGCACAGACCCATAGACTGTAAAGAACAACTAGCAAAGACTTTAAAATACTTAAATTATTACAGACTTAATCCTATTTACGACTGCTCGATGAACAAAATTTTGTGTATGTACATACGATCACACCCCCCCCCCCCCTCACCCATTCCACCACGATCACATTAGCTAATGAAGATTTGATCAAAATAGCAATTGGATCAAAAGTGAAAAAAAAGACGAAAATAAACGATGATGAAGCCTTAGACGGAATTGATCCGCAGGGCAGTGAAACAGCGTTCACCCGTTTTCGTGGCCACAGCATATTAGGAGATTGTGTGGTTATATCACAAATGCCCCCAGCCGCCTATACTTTTCCTCAACTGATGTTAGGAACCTGTCAGAGTACTTCGTCAGGGTTCGAACCTCCTACGCCAGTCGACAGCGCTGCCGTGAGCCCTAGGTATAAGAATAGTTTAACTTTAAACTATTGTCCGAGGCTGTGAAAACGACCAGAAGACTACCTTAGCTTGCGTATCAGAATCTCAATTTATTCTCTAAATTTTCACATTCAAATTATTCCTTAGTAAAATTAATAGTGACAAGTTAATTCACAATTTAATTATCAAACTTTTTATAACCCCCAATACTTCCCTGGGAGTTCTTTTTATTCAAATTAATCATCAGTAAGTGTACTTTTATCATTTTACTTATCTTTGTAACATTATTTGTTATTTGTAAGATCAACACAGATGCGGATGAAAAGCTACATTTAATTTAAACTAAAGACTGTGAAAGTCCTTGTTTTTTTTAATAGGCCTGTAAGGCTGTAAATGATATGATTACATTCTAATGGTAATGGCATTTTGACAAAATGGTCCACAGACCTTTTAACCCTTCCTGTACCGAACTACTTCTATCTATGCTGCCTTCAGTTCCGCTATATACGCGCCCGGGACTGTAAGGGTTAAAAAGATTCATCTAAATATGACTAGTGTTGGAAAGGAGGACCCCAGAAAAGATCTCGCACTGGCACCTTTTTTTTTCTCTCGCAGGCCATGCGATTATTATTTAGCATAATTGGTCAATGTTTACATTTAGTTGTTGTTAGATATTAACGACTCGGTTTGTATGCACGCACGCAAATCAATTATTTAGAACTTTTAAAGTGCACTTTTCTTTTTTATCTGCGGTCATGTAGTGTTGGAGCACAGCGACCAAGAGGCAGCGTGTTTGGCTGGCGTACCGAAGGTCCTGGGTTCGAATTCGGCTGAAAGCTTGGATTTGTTCCCGGGCTTGTAGGGGGTCCCGCCTTTTTTTTTACGCCAACTTCAGGTACCCTACCCATCAGAGCTTGGTAGACTCAGTGACACCCTCAAGGATTCGAACCCAGGACCTTTTGGTACGCCAACCGAACGCGCTGCCGGCTCGGCACCGTTGCCCCCTTTCGATTACAACCTAGGTTTCGACAATGTTGACAGTTTTTTGTTTGTTTAACCTGGTGGGTCTTTCTGTTAAAACTTGGATATTTTTACTTTATGAGCTCTTGCAAACTTAGTCCCAACTAGGAATGTTAAACGAAAACCGGAATACCGGATTCCGGTTTTGAAACTGAAAACCGTTTTCCAAAACCGGATTTCGGTTTGTTGGTAGCAACCCTTTTTTTTTGTTCTGATGGACATTTTTTAATCAATAATGTTGGATTCGCACAAAACAATTCTTGAAATGCCTTGCTAACACTATTTAGTCTTAGATATTGCGTTTCTCGTGTTTCCAAATACCAACTATGGTTGCGATAAAAACAACATCAAACCAAAGGTTAAGTTACAGTTACAATTTACATGAATCTTTTTACTTTTGGGCTCATCTTTGAAAAAAATCTTTAACGATGGCTCAGTGTAAACTATGTTCCCAACAGATAAGCCTGATCGGTGGCAGTACCACTGGATTGCGTACGCACTTGCATACGAAGCTGCCTAGATTAACATCGTCATCCTCTTCATAAGCTTCTTAATATTATGGTCAACGATAATCGGAAATTATATTATCACTATTGAAAACTATTATCGGTTTTAATCAATTAGCCCAGATTTTTTTTAGTTCTAAAGAATTTAATGGTAAAGTTTACAAACTTACCGTATATTGTATTCACACAAATCAACCCCTTGAATTGAATGTCATGCAAACAATAATTAAGTTTGAACTATTTTTTAAATATACCTACAAAACTACGCACAATTGGCTTTTCTGGCATGGGGGGGGGGCGGGTAACCGAAATCCGGTTTTAAACCAGTTTTATAGAACCGAAAACCGGTTTTGAAAACAAACCGGTTTTAACATCCCTAGTCCCAACCTTTCACACCCCCCCCCCCCACCCCGTACATAAACCTTTGAGGGTGTGTTTTTCTTTTTTGATGTTGTTTTTAAGACGCAGCCATTCGCTTTTAAGCTCATTGGTTTCAACGTCAAAGGTCAAGGTTAGACGCCTTGATTAATTTTCTTTCTTCAGGAGAAAAGCCAAAGCGTTTTGTTGATTGTTACGTAAGCTTCCACTTCTGAGAATCATTAAAAGAGTTCCGTTTGGGCTTTCAATTTACTTATAATCTATAAAAAACAAAAGTGTTGTTATTCTATTTTCTTAAGACATGAAAAAAGCTTTTTGTGGCTTTTAGACAGCATGCCCAGTGGCAAACAAAAAAAAAAGGCTTTCAACTTTAATTTTATTGTAAAAAGAAATGTATTTTTGTTTTATAATATGATTCCCCCTTTAGCTTTAAATAAAAAGGGGAGAGAAGAAAAACAACAACAATTATATTATCTCCCCTTGTCAATCTTAATTGTTGATGGCCACTGAATCAGGCGAGGCTATAAATGGTGGCCATGTCAGGAAGGGGGAATTGACAATATCTACACACTGTCTTGTCTTGTCCTCCATTTTCGCCTGTCCTCATTTTCTACCATCCTCCCTCCCTACACTCAGGCGCCTTTTCTCTCACTCTCTGCCTCTCTCTCTCTCTATCTCTCTCCTATTCTCACTCTGTTGGCTTCAGTTATCAGCTAAAGATGTATTTGAAAGGCTACACTGGAACAAAAAATCCAGAAAACTGGAAAGTAAAAAGCGCGTTGTTGTTGTTTTTTTTTTTTTTTTTTTTTTTTTTTTTTTTTTGTTTTTTTGTGGAATATAGGCCTACAGACGTCACAGAGTTGTTGTTTTTTTTTTTAAAGTAAAGGTCAAATAGTTTAATAAAGTAAAGCTTCAAAACTAAAGGCTCTGTTTGACAGTGACAGGGAAAGGGCTTTGGTGGGCTCGTCTGTTGGTTTTATGTCAGACTACATACAAATTAATAAGAAATATATAGTGTTTTTTTTTGTACTACAGGGGCGGCGGTATTTTGAGAGACTTTTCAAAAGAGGAAAGAAATCACCTTAAGGGACCTCGTAGGCTATATCAAGGGGCGCTAAACGATTTAGGGGCCCCAATGAAATAATAGTAGGCCTATAGTTTGATAATTGGGCCCATAATGAACAATCAGGTCAATCCATCTGGGCTACATAAATAATTAGGGCCTTTCTAGCGCCGGCGTGTCAATCCAGATGAATCTAGCACCAGCGTGGCATTCCAGCTGTATCTAGCGCCAGCGTGTCATTCCAGCTGTATCTAGCACCAGCGTGTCAATCCAGCTGTATCTAGCGCCAGTATGTTATTCCAGCTGTATCTAGCGCCAGTAGCCTATGCGATTCCAGCTGTACCTAGCGCCAGTATGTTATTCCAGCTGTATCTAGCGCCAGTATGTCATTCCAGCTGTATCTAGCGCCAGTATGTCATTCCAGCTGTATCTAGCGCCAGTATGTTGTTCCAGCTGTATCTAGCGCCAGTATGTCATTCCAGCTGTATCTAGCGCAAGTATGCCATTCCAGCTGTACCTAACGCCAGTATGTCATTCCAGCTGTATCTAGCACCAGTATGTTATTCCAGCTGTATCTAGCGCCAGTATGTTATTCCAGCTGTATCTAGCGCCAGTATGTCATTCCAGCTATACCTAGCGCCAGTATGTCATTCCAGCTGTACCTAGCGCCAGTATGTCATTTCAGCTGTATCTAGCGCCAGTATGTCATTCCAGCTGTATCTAGCGCCAGCGAATCATCCCAGCTGTAAAAGACAACACCAAAAAACTTGAGGCTGGCTTCTAGCTTATAAATGGCAAAACAAGCAACAAAGTAAACAATGAACAGTTCAGAACGTATAACAATTTCGTTAGCAGGCTTAGCCCATATTTAAGCTTTTAGTTATTCTTAAGAGACAACCTTAAAACATGTTTCCCGGATAGGTCGATAATACAGCGCCGTTCAGTGTTTAATTATCTTTGCCATCTGTTGAATGGTAAGTAGACCAAGTCTCATGTTACAGCTATTAGGGATTAGCAACATATTGTTATTGTTTCATTCATCTCAAGTATTAACTTAGGGCTGTCCATAAATTACGTCACTCGGTTGGGGGGGGGGGTCACGCATTTGGGATGGTATGTGACGAGGGGGGGGGGGGCGGAGGGGGGGTCTAAGATATCTGATGTCACATGAAAATGAAAATACATATATGTTTGTGCGCTATAGACTCCATTGCCGTTTGATCGATCGGGACAACCAAAAATGGACATTAACTTGCAACTTTCCGGAAAATAAAAAAATAATTTATCACGTATGCTGCTAACTTGTCAAAGTATGTCATTAAAATTTATGCTCCCATGAAAACTGTAATTTAAAAAAAAGAAATAGCTTCTCGAAAAGAGAGAGAGTAAAAAAGAGAGTAGCTTCCTATTCATTCTGCTTTCACTTAGAGTGTTTAGGTTTTTCCGACTTTTTTTGTATTGCTGCGCACTCTGTTGTTTTGTTTTCATTGTTGGTTTAATATACTTTTTTTCTCTCTATTGTTGATCTCGCTATTATTCTTTTAATTTCTATATGTTTTGTATGGACACAATGTGTCCACGGGCCAACTAGTTACTATTAATAAGCATTTTAAATTAAAATTATGATCGCATTGTTTCTTAGCTATTTTCAAATGATGATCGCATCGCGAACGCTTCTTAATGCTAAAAATAAGTGGAAAAGATGCCTTATCCGGCAATCACCTTCGTACATCCAGGGACACAAGCTAATTCCATCGGTGTATGCTGGAGTGCAAATTAAGTCCAATGGTTTAGGAAACCGAGAAGCTGTTGGTTTTTCAGGACCAACTTACATTGCAATCAGATCTGGAAAACACTCTTCATCAACAGCATTCAGTTATGGACTCGATTTCAAGAAATTGGTTAGTCTCAAGTAATTTGATGTCATTACACGAAGTGGTATTGATCGCATGGTAAAACCAATGCAACTGTTGATGGTGGTCCAGATGAGAACCCAATATAGGGAAAAGTTATTAAGGTTGCAGTCCACCACTTTCTTCAGTACGATTTTGATGCTGTATTCACCACTACCAATGCTCCAGGGAGAAGTTCGTTTAATAGGGTCGAAAGGAAAATGGCGCCACTCAGTAAGGAACTTACTGGGTTGATATTAGGCCTACCACATGACCACTATGGTAGTCATTTGAACGTTAGAGGTGTTACCATAGATGCTGATTTAGAAAAGAAGAATTTTCAGTTTGCAGGCAACACTCTAGCTAAAATTTGGTCACAGTTGGTAGTCGATAATTTTCCAACAGTGGTAGAATTCATTGACCCAACAGTCTCAGAAATCGATGAAGAGCACCTGTTGTCTAAAGATCAAAATTGGTTTGACGTTCATGTATGAACAAGCTAATACTTAACTCAAATTGTAAAATGCACCGACAAAAAGTGCTGTTCAAAACCAAGAAGCTCATATTTCAGTGTAGTAAAAGATATTTTTTCCACCTCCTTTACCAGTTGTTCAATCAGGCGAAGGTCTGAAAATTCCAGATCGGACAACAGATGGAGCGACGCATAAGTTTCCATCTCTGTTTGCAGTTCAAAATCTGAAAGTGGATGATATCCTTCCTCGGTCATCAAATTCTTACAATTCGATTCCATATGATTTGTACTGTCTTTCAATACAATCCGTGCTTAGCGATAGGATTTGCAAAAAAATGTCATATGTACTTCGCTTCGTTAGTCATGCTGCGCAGCTATTCCTCAACACACAAGCAGGAATCAATTATTCCTCCAAAACCTATCAGGCCACAAAGAGTTGCTGCACGTAGGCAACGTGAACAAATGGTTATTATAGCAAATGAAGAAAATGAAGAAAGTGCTGAATGGATAGACGAAGAAGAGCTTGATTTGAATGGAATATCCATTCCACCTGATGAAGAGACGAATACTTTCCCAATTTATTCCATGAAGGAGAATTTTTGATCACCATGGGAGAATGCATGACAAACATAAATTTAAAAAAAAATATAAACTTAAATTTTAAAAAAATTGTACTGATTCTACTAAAGCATTTATTTTTGTGCACATGATATTAAATTATTGTTATAATTACACTTTCGACTTTTCTTCTGTGTAATTCAATGTTCATTAATTACAAAACGATGACAAATAAAAGTATTTTGGAACCTGTAAATTTGCATTTTTAGAAATAAATTTTTTTACATGAACGTCAAACCAATTTTGATCTTAGCACAATATTGCACCATGATATCCGAATAAACACAGCATTCCAATATTAAAATATAACAATATAATATTTATTTGTTTAGAAATCCCCTGCCCTTTATCCAAACTAGCAAAAAGCCGATGAAATAAAAAGATATCGAGATATCCAAACTATCACTAATGGTATTGGTCTACGTGAAAATCGTTCACTTCACAGTTTAACACTCTAGACATATTGAGCGAACTTTAGAGTAACAGATAAACACATACATATACATATAGATATAGTGAGTGAGAAAAAGACAGAGAGAAATATAGGGAGATACAGTAGACGAATACATATACAGATACATTGATACATAGATACATAGATATATATATAGAGAGAGAAATAGAGAGATAGATAGATAGATAGTTAGTTAGATAGATAGATAGATAGATAGATAGATAGATAGATAGATAGATAGTTAGATAGATAGATAGATAGATAAAGAGATAGATAGATGATAGATAGATAGATAGATAGATAGATAGATAGATAGATAGATAGATAGATGATAGATAGATAGATAGATAGATAGATAGATGATAGATAGATAGATAGATAGATAGATAGATAGATAGATAGATAGATAGATAGATAGATAGATAGATAGATAAATAGATAAGTAGGTAGGTATGTAGGCAGATATTTAGGTATGTTGGTATGTAAGTAGGTACGTATGAAGGAAGGTAAGTAGGTGGATAAGTAGTAAGGTATTTCGGTCGGTCAGTCGGTCGGTAGGTAGGACGGTAAATATGTTTGTAGGTAGGTAGGTAGAACAATGGGAGATTGGGTGGGTGGATAGGTCGATGGGACGAAATATATATAGATGGATAAATAAACAGACAAATAGATAAGAAGTATAATAGTTAAGGTATGAACTACTCATGATATAGTGACAATGAAAGAAAGAGGCAGAGAGAAATATGGTGACATACAGAAGTAGACGAATACCTATATAAATAAAATTATCTCTCTATATATAGCCTATAGTTAGAGATATAGATAGATAGATAGATAGATAGATAGATAGATAGATAGATAGATAGAAAGATGGATAGATAGATAGATTCTGATAGATAGAGATATAGAGATATAGATAGATTGAAAGAGAGATGGATAGAAACTTAGGTAGGTAGTTATGTCGGTCGTTCGGTAGGTTGGTAGATATGTAAGTAGATAAGTAGGTAGGTGGGTGAGTAGGTAGAACAATGGGATATAGATAGGCGGTCGATTAGGCAGAAAAGATCCATCGATCGATTGATGGATAGATATATAAACGGGTAAGTAAACAGACCAGCAGTTAACAAGTATACTAGTTAAGATATGAACTACCCATGATCCAATGTAACGAAGCCATGTGTGTTAATTCAATACGTATTTAGTTTCATACACAACAAAGAAAGAAACAAGAGTCCATTAAATACAAAGTACAACAAACGCATAAACAAAAATAACAAGCATTGATGTTTTAAAAAAAATGAATAAAAAGAAACAAAACAAAAAAATCCCACGTCACAATGCTGCTGATATTTCAAGATAACATTTCTCACTTGCCTATAATATTATATTCAGCGAGGAGAAAAAACACTTTGTCTTTGTTATAATCTGTGGCAACAAATCATGTTTCCATAGCAACGAATTTAAAAAAAACTTTTTAAAAAAAAAGGGACGTACCTTCCGGTTGTTAAGTTCAGGACATTAGGGAGTAAGTTAAAACAGCTTAGCGACAAGATCCTGCCCGAGGAAAGCTCATTTCGTCAAGCAAGCCGAGGGGCATGCCGGATGATGGGTAAACCTTTGGTACACAAGTAAAAGTAAAGTTTAACCGTAAGACCAATTTGATCTCTAGGGCATGTGATGCAGCATTCACAGGTTTCCGTAGCCACGGCATACACGTACGAGATAATTGTGTTACCAGCACAGTGCTCAGCCACCTATACTTACCCCCCAAGAAAGTACTGACTCAGGGGCATCTTCCCTTAGTCTTTACCAGGATTTGAACCAAATATCTTTGGATATGCCAGTCGAACGCGCTGCCATTCGGTCACCGTGTGCCATGCCGTGGATGGATACAGACACTACACCCCCCCCCCATCGCTCATTAACGAAGGGGGCATTACCAAGCCTACCTGCACTTTCGCCCGGGAAGTACAAATACTGAGTTATAAGGTCTCTTTAAAAAAACTTGACTAGCCCGAAGGGCTCTTTTGTCCAGGTCGTATCAATGGGTTTAATTACAAATACCAGACTATAGGGCTGGTCGTACAGTCCTCCGGGCTAGGAGAGACGGGCGCTGTTGCGATTATTCCGTCCTTCGCACCGAGTTACATGTAGCTCTCGCCTGTTCAATGATCATCAGGTGCGCAACGAGGACGTCCTTCGTGGTTTCGCCCACCGGTGTATTCTCAATGGAGGGGTTTCGATGGTTTATACACTGCGTCAGTTTCTATAGGCTTATGCATTGTAAACAAAAGTGTCAATAGCATCCAATAATGCATAAGTGTGTGTAAAAGGTCCCTGGCGTTCAAGCAGCATGGAGCATAAATAATATATGTCAAGAAAGAATAGGTCACAGAAAGAATAGGTCACAGAAAGAATAGGTCACAGAAAGAATAGGTCACAGAAAGAATAGGTCACAGAAAGAATAGGTCACAGAAAGAATAGGTCACAGAAAGAATAGGTCACAGAAAGAATAGGTCACAGAAAGAATAGGTCACAGAAAGAATAGGTCACAGAAAGAATAGGTCACAGAAAGAATAGGTCACAGAAAGAATAGGTCACAGAAAGAATAGGTCACAGAAAGAATAGGTCACAGAAAGAATAGGTCATAGAAAGAATAGGTCACAGAAAGAATAGGTCACAGAAAGAATAGGTCACAGAAAGAATAGGTCACAGAAAGAATAGGTCACAGAAAGAATAGGTCACAGAAAGAATAGGTCACAGAAAGAATAGGTCACAGAAAGAATAGGTCACAGAAAGAATAGGTCACAGAAAGAATAGGTCACAGAAAGAATAGGTCACAGAAAGAATAGGTCACAGAAAGAATAGGTCATAGAAAGAATAGGTCACAGAAAGAATAGGTCACAGAAAGAATAGGTCACAGAAAGAATAGGTCACAGAAAGAATAGGTCACAGAAAGAATAGGTCAGAGAAAGAGCTGTAGCGGAAGTGTATGTGGCGTGACAGTGTGTACTTTCAAAAAAAAAACACAACTTACTACTGACATTGACAAGTCTTAATGATTATGCATGCATAAAAGTTTATTCGTGTACCAACATTTCCGGTCCTATTCGTTCATTTAATAAGTAATAATGTCTGTATGCTGCGTCACTGGTTGTGCCGTAAGTATGAAAAACTGTATAGGCTTAAATTTTCTTTCATTTCCAAAGATGTTGCCGTTTTCGTTTTCTTTCTTTAATCCTCTACATCTCTTTTCGTACAACCAGTAACGCAGCACACAGGCATGTTTTAAAGCAAATGAACGAATGGGACCGGAAATGTTGTACTCGTTCAACCTTTATTTAAGACTTTTCCATACTGTACAGTTACAAAAAAATAAATCTGCAGTTTTCCATCACGCTTTCGAAACATAAATGCTATTTAAATTTATGTGGACCCACTCTGATAATTTCTTGATAACTACGCTTAAACACAAGCAAACAACAACACTTTTAGTTTTCTTTTAAAGTCCGAAATTGAGCTAGAAACAGACTGAAAATCTGGTCTGACCTTTTAGAGATCTAATCAAATAATAAACACAACACACACACACACACAAAAGTCTCGCCTTTATTGGGAATCCCCGCTGAACAAGACGCTGCTAATGAAAGCGAAAGAGCTAAATTTAGAACAAAACAATAACACGAAGGAAAAGGAAAAAAAAATGTTGAATAAGAAAACGGAAGTGGGTTAGGGTTGTTATGGTAACGGCTGGGGGGGGATGTTGACAAATGTAAATAGGATGAAAGATGGGACAATAGAGATGGGAAGGAATTTGCAGATAACAAAGGGAGATTATTGCATCATTCATTCATTAATCTTTTTTTAACGTAGTTTTATTTTAGCTTCACTTGTCTGTTATCTTTGTTCCCCCACTCCCCACCACATATTTTCTAATCCAATTCGGAACCACTACCCAGCAAATATATAATCTAGATCTAGTCTAACTCTCTATGGAAAATAAGGTTGACAAAGAAATGTTCTCTTAATGAGGTCTATGCAGAAGTCTCTTCCGGTCACGTGATGATTGTTAGACATACTTGATAAACAATGAATTGAATGAGATGGGCACTTACTGCGCTTCTGTCGGGTGCGCAAATTCTACCTCTAAATTATCATGTAAATAATCTAAAATCTTTTCATAGATTTCCTTTGAAAGATCAACAAATAGGTGTTGTCCTTTAATAATTGTATGTCTATAATCATTGTTGCTTCCGTGAGCAACATTTATAATATCACAATATTCAAGGATATGTGAAAAATTAAAATTTTTAATAAGCATAGGTGCCATTAAGATCGATGTAAAATCAGCAATTTTTTTTTAAGTTTACAATGCATCACGTGATCGATTTTCTGTCTCTAAGGAATTGTGCATAGACCACATTACTTATAAAAGAAAGTAGGCCTATATGTTTTAAAAGCCTTCTGAATAGATTTGTCTCTAGACTAAATGAGTTCATTTCAAAAGCAGTTAATATTAAAATTTTAATAAGTTGTTCATTTTGAGGTCTTGCTATGAATTTTTTTTTTAAAGGCGTCCGAAATGACGAGGTTTGGAATGGCTCAGATAAACAATCCATCAGCCATTTGACAAAGTGTCGTTTTACAGGAAAATAAAGCAAACAAAGCATTACCATAGACTATAATAAGATGGACCGCTTGCTCTATTTTTAGAGCTTAGATGTACTTTTTTTTTTCCGTGCGCAACCGAGAAGGCTGTCTTAAATTACTTCTACGCACCTCCTTGTTTCTTAAATGTTTCCGCTGTATAGAACTTTCGATTTTAATGTGTAATTTTTCATCGAGAAAATCAAAGCGATTCAATAAAACGGAAGTGCAAAGTATTATACAAATCGGGAATTCCGAAAAGAAGTCTATCGAGACATCATGTAGCAGAAATACTAAAGCAAGCGGCCCATGTGTATTATAGTCTATTGCATTACCCACTAAACCCAGATTTAACCTTTTTGTGAAAAAAAGTGGTGAATTTATGACGTCAAGTCCATTCCTTTTCGCAGGGAAATTGCGCATGGCTAAGATATTTGGATCTCCCCCCCCCCCTTCCCAAAAAAAAAAAAAAAAAAAAACAAAACACACACACACATGAAAGTGATAATAGTGAACTTATTGCTTGAAATTATTTGTTTTTTTCTTTCGTATAAATGATCACATTAGCATTTGGATACTAAACACACATATTAAGATAGTTTGACATGAAAATCTGTTCAGTTAGTCTTTAAACAGGAAGTCGTAATCTCAGCACCTCGGAAATTGGATGGACTTCCTTTGTAGCTCCTATCCTGAGAAAGTGACTCGACATTTATTACTAAAACGTTTGTCTGTCTCCTGTAGGAGAATATACATTTAAAACAAAAATACAGAATGAGGGGAGACGCCTCTGACGATCGATCTCAGAAATGTCATTGGGCGAACTCGGCAGCCGTCTTGAGGACAGACAGACGGACAGACAGTCCGGACACGTGTCATTGTCAAGGGAACTCTGGGAATGAGTTTTAATTGCGTTTAAGGACAAACGTTACATGGGCGGTAAAAGTACGGGCGCGTGTGTGTGCGTGTTTGTGTGTGTGTGTTTGTATGTGAAGTCTTAAGTCTTGTGTTCGCGCGTGCGTGCGTGAGTATTTATTGAAGAACTTCACTTGGGAAACAAGGAAATTTAAATGAAGGAGAAAAATGTTATTTGTAAAAAAGAAACAATAGAGTCTTAAAGACATAATTTCAAAAAGGAAATGGATTTCCAATACAAAGAACACACGAGGAAAAAAAGGTTAAAGGTTATAGAGCACAGCTGTAATAAAACATAGAGCATTAATAACTAGACCTTATAAATACAACTCAATAATCTATTACAATATTTAGATAGGTAGAGATATTAAATTAACATGCAAGAATAAATGCATATACATTTTCTTTCTTCTCGAGTGGCATCCGTGCATGTATTTTTTTTGTTCTTTCGTTTATGCCAGACGATAGTTTTGATTTCGTTGCCTGGCAACGGATCACGACCCGGTTTCTAGAAGACAAAAAAAAAGGCGGGTATGTTTCCAAAATAGGAGGTGGGCTAGCCATGGGGGCGTCGCCTTTTTCTGCTTTAATACTCCTACATGAATTACAACGACAGTTAGGTTTAGATAGTGGGCAGGGTGGCCGAACGTCCTAGGTTCGAATCCTAGTGAAGGCTAGGATTCTTCGCGGGGCTGGAGGGTGTCCCTGACTCTACCCAGTTCTTATGGGTACCTGATATTAGTTGGGTTAAAGTTAAGGCGGCTGGGCATTGTGCTGGCCTCACATCCCCTAGTATGTCATGGCCACAGAAAATGGAATAAATGCTGCGTCACTGGCCCTATGATCAGTTTGGTCCGACTTTACTTACTTACTTTCTAGGTTTAGATAATAATAATAATAATAATGACATTTGTATAGCGCTGCCAACAAGCATAATGCAAGCTCAGAGCGCATTTAACATACAACTAAGAACACGGAACAATCTATAGGCTAAGAGATAAAAAACTAAATGATGATTCAAAACTTTACAAACATGGAACAAATCCAACAACCAAAACAAAATAACCGACCTAACATATAAGTAAGACAGTAAGGCTTAAAGCATGTTAATTAAGATAACTATTGAAATAATTCGTTTTTAAGTTCTTTTTGAAGGAATCAATGGAGCTTGTTTGCCTGAGTTGAATGGGAAGTAGATTCCACACCTTCGGACCGGATACTGAGAAGGCTCTAAGGCCAGTAGATCAGTATTACTTGAGCCTACATTATTTACTCCATATTTCCGAAATGCCCCCAGTACTTGAAATTCTCAGAAATCGTTATACAGAAATCATTATAAATATAAAAAATCTAATATATGTATTTACTTTGCATAAAGAGTGGAAATGGTCATTATAAAGGGGAGAGAGATACAATCAAAATCAATAGTTCATTTTCAGTTGATTATTTCCCCCTGTCCTTTAAGTACGAGAGATCAATGGCGGGTGCAAGGCGAAGTGTCACATCAGCACACAAAGCGAGCGGACCACGAACCCAGAGTTAAGGGCAGCAAACGGAAAGTGTATCGGTCAGAGATGTCTTCAACGCACGCAGATAAAGAAACACGCACACAGAGACACACACACACACTCTCCTAGCCGTTTGTCCTTTGCCACAATTCGATGTTGATATAAGGGTCTGTAATCAATTCATCTGAAATGATCGGTAGATTTTTTTGGTTTTATCCAGGGGCGGAGACGCTACCGCTATTAACTAAGTACCCTTCGGATCAAACTTATCATAGGGCTGGTGAAGCAGCGTACACCAGTTTCTATGGCCACGGCATGCGAGGGGATGTGTGCCCAGCACAATGCCCAGCCGCCTTTACTTAACCCAAAATAATGTCAGGTACCCATCAGAGATGGGTAGACTCAGTGGGGCCCCTAGGGTACCGGGAAAAAAAATCCTAGCCTCTATCAGGATTCGAACCCAGAACCTTCGGATCGCCAGTCGCACGCGCTGACAGTCCCACATTTACCTTCCCAGCTCCCTCACCGAAAACGTTCTCTGGAGTTTACGCCCTTTGGTGTGTTTGTGAGATGACCTCTCTCTAAGTTCAGCCTTTTGGTCAGTCACCATGTGATAATTAGAACATAAGTTCCACATTAATTATGTTTGAAGACGGAAAGATGGGGAAGATAGAGAAAGAGGGAGGGGAGATAAAGAAGGAAGAGAGAGAGAAACAACATGGAGAGAGGAAAGAGAGAGATAGTTGGGGAGGGAGGTTAAGAGACAGAAATAGGTTGACATCAAGATTTAGACCCAAGCCAATATCCGAACATTGACTATGTGGGTAACAAAAAACTACTTTTGTTTTAAATGTACATCCTTCCGGTCTCCAAAGATTCATTCTTTTGATCCCTGGAAAAAACAATTAGTTTAAAGATGAAACAAACGCATATAAGTACTCTTTCTTCTTGAGTGGCATTCGGGCATGGAATGGGTTGTCTGAACGAACCAGGAAAACCAGTAACTTAACATCATTTAAAACATAAAAAAAAATGCAAGACTAGACTTGGACCACGGATGAGCGTAGGACGCAATAATCTTCTTTATAGAAGGAGCCTCTGTAATATATAAGATAAGATAAGGAAAAGATAAGATAGATTTTACAAAATGAACGTCTGACGACTGATTATGAAAAAAAGAAAAAAAAAAGTAAAGAAATGGGTTGAAAAAAAGGAAAAATATTTGAAACTAGAAATGGAGAGCAGTACAGAAAGTGAGATAGAGCGACAAAATGAGTGGTGATGGGCAAAGAGAAAATAAGAGAGAACTTTGAACAATGACAGAATGAAAAATAGAGAGAGCGATAGAGAGAGAGAGGGGAGGTGAGAGAGAACGAGAGACAGCGAAATATAGAAAGAAAAAGAATTAGATAGAGCGAGGGAAAAAGAGAGGGGACGAAAAATAACAATATTATACGAAGAGAGAGAGAGAGAAGAAGAGAAAAGAGAGACGCAGTTAAACGATAGAAACATAGAGAAAATAAGGAGAGAAATACTAAGAGAGTGTTGAACATAGAGAAAGACACACAAAGAGAGAGAGAGAGAAAGAAAGAGAGAGAAAGAGAGAGAAATTTAAATGTACAAGACAAATAAGAAAGAATGGCGGATCTGCATAATAAATGGACAAAGACAGATGGCAATACATTTGGTTGAATGGAACTGATAGACTGATAGACTGAAAATGACAGAGGTTAGAGCGGGGGGGGGGGGGGAGATCAGCCACCCCCCTAGTAATTCTAGAAATATGGCGTTTGATTTGAGGGGTGGGGGTGTAGATAGAGGGGCGGGGAGTGAAATGAAACCCCCCCTCGTGGGACTGAGTAAGTGTTTGCGGTGTATGATGGAGGGAACAAAAATTGATTGTGCTGCTGAGAGTTTTTTTCCCTTCTCTCTGTATTTGCATTCTGGTTAAGTTACATAATGTATCGGCATTGTGCGACGCCGGGGGTTTGGGAGGTGGGGGCGTGGCGTGACGGGTGGGCGCTGGAAAATCTTTAGTTGATTAAAACCATTGATTGATTTATCACTCACTCGGTATACCTTGTTTTTTTTTCTACTCTGCATATATTTCTCTGCCAGTCATATAGTTTTGTTCATAAATCTCTATTTATAATTGTATCTGTTTATAACAATTTTTCCCCACTTTCTAGCCACTATCTACAATTTTGTTATATTTATATTTTTGCATGTCCAGTTATCATTTATATATCTATTTATTTTGTTGTCTTTCTTGCTTCCATCTATTCTTTATTATATCTTTTTTTATCAATCTGTCAGTCTCGCTAAAATCTATGTATCTATCTATCATGTTTGTCATTATAGAAGGAACGTATGTAATATATAACATCATTTAACCCTTACAGTCCCGGGCGCGTATATAGCGGAACTGAAGGCAGCATAGATAGAAGTAGGTCGGTACACATAAGGGTAACAACATTAACGAGGATGCAAGACTAGACCCGGACTACGGATTAGCGTAGGACGCAAAAATCTTCTGTATAGAAGGATCTTCTGTAATGTTTAAGATAGGCCTAAGATAAAATCTAGATAAGATCTATGTCAGATATAATTTATTATCTATTCTTCTTCCTATCATTTTTGTGATTCTTACTTTTTTTTATCTATCTATCTATCTATCTATCTATTTATCTATCTATCTATCTATCTATATATATATATATATATATATATATATATATATATATATATATATATATTTTATCTATTTATTTGTGTCTGTATGGCTATGATATATTTATCGTTGTATCCATTGGTCAATAAAATTAACTCAATGATTATTACAGTATTCCTAGAATAATTACCAGCTGTTCTCAGGGCCTTACACACACACACACTGGTCCTTCTCGAAAAGGTATGGGGTGTGATTATTCCTCCAACGCCTCCACCCGCCATGTAAATACAATCTGACTAACGTGTCTGACAGACTGACTGACTCTCTCTCTCTCTCTCTCTCTCTCTCATTCACTCACTCTCTGACAGACAGAAAATCCTTAACATTCATCCTCTTAACACACTCGCCGCTAGCCCTCATTTCTGAAACGCAATAACTATCAGCCCCCCCCCCCTCCTCTCTTACCTTCGCGACTAAACGTTTCGATTTTTCTTATTACGTAATAAAGAAACCACGCCCTCCCTACACAAGTTTATTACGCCTCTTTATTGATTAAGTTTATTTTTTTTTAAGAACGATGTTACAACTTTAAGTGATTAGAATTCCGGTAACCCATGGAGGAGTCTTAATTAGGTGTGACCTTTTAAACTGTAATGTTCGTGAACTTCCTGTTCTATTGTTAAACTAATAAACAAAAAACGCATGCTTTTGCTGGTGTTTGACAATTGATTTCAACCTCGACGGCCAGTGCTAGTCTTTTAGAATTATACAAAGGTTACAATATTAGTTATGAGGAATCCGTTTTTAACATCAAAAGTGAATAGGCGATAATTAATACTCAAGTGTCAGTCGCGTGAGGTAAAATGTTTATTTGTTTACAAAATAAATGAGTTAAGAGTTGCGTTTTCTTGGTTATTGAAAAACAAAATGCGTAAATTCATAAAAAACGAATAACAATAATTCTTTTCAAATCTTTTGCATTAAGCAATAAGTTTGATATTTTAAAAAGGTGATTTTTCACTTCTGACTTCCACAATACATTTTTTTATTTTGTAAACATCTTTTGGAAATGAAATAAATTTTAATCCCCAACAAATTTGAGTACAACCAGTAAAGTAGCACACAGACATTGTTTCGAAGAAAATGATCCAATAAGAACGGAAATGTTATTGCATGTGACCTTTTATGCATGCATACACGTTAATTCCATGCCCCGAATGCCACTCAGGAAGAAGAATAAGAATGAGAATTCATATAAATTCGTTCTTCGTCTATGAAATATGTATTTTATTCGACTAGACCTTGAGATCAATAAAGAGGCAAGCACATTGGGAGTTGTCTGTGTACAATTTCCTCTGGTGTATTTATTATTTAAAAGGTGAGAGAGGGAGAGAAAGGGAGAGGAGAGTGAGGAGAGAGTAAGTGAGAGAGGGAGGGAGTGAGAGAGAGAGAGGGAGTGATAGAGCGTCCAGTAAAATGAAATGTCATATGAAGCCAGTGTCTAGTGACGGTCCGGATTTAATCTACTGGAATGTAGCCCCGGGATGTTTCATGTTTCTGTCTCTGTGTGTCTCTGTGTATGTATGTTTCTGTGTGTGTTTGTTTGTCTTTCTCTGTGTGTCTCTGCATCGGTTAGTATGTGCGTGTGTGCTTCGGTGTCTTTCTGTGTCTGTTTCTGTGTGTGTTTTGTTTGTCTATGCATGTGTCTCGCTGCGTCGGATGGTATTTGCGCGTGTCTCAGTGTCTCTCTGTGTGTCTCTGCGTCGGTTAGTATATGTGTCTGTCTCTGTGTCTCTCCGTGTGTCGCCGTGGGAGTCTACTACGAGCATCCCTGTGTGTGTCCGTGGCACAGTGTGTGTTTTTGAGTGTGTCTGTAAGTGTGCGTGTGTGTTTTAGTCACTGAATAGTGTATATATGCGAGTATCACTTTACCTGCCGTATCTCCGCGTGAATCTGGGTTTCCGCGTATGTCCCTGTGTGTCTCTATGTGTCTATCTATCTGTGTCACTGTGTAGTGTGTCCTGTAGTGTGTGTGTGTCTCTCTCTCTCTTTAAAGATCAATCCATTAAAAAAAAAACTTACCATTATTTGTTAAGCAAAACTTAAGGTTATTGGATAAGTGTCAACATTGAGCATGTCATAAGGCTAACATTATGTATATTATATATCAGTGGCAAAATCTTCGATTTGAACTTATTCTAAATTTCTAAATCCTTGATACTAACTTAGTAAAACTATGCATGTATGTTTGTAGCCCGTTGACCGACCGGACCTCCGCAAGTGCCCCTACTTTCCGTCATCCTAACGAGCTAAAACTTAGCACATGGACTCGTTGTCAGTGACAACACATTCCATTAAATTTTCATCCTCCCCGCGTCCCCTTCTCAGAAATCGGATTTTCCCGTTTTTCAATAGCAATAATAATATAGTGAAGAAAATAGATTCAATGTTCGTTCAGTTGTTTTGGCCTATAAACGAAAATGCAAACCAAGGATTTATAGGAAAGGCTTAGTTTCTTCAGCTGTTTACTTGAAGCTTAGCAAGTGACAGGTGCTAACTGTAAAATATCTATATATTACATGCAGCACTAAAACAAAATGCTAACACGTACTTCTGTTCATAAACACACACTGTCAACTCTACAGTTAACCCCACTTATTCCATAATGAAGGTGTTTATATGCGCATTTGTCAATACGCTTTCTCTTTATCTCACTCTTTCTCTCTCTCTCTCTCTCTCTCTCACTCACACTCTCTCTCTCTCTATTTTACACACACACTCTCTCTTTCTCTCCCTCTCTCAAGACAAGTGCTTTGCATGTAACACATGTTCTTATTCTAGTGATTCTAGTGGATGTTTTTCCGCACTCTTCGCGGGTCCCCCCCCTCCCGGGCACCGGGCTGATAAACGCAATAAGCATACCGCCGGTCAGAGTCAATTTGATAATGGCATACTTCTATCGATAAGTCATACCATCTTTTTTTAATGAGTCGTGAACTTAAGGAAATGGACATTTATTTCGTCTG
The DNA here is from genome assembly GCA_949126835.1 of Anisus vortex. Classification (NCBI taxonomy): domain Eukaryota; kingdom Metazoa; phylum Mollusca; class Gastropoda; family Planorbidae; genus Anisus; species Anisus vortex. The sequence continues at coordinate 14,292,977 of OX421505.1, forward strand.
GTTGTCATAACTTGAAGTGGCTTGTTGCATCTCACTGACTATGTTCAGTTTGAACTTTTCCATGTTGATCCATTCAGGAATCTTCAGGGACAAAATAGAGGTCTTGGATAAAATGTCTATTTTCCTTTTCCATTAAACCTTAATGCAGACAATATTTAGTATATCAATCTGTCTCTATCTATTTATCGATCTGTCTGTCTGGCTGACTGTTTATTTATCTATCTCTCTGTCTATCTGTCTATCTTTTTGTCTATCTATCTGTCTATCTATCTGTCTATCTATCTGTCTATATATCTGTCTATTTATCTGACTATCTTGTCTATCTATCTGTCTTTATAGAAGATTATTGAGTCCTCTGCTTATCTGTGGTTTTAGTTTAGTATTGTCTTTCGATCATAGACTTAAAAAGAGATTAACTTGTTTACTTTCCTGATTTGTTTTTCAGCTAACCCATTCCGTACACGTAAGCCACTCGGAAAGCAAACGGCTTTATTATATGCGTTCGTTATTGCATATGAGAATAGTGTTTTTGTCCCTTTGTCTATCTGATCATTGTAATAGATTGTTGCTGTGGTGTAACGATAAGTAAGAATTTAATACTCTAAGTATTATTACTACTATGCTTTTTGCCCCTCTGTCCTGTAGTGTTACTAGATTTAGTGATTTAACTAGTTATGTTACTCGTGTCAGTTGTGAATATTTGCTACAAATGAACCTTGTGGCTCTTTTCTGAATTTATGCTAGTGTATAAATGTTTTCTTTAGATGATATGTCGATTGTGTCCTGTATAGAAGATGCATATTCTAGCATCTTAGTATCTGTAAATCAATATTAATCGTTTTATTTATATATCTATCCTTAACTATCTATCTACCTATAACTATCTAACCCTAACTATCTAACTATCTAAAGATTTCTAGATTTGTGTTTATGCCTATTTATCTGCAACTATCATTCAAACTATCAATCTATCTGCCAATCTATCTAATCTATCTAACTATTTATTAAACTATCTATCCTTCGAATTTTCATTATATCTGTCTATCTATCTACAACCATCTAACAATGTATCTATACATATCAAAACGAATGATCTCTATGCCAATGTATCTTTCCAATTATCAATCTATCTGTCTATCTATCTACAACCATCTAACAATGTATTTATATTATATCAAAACGAACGATCTCTATGCCAATGTATCTTTCCAATTATCAATCTATATGTCTATCTATCTATAGTTGAGGTATCTATCTAAAACTAACTATCCGCCTATTTATTTCTCTTTTATTTCCATAAGTTTGTATGCCAACTTCCATCCTGCAATTACCCCATAACAACTAGGCGGCTCACCTAATAATATTGGATCAACATATGTTGCCATTCATGTATGTAGATCTATTCAATTCTGGATATCTGATCTATGTAGGACGACACATTATGCTAACTTCATGTATCTGGACTCTGTTAAGTGGATATAATTATGGTTATCTCCCTCTTCGACATGTCACTTACTCTTACTTTCATTTTATCTCCCTTTGTCCTCCTTAAATTTCTCTTTTCTCTCTCTCTTTCTCTCTTTCTCTTTTCTCGCTCTCTCTCTTTCTCTTCCTCTATCGTTCCTTGGCTTCACCCCTTTGTATCTATATTTTTTGCTTTCTACACCTGCCTCTTATCTTATCTAATATTTTACAGACGTTCCTTCTTTAAAGAAGATTATTGCGTCCTACGCTCATCCGTGGTCCGAGTCTAGTCTAGTCTTGCATCTTTATTAATGTTTTAAATGATGTTAAATTACTGGTTTTCTTCGTTTGTTCAAGCAGCCCATTCCATGCCTGAATGCCACTTGGGAAGAAAGAGTACTTATATGCATTTGTTCTCGCTAAAGGAATAATGAAAGTGTTCTTGTCCTTATGTTTATCTGAGCATTGTAACAGGCTTTTTGCTTCATCTCCTCTTCTCTCCCTCTCTCTCTTATTTCACTCGCTCTTCCATCCCACTCCCTTTCATACTCTCTCTCTCTTTTCCTCTCTTTCTCTCTCTTTTTCTCTTTTGTGCTATCTTTTTCTAGCCTATTGTCTATATACCTCTCGTTCTTTTTTGCTTTTTCGCTCTTTCAATATTATAAGATAAGATAAGATAAGATTTCTTTATTGATCCAAACAAATGGAAATTTGTCTTGATTACAGATGTTTTTCCTTCAGCATATTTAAAAAAATAAAAAAAAAATAAAAAAAAATTATTAGTTATTTGTATACAAGCACAGAAAAATACTTATAAAAATTGACAAGCGCAATTTATCATGCAAGAAAAAGTTCATTGGTAGTCATCTATTGTATTCTGGTTGACTGAAGTCTTGACGATATATTTCTTGTTGCGTATGGTAGATAGTATGGCCGGAGGCTGACGCACAATAATTCTTTGTCTGGTGTGCATATTCTTCTTTTGTTGTATGCTCTCTCTCTCTCTTTCACTCTCTCTCTCTCACTCTCTGTCTCTCTCACTCTCTCTCACACTCTCTCGGCTAGTATCTCTGTCACTCTCCGCTCTTGATTCTCGCTTCATAACCTACTTGCTCGCCACATCAACAACTCGCATAGCATAGACCTGATTCATGGACACAATACTCCACACCGTTTGCTGGTGTATACACAACAATATGATCACTCACTCACACACACTCACACAATCAATAGCTCTCTCTATCTCTCTCACACACATTCAATCACATAATAGGGAGAAGATACATATCACCTAGCTTGACCCAACTCCCCAACCCACAAAATTGAATCTGGATCAACCGTCACACTCTGTAATTGTCAAAAAAACCTGCACTTGTTTTAGAACACTGTCTGGTTACGACTCTCTTTCTCTCTTTCTCTCTCTCTCTATTTGTCTCTGTTCATCTCTCTCTCTCTCTTCATCTCTTCATATCTCTCTCTCTGTTCATCTCTCTCTCTTCATCTCTTCATATCTCTCTCTCTCTCTCTCTCTCTCTGTTCATCTCTCTCTATCTCTCTCTGTCTTTCTCTCTCAGTATATTTCTCTCTCTCTTTCGCTGCCTCTCTTCATCTCTCTCATTGTTCATCGCTCTCCCTCTCTTTTCATCTCTCTCACTCTAACTCTGTGTCTGTTCATCTATCTCTCTCTCTCCGTAACTCTATGTCTTTATCTCTCAGTATATTTCTCTCTCCCTCTCTCTCCCTCTCTCCCTCTCTTTCTTTCTCTCTTTCTCTCTATTCCTATATTTCTTTAACTCTTTTTCTCTATGTCACTCTCTTTCTCTCGCGTAGGCCTTAGTGTATGTGTGTGTCATTATGTGACTGTATATCTGTGTGGCTGTATGCCTGTGTGGCTTCTTGCTAGTATGTCTGTCCTTATGTCTATCTGTCCATGTGAGTATGTCCGTTCGTATTCCATTGAGAATTCATTGATTTTCCGAGTGGAAATTGTAAAAAATAAATTTCACCAGACAAAACTCATGAAAGAAAAGCAACAACCAATACAAACAAACAAACTAACAAAATAAAAAACACATTTTGTAGTTGGCATGAGAGGCAGGAAACGGTTTTCAAGCTGCGGGTTTCATGCAGGATTGTATAAAGGTTGACCTGTGAAGAGAACGGGGCGATACAGTGACCTTTTTAAGTCTTTCCTTGATTATGTTCCATATTCGTATTTAATGTGTTTCCTTCGCGTACTGCATAAATTATTTAGTTAGTAGTATCTAACCATGTCTGGTATTGCTTATTTCACGTCTGCACCCATGGGCCTCAATGCTAAATTATCTCCCGCCCCCTCCCCCTACCTTTAGGGCCGATGATCAGGTCCATCTAGAAAAAAAATGTCAAATACTACATAACTCTAGATTGTAGATCTTTAAAAAGGATTTTAAAAAATGAAGCATATTTGCTAAAGAACTACTGATTGCTAAAAAAAAAATAACATAATAACATAGTTTAAAAAAATCATAATTTTGTCACTGTGTTAATGCGAACTTGTAGTGAAAGTGATGTAGCTGTATTGCTATTTTATTTATAGTTTTCTTTTTTTTTTTTTTTGAAGTTTAGTGGTTCTTTAAATTATTTCCCATTGAATTTTCTTGTATGATACCTTAAATTAATTTATTAATTATTTTCATTATCATTACTACTATTTGTATTACTATTATTGTTCAATATATTATTTATCAATGCTATAATTTTCTGGTTGTGTCTTTTACTATGCCTTTATTGGGCTCACGTACTATTTGGAGAAACAAAAAAAAAATTTGGTTTGTATTATCACAACCGCTCAACCCCATCCATCCCCCCCTGCACCATATACCCCCACAACCGCTCAACTCCATCCATCCCCCCCTGCACCATATACCACCACAACCGCTCAACCCCATCCATCCCCCCCTGCACCATATACCCCCACAACCGCTGAACCCCATCCACCCCCCCCTGCACCATATACCCCCACAAGCGCTCAACCCCATCCATCCCCCCTGCACCATATACCCCCACAACCGCTCAACCCCATCCATCCCCCCCTGCACCATATACCCCCACAACCGCTCAACCCCATCCATCCCCTCCTGCACCATATACCCCCACAACCGCTCAACCCCATCCATCCCCCCTGCACCATATACCCCCACAACCGCTCAACCCCATCCATCTCCCCCTGCACCATATACCCCCACAACCGCTCAACCCCATCCACCCCCCCTGCACCATATACCCCTACAACCGCTCAACCCCATCCATCCCCCCCCTGCACCATATACCCCCACAACCGCTCAACCCCATCCACCCCCCCTGCACCATATACCCCCACAACCACTCAACCCCATCCATCCCCCCCCCCTGCACCATATACCCCCTAAACCTTTTGTGTGAGTCTTGTTCCAGTCGCGGGTATAGTTTTACTTCAAGTTTTCTCAAAGATAATTTTTATCATGTATTTGGGGGGAGTGAATTACAATCGTGTGGAGGAGATGGCGTGTGATTAGAGGGGGTGGTGTGGGGGAGGGGGGTGGGGGGGGGGGGTATTGATCGAGTCTATAATGAAAAGTTTTTGCCTTTGAATTGCTGGCGTTAACAATAGACCTTCACAGGCAGTCACTTCCGTCGTGTAAATGAAGCGATTGAATAGTGCGAGGTAAGATGAACGGGTTTTCCCAATTTCTGGTTCTTTACTAATCTTTTTCTAACTTTCAAGAAACTATAAGGTTTAATCATAGACTATAATATACATGGACCGCTTGCTTTAGTTTTTTATGCTATTATCTTCTTTTTTTTTTTTGCAATTCCCGATTCTAAATGAAGTAATTGTTAGACAAGTTCCGTTTTATTAAATCGCATTTTTTTTCGACTTTAAATGAATACTTGTAGGCCTATTAATCCTATTATCATTGACTATAATAAGATGGACCGCCTGCTCTATTTTTAGAGCTTATGTTCGTTTTCCGTGCGCACACAACACTGATCTATAAATGTTTCCGCTCTGTACAACTTTCGATTTTAATTTTTCATTGAGAAAATCATAGCGATTAAATAAAACGGAACTTGTATATCAATAACTTTATTTACTGTATAGCAATTACGTTATTTAGAATCGGGAATTCCGAACATCAGTGTTTCAAGTCATCATATAGCAGAATTACTAAAGCAAGCGGTCCATGTATATTATAGTCTATGGTTTAATCCAAGACTATAATAAGATGGACCGCTTGCTCTATTTATAGAGCTGAATAGTTCGTTTGCACATGCGCGGCCTCCGATTTGCTCTCAAGTCTTCCGGTTTGGTTTAATCACTCTGACAGTCTTTGCCCCTTTTTATTGATTTCGTTTCTTTCTTCCTTTATCTCTCTCTCTCTCTCTCTCTCTCTCTACCTCTGTGTGTCTCTCTTTCTATATCTGTCAGTCTCTCTTTCCTCTCTTTCTCTTATCGGTCTGTCTCTCTCTTTCTTTAAATATGTCTATCTGTCTTTCTCTTTCTCTCCGTCGCTTTCTTATTCTTTCACTCCCTTGATATCATCCTTCTGTCATTTCAATTTCTACCTTTCTCTTCTTCTCTGTCTCTCTTTTCTCTTCTCTATATTACCCCTCCCCGCCTCTTCCCCTCTCTCTCTCTCCACCACTTTCTACCGCTCCTTTTGTCTTATCTTCTCTCTCTCTATTTCCCCTTCTCTCAATCTCTATCTCTTCAACTTTCTCCGTCCGTCTTACGTTTCCATATGTCTTTCTCTCGCTTTATTATGCACATTATATACACCTATATATATATATATACAGATACCGTTATATACCACTCTTTCTCTTCCACAACTTTTCTCGCCTTCTCCCTCTCTCTCTCTCTCTCTTATAATTTTCATCTCTCTTAATAATATGTAATCAAATGGATTTATACCTTAAATCAATGAACATATATGAAAGACAAATACATGTAGAAGACGTGCCACTAAACAAAAATCCAAGCCTACTAAGACCTAACTTAGAACTAAGCCAGAAGTCACGAGGTCCACATTCCCAAAAGTTTCTATTGGTCTGTTTAAAATAGTTTAAATAGTCAGCTCTGACCCAGGAGAATAATTCACGAACTATACAAAGGGTCAACAGGATGTCGTCCAGACTTTGAATTGAGCACGAAAAAATAATTTAACCCTTCCCGTACCGACCTACTTCTATCTATGCTGCCTTCAGTTTCGCTATATACGCGCCCGGGACAATTAAGGGTTAAAAAAAAAGAATACAATTTTCGGAAGGACATTATCCTGTCGATGGATGACTTAACTTCATAATGTAAGTACATCCCCCACCCCCCCCCCCCCCCCACCCTCCCTTTTACCCGAAAAAATACAAGGATGACAAGGATGACTTGCGCGTGAATTGGATTTAAGTGAAGAAGAGTTGCGCAGCGTCACCCTCACTCTCTCGTCCAGGCCCCACTTTGTCCAGTGGCAAGACGCGGTCAAGACGACTGGACTAGAGACTGGATGCAGTGGATGACCGGGGCATTCTACGTGTCATGCCATGCTCTATGCGTTCCACCACACATTGCTGGGATCGCCGAAAAAATACAACAACACTGATGGAATAATACCTCGTGCAATAGATTTTAAAATAACATACGATCGTAGCATATGACATCCATACATTTCACCAGGGGTGTCCACAAACTGAGGGTGGAACTGCTGCTCCCTATTGTGCCTCACCTAATGGCCTTCCGGATTTGATTTTTATTTTAAAAAACCTTATAAGTATTTGGATTTGCCCCACATCCCCTGGCAACAGTTGATAAAGTATAATATTGGCACATTGGCGACCCTGAACCGTGAAGTCCGGTCAAGATATCTGGTCTTATACTCCAGGGAAATCGGACAAAATATCAATACCGTTTTCCCCCTCCCCCGTCCTCCTCCCGTTTTAACACTTGAGGAATAATTCTGCCCATGCCCCAAGTGTATATAAAATTGACTTAAATTTGTATATCCTGTATTTCATTGCAAACATAATATATTAAAATATATGAAGCGATTATTTTATTCAGTTTATTTTATTCTTTCTTTCCGTTTGGCATCCGGGCCTGGGATGGGTTACCTGAAAAGAAACAGAAAAAAACCAAGTAACTTAACATCATTTGAAACACGAATAAAATGCAAGGCTAGACTCGGACCACGGATGAGCGTAGGACGCAATAATCTTCTTTATAGAAGGAGCGTCTGTAATGTATAAGACAAAAATGTCGGTTCATTTGCAAAACATTCAATTCAGTGATTATTCCAATATTTAGAAAAAAAACATTGTCAGTAATAAAGAAAATATGTTGTTAAATACCCGTGTCTATTTAATTCTGGCTCTACTGGGCTTTCAGACAGATGTAATTGAAATATTGGTTGTTGTTGTTTTTTTTATATTAAGGGGAGGTAATGGGTGGAAACTAAATTTGAAAAGATATTTCATTGTTATTTTCCTTGGCTCTGTTTCAGTGGATAACGATTCATTGCAAGCAGACGACAGCCCAGCGTCAACGAAATCAAATGTTTTACCTGTAGCTCAAGGTAATTTTAATATACTCAGTATCTTTAGTTATATGTCTCAGTCTGCTTCTATGTTAGTCTGTCTGTTACATAATACATAAAACATATGCAATATTAATTATATCTTAAGAATAAAATACTTATTCATTATTCTGTATCTATTTTTATAAAGTTTGAATTTATTTGGTTATTTTACATGAATATAATTTTTTATCCGTCCGTATGTTTATATATCTGTCTGTCATTAACTATTTCCGTCTGTCAATCAGGTTTCCCTCGCTCTCTTTCTTTCTTTCTTTCTCTGTCATTATCTTGCTCTGCCTACTTTCCTTGACCCTTTCTGCACCCCTACCTCCCCCCAAACTCAATCTTTCAATATCTCCTCTGTCAATGTCTTGTCTTTCTGTCTTCTAACTCTCCGTCATATAGATATATATATATAGATATATATCTTGTTTCCTTTTGTTTTGTATCTCTTTCTCTCTTTCTGTCTTTTCAATCTGTCCATATTCTCTTCTCTCACTTTCTTCTCTTCTCCGTGTCTCCCATTTTTATTCTAATGCTCTATTTTCGTCACATCTCTCTCTCTCTCTCTCTTCTCTCCCTCTTACATACCTCTTTTTTCTCCCCCTAACATACCTCTTTTCTCTTTCTCTCAAATACCCTTCTTCTCTCTCTCTCTCTCTATTCTCTTCCTTCTCTTATCTCCCTCTTTCCATCATCTCGTCCACATATGTATACACACATATGTATGTCTGTGTGTAAAAGTTCATCATCATATGTTCGTGCTTCCTTTTATCCATCTGTCTATCTACCTGTCTCGTTATCTTATACCCACCAGTCTTTGAGCCTATCACCATGGCGAGCTGTTCTAATTCTACATCTGTTTATCTTGTTTCAGTTGAACCATCGATGTCTTCTCTGACAGTCAACTCAACCATTACGTAAGCCAGCACAGTTTCCAAATACGTCTCTCAACCTTTACATTCAATAATCATCATCTGCGGCTTAGATAGATATAGATTTATATAGATAAATAGATAGTAAAAGACATATATACATAGATAGATGGAAAGATAGATACAGATTTATATAAATAAATGGATATATGGATTAGGATATATATCAATAGATTGATAGATAGTTTGGTAAATGTATATTTATATAGCGGGGCATAACATATTGATGGAGAAAAAGATCGATTGATTTATAGATTGATGAGTAGATAGATAAGAAGATAAAACGATAGATAATTGATTGATAGATACATAAATAGATAAATAAGTCAATAGATGATAGAGAGAAAAATAGATAATATTTAGAGACACACAAATAATATATAGATAGAGAGGTACATAGATACATATATATATATATATATATATATATATATATATATATATATATATATATATATTGATGGATAGATATATAGATAAATAAATAGATAGATATAGATAGATCATCAAACAATGACTGAGTTATGAAACAAACGAAAATTGTCTCTTTTTTTTCAGGCCATACAAGACAGGAAGCTGATTGGCTATAACCATGGTTACAGATCTCAAGAAAAAATAGAGGGGGGGGGGGTCGAACCTTACTTATGTGTGCAGCTACAGACATAGAGAAAAGCCAAGATAAACTTTCCGTTGCCATTCCTGAGCCGCTGTCATGGAAACCACGAGAGAAACCCCGTTCTTCAATGAAGTTTTCTTTATTCCCCCCTCTTATTTCTTCAACCATGAAAGTGTAAACAAACATACATGCCCCAGTTGTTTTTAATGTAATAATTATTTTTATTTGTTATTTTTTGTATAAATACGTTTTTGTTAATGAGTGTACGGACAATCTGTCTCATTAGGAGTGTGAGTGGGGAAGAGGATAATAGAGTGGCGGGGCATCATAAACCCATTAAGATAAAGTGCTAAAAAAAAAGTGAGTTTAATGGATCAAACTTGGTCTGACGGAAATATTTGACTGCTTCATGTCTCATTTCAGTTACCATAACAAAATGAAGGGCATGAAATGGAATCAACAGGAATATAAAACTAAGGACTTTGTATTCGAATAGGTGCATGGAGGAGTTTAAACAAGAAGGCTTATGTGACTACAGAGTCTGTCTCTCTCTCTTCCATACAGTTTTGTGTTCGTGGAAAGCATGTTCTGTGTTCTCTGGTGACTTATCCTCGGTGCATATGTTGTCCAGATGTCCGCATCGTACGGCACGCGAGCCAGACTTTGGCACGCAGAGCAAATTTCAATGGCACGCGGAAGACTTTCAAAATCGGCTATTGAATTATACGAGAAATTGAATGCTAACGCAGGATGTTTTTTTAGACTATTGGCACGCCTAATGAATTAGAAATTTGACTTTGGAACACTATTATCAACAGATTGCCGACCTGTCGTAGTCTGCTATGCCCATTCCTGAGTTTAAAGAACATAAGCAAACTAATACGAAACCAAATTATAATATTAAAAAACCCACAGTGAACATAGAAGCGATAGATATGTACACAACAGACTCTTCTAGCTTTCTTCCAGAGTGGCATTATGCACGAAACGGGTTGCCAGAACTAGTGAGGAAAACCAACAACTTCAGTAGAAAAAAGTAAGTAAGTAAAGTACCCTTCGAACCAATTTGATCATAGGGCCGGTGAAGCAGCGATCACCAGTTTATGTGGCCACGGCATACCAGGGGATGCGTGGCCAGCATATTGCCCAGCCGCTTTTACTATACCCCAACTAAATGTCAGGTACCCATCAGAGCTGGGTAGACTCAGGGACACCATCGCATTCCCGGGAACAAAATTCTAGCCTTCACCAGGATTCGAATCCAGAACCTTCGGAACGTCAGTCGAACGCGCTGTCGACTCAGGCCACCGTGCCCCTTAACAACTTAGAACATTTTTCAAAACCCTTTATTGACAAAACCCCAATCACGGATATAATTATACAGATGTATATACTGATGTATAATGAATACATAGAGATCGCATGTAATTCATTTAGCATTTATTATCCTGGAGTACGGAGTCTTACTTCAACTTGTGGCTGCTACATCAGTGATATAGATCAGGGTTATTCAATCTGAGGGCCGGATCGTCCAATTCGTTTATTACTATAAGCATCTTATCAGTTTTATTTAAGAATAAGATAAGAATGGGCATTTCTTATAGCGCTTCTATCCATGCTATTAAATTGGCATGCTCAGTGGACTCTTGGTGTGATTTACAGTCGCAGATGTATTAGCCAAAGAGAAAGGTCTTTAAGTTCTTTTTAAAAGATTCTCTTGTCCCAGATTCTCTCAGTGTCTGAGATAGATTGTTCCATAAAGAAGGCGCCACTGACTCAAATGAGCGCACTCCCAGGTACTTCTTTCTGTGTCCATCCAAACTAGGACTTTTAAGGAGTGACTGTGTTGAAGAGCGCAGTTCCCTAGATGGCTCATGCCTTGATATAAGCTCTTTAATGATTATTTATCCAAAAATGTGACGTAATTACCCTAGTAGGTCAGTCGGTAAGTAACAGTTTCATAAGACTAAAATGGCGCTAACGTAAAAGTTAGAATGGCGGCGAGAGAGAAAAAAGGGATGGTTACTTAAACAGATAGATAGATAGGTTGTTCGTTTGTCGGTAGGCAGGTAAATAAGTAGGTGGGTAGGTATGTAGATAGGTAGGTAGGCGGGCATATAGGTTGGTAGGTAGGCATGCTGGTATGTAGGTAGTAGGTAGCATACAGAGACCTCTAGATGGATTAGAGAGGCGTATAGATACAAAGAAACTGGTGAACGCTGCTATTGATCAATTCCGTCCGACGGGTACTTTACTTACTTTTATAGATACAAAGATATTCCAACTAAGATCTAAAAAAGTATTCTATTAATATCCTTTTTATAACGTATAAATGCACAATATTACAACCGTAAAAAAAAATGAAGAAAAGGGGGAAGCAACCCATGATATGTCAAAAAAGATTATTGTTTTATAAAATATCTTATTACCTCCCTTTAGTGCACTTTCAGCCATAAAAACAATGTTACTAAATACTAGTTCCTTGCTTTACATTGACTCATATTAGACAATAATAAATTCGAACGTTTTAAACAGTTAGAATATAATGTTTCATAAGTGACTAAACTTTACTGAAACTAAATGAGGTGTTGTTTTTTTCTTATCTTTTGTACTATTTTTATTGCTTGTAACAAATTTTTTGCACGAATGATATTTTTTTTATATAATTATAATGTTCGCACTTTGTATATATATATATATATATAAAATAATATAAACATCCATTTTATTATACATTTTCCTTGCTTACATGAGGGCCACCCCATGTGTGGGCAAAATTATTTCTTGCTTCTGGGCATGGGCTTAAAGCAGATTTTGTTTTTCTCTAGCCGTGAAAGGGTTAATGTCATTTTTCTTTAAAGCCAGCTATGGGTTACGAGGGATCAACGTGTATACTGTTTCTTTTTAATAAAAAGAAAGTTACACGGTTTCCGATATTTTTTTAAGCTATTTACTAACCACAGGATCTCATTTCCTTTTAGTATTACTATTGTTACTGCTATTGTTATCATTATTTGTATCATTATTGTTTTAAATATGTATCTTTTTTGTATCATTTCAATTGAAACTTCCATTTTGTTTTCTTCACTCCTGATATTGATGGGGTAGAGAGTGGTGACGGTGGGGGGGGGGGGGGGGCATTATATGTTGAAGAGCTTACGGGCCTCAAATTCATCAAACCCGGCCCTGGCCTTAACAAAGACATTTCGCTTCTAAATTAGAGACCCACCTTTTTTTCCATTGGGGTGGGCACATTTAACTGCCTCTCAGGCGTCGTTGGCGGGGCCGCAATCTAGTCATTTTACCAACCTGTCATCGAGTCCATTTTCACACTGCTAATAGTTTACTGTGTTAAATATCTAGAAAGTCCTGATCTGGCCCACGGGTCATAAGTTGGAGTCGCCTGCTACACGTTATTGCTATGTAAAAAAAACAACAACACATTATTCCGATTATGCTATTCGGTGACCTTGTGTGTACATATTGTATACAATTACATTTCTTATCTCTTGTCTTATCTCAGTGTATTCATTGTTTATATAATTCATTGTATACTTCACACAAACGTTTTTATTTCTTAATGACTACAAGTTTTATGGTTATTAAAGAAAACGTTTATTCTTTATACTCTGAAAAACTTTATTCTTTGATGTCATAAACTGTGTGTGTGTGTTTGAGAATGTGTTTTGGTGTTTCACGAAAGTATATACTGGGACTTACGGATTCTTCTCTTTTACCTAAGAGGATGCCCAATGATAACAACTGAGAATCTACGGGTCTTCTAGCTGTGCAATATGCTGTAATTATAACTAAGCTCTTCGAGGGCGAGCGGTAGTGTATTCAGCTAGCGTACCGAAAGTCCTAGGTTCGAATCCTGGCGAAGGCTAGCGTACCGAAAGTCCTAGGTTCGAATCCTGGAGAAGGCTAGGATTTGTTTTTGCGGGTCTGAAGGGTGTCCCTGAGTCTAACCAGCTCTGGTGGGTGCTTGACCTTAGTTTGGGTAAAGTAAAGGCGGCTGTGCATTGTGCTGGCCAATCACCCAGTATGCCATGGTCACAGAAAATGGCAAACGCTGCTTCGCCAGCCCTAAGGATTAATTTGGTCCGACGGGATACTTTACTTTTCTTGAGATGAAATTTCCAAGACAGTGCATTGTTGTTATTTATCTCGGAGATATCACATACAGGTTTCTGGAATCGTGTAGACCAGGAATCGGCTACCTACGGCACGCGTGCCAGATTTGGCACGCCGAGCGGTATTTAATGGCAAGCGGAAGACACCCGAAAAGGCAAATCAAGTCTCTTTTACAAGAGTGCTAGAGCAGGATGACTTTTGGGCAGTTGGCGCGCTGAAAGATTTAGAAATCTTACTTTGGCACACTAATATATGAGAGTTGCCGACCCCTGGTGTAGACCAACAAGATGACCTAGAAAACCTTTTTGACTTAAAGTTTATAGACGTCCCTTCTAGATGGAAGCCCGGAGCTCCTAGGGGGGAGGGGGAGGCAGGGATTAGTCGGCGACAGGGGTTAGAACCCAGACCGTTTGGTTGACAGTCCGGTGTACTAACCGCTGGACCAGTCGGCCTCACGTTTTTGAATGGGGGGGGGGGGGTATATTTAATGAAATGATATTAATACTTCAAATACCTGGTTAATGACGCTTGTTGAAATTAAGATTTAATAAAATTGACCAGATGGCCATACAATTAAATAGATGTACTATTGACTCAGTGGTAATGAAACTAATAGATGGTAAAATTGACCCAAATGGTAATGAAACTAAAAGATGGTGAAATTGACTCAGTGGTCATGAAACTAAAAGATGGTGAAATTGACTCAGTGGTAATGAAACTAAAAAGATGGTGAAATTGACTCAGTGGTAATGAAACTAAAAGATGGTGGAATTGACCCAAATGGTAATGAAACTAAAAGATGGTGAAATTGACCCAAATGGTAATGAAACTAAAAAATGGTGAAATTGACCAAAATGGTAATGAAACTAAAAGATGGTGAAATTGACTCAGTGGTAATGAAACTAAAAGATGGTGAAATTGACTCGGTAGTAATGAAACTAAAAGATGGTGGAATTGACCCAAATGGTAATGAAACTAAAGGATGGTGAAATTGACCCAAATGGTAATGAAACTAAAAGATGGTGAAATTGAGTCAGTGGTAATGAAACTAAAAGATGGTGGAATTGACCCAAACGGTAATGAAACTAAAAGATGGTGAAATTGACCCAAATGGTAATGAAACTAAAAGATGGCGAAATTGACCCAAATGGTAATGAAACTAAAAGAAGGTGAAATTGACTCAGTGGTAATGAAACTAAAAAGATGGTGAAATTGACTCAGTGGTAATGAAACTAACAGATGGTGGAATTGACCCAAATGGTAATGAAACTAAAAGATGGAGAAATTGACTCAGTGGTAATGAAACTAAAAGATGGGGGAATTGAACAAAATGGTAATGAAACTAAAAGATGGTGGAATTGACCCAAATGGTAATGAAACTAAAAGATGGTGAAATTGACTCAGTGGTAATGTAACTAAAAGATGGTGGAATTGACCCAAATGGTAATGAAACTTAAAGATGGTGAAATTGACACAAATGGTAATGAAACTAAAAGATAATGAAATTGACCCAAATGGTAATGAAACTAAAAGATGGTGAAATTGACTCAGTGGTAATGAAACTAAAAGATGGTGAAATTGACTCATTGGTAATGAAACTAAAAGATGGTGAAATTGACTCAGTGGTAATGAAACTAAAAGATGGTGGAATTGACCCAAATGGTAATGAAACTAAAAGATGGTGAAATTGACTCAGTGGTAATGTAACTAAAAGATGGTGGAATTGACCCAAATGGTAATGAAACTTAAAGATGGTGAAATTGACCCAAATGGTAATGAAACTAAAAGATGGTGAAATTGACCCAAATGGTAATGAAACTAAAAGATGGTGAAATTGACTCAGTGGTAATGAAACTAAAAGGTAGTGGAATTGACCCAAATGGTAATGAAACTAAAAGATGGTGAAATAGACTCAAATGGTAATGAAACTAAAAGATGGTGAAATTGACTCAGTGGTAATGAAACTAAAAGATGGTGAAATTGACTCAGTGGAAATGAAGCTAAAAGATGGTGGACTTGACCCAAATGGTAATGTTGAGGCGGGAACGCTGCGCTCATTTCTTCCTCCCCACCGCGGTCTCGGACCTCATGAATGCAAATGAGAGCGAGAGAAACCCCCCCCCCCAAAAAAAAAAAATGCGTTGTCCCAACTGTGTGCTCTTGATTGATGGAAGCGTAGTGGTGGTTTCCACACCTGCTATTAGTGAGTACGTAATATATGAACGGTCCCTAACACCCCCGAAATGTCTTTAAATAGAAGGAATTTCTTCCTTTCATATTTACGCTATGAATTTCTATTTCTAGTCTTGTATTCAGCTTCATTCCTTATAACTAAAGTAAACAGTCCATCTCTTATATTTTTAAGCTCTTTGAACTGAGAAAGTCTTAAATATAAGGAGACATGTCAACACAGAACATCATAATATTTGAAAACAAACAAAAAAATCTATGGATGAGAGAGTCGGACGGTAATGATTTAGATGAGACAAATCTTTTGTTTTTGTTGTGCTTTTTTTTATTCGCTTTCTATTAGCTAGTACTGTCATTCTGCTTGCTTGGTTTACTGATTGCTAGCTTGTTAGCGAAACTTTGCATCGATTTTTCGACCACTTCCCGTCGCCCAATCGAGCTGAAACTTGGACAGCAGACTTGTGGTGACTAACAATACATTCTATCAAATTTTCAGTTTAAAAAACTTAATTATACTGTAATAATTGCTTGTTTTTTAAATTTAGCAAACACTTCATAGATAAATGGTCTATGGTTTGATTTCACGTTGAAAATGCCGGTCCAACTTTTTATGGTTTTCTTAAAAAATCCTAAATATCGATTGCGCACTGCGCGGCTAACAACTCTGTTTAATTACATCTCCTTGCAATCAATGGTTGATAAGAATTATGAACATGAATGTTTTAAGATAATTTAAGTGTTCTGGTTTTATCTCCCTTTATTTGCCTTTACTTTTATTTTTATTTTTTTTTATTTTTGTTATCTTACGTTGGTTGCAGCAACATTAACATGTTAGAAGGAGAAAAAATAGTTTCCCCCCTTTCAGTCCATTTAGGCTTATAACAAGTAGTTTTACTATCTTCAAACATAGTGCTAATGTGGCTGCGACCCACAGACTAGACTGCTCTTTTGCGATGGGATTGTGTGGTCAGGACACTTTTTTTACCCTGTTAATAATGTAACGGTGATCACTTGTATGGTGCGTCTATAGGGCAAGATCAGAGAGATTTAGGAACTTTTTTGTTCCACTGTCAGTGAGACTCTTTCAAAAGAATCATCTTTCAGCCAGGAAATACAATGGCTCAATAGCTGACTCCTAAATAATAGGCCTACTTTTTTCTTGTATGATAAATGGTATGATAGTGTGCGTGAATGTCTATTGTGTTTGAGTACAAATGGTTCTTTAATAATAATATTGTTTTAGGTATGCTAAAGGACGGAATTTATGTAATCAAGTCAAATTTCCATTTAATTGGATCAATAAAGCAATCTTATCTTATCTTATCTTATCTATCCGTGTTATTTTAAAATGCTCAGTTATCTTTGGTTTCCTGTTTCAAGCGCGTAATTTGTGGACGTGGTTGGAAACAAAAACTCTAAGTGAAAAGGGCGGCTATCTGAATGTTAATCAAATGATACCTTTTGTTCACATTTTTTTTTACTATTAATGGAAAGCAAGGCGCTGTCGAATCGAAAAAGTACACTCCAAAAGACTTTATTCAGTGTTTATGTACTGGCAAGTCCTAGTAGGGAATATGCTGAAGTGGGCAGCCTCTTGGAAGACACATGCTAGGAAATTAGTTCTTTGAGATATTCAGGTGCAGTGCCTTGCAAACAGCTGTGTATAGGCCACATAATTTGCTGGTTAATATGACTTATAACATGGAGCCAGTGGAGATTAGACTCCTCCTAGAGAGCGCTGCGGAGTCGGTAGATAAATGTTCCAACTCCGACTCCGACTCCACAGCCCTGATCCTAGACACTCTCTAGAATCGTGGCAAAATTATTAGCGTCTTCGGCATCGATCTTCAGAACTTCCGAATGATGAATTCCATCTCTCTTCGACTTACTTGGCTTTTCCAGGGCTCCTCATTGGAGAAACAGGGCCCTTATTACGTCTCTCCATCAGTCGCGATCTTGGGCAGCACCCCCATTGGGTCTATGTGAGGAAAGCAGCTTTTTGCGGGCGTTTGTAACCAACCTTCTGCAAATCTGCCTTAGTCTGCACACTCTAATCATCTCTGGCCACATCACCCTCACCGGTCTTCTCAGATTGTGCCCTCTCAGTGGCGTAGCTAGGTTTTGACTCTAGGGGGAGCGAACTTTTAGGAAAAAGGCCCCACTTTTAGAAATTTTTCCAGATTAATAATTTGTATGTATCAAGTGTTATGAGAAAATCATGTGCCTCAGAATACACACACTGTATAATAGTGCAGTATTTTTTTTAACCATTCACGATTTTTACTTGCAACTATTAGTGATGGGAATTTCGGCAAAATTAATTGTATCAACTGCTCATTTTCGGGATGAGTATCTAGTGTCGAAAATTATTTATAGAATCAATGCGAATGCTTCTATAGCACTGAATTCTTCTTCGTTTTAATTTTGAAAGACGAGATAAATCGCCAATATCGACATTTTTAAAGAGATTAAAAAAAAAAAATAGAGTTTCAACATTTTTATTTACTGTATCTATGTGTCAATTACAAAATATGATACGTTATAGGAACGCTCTATTCTTTTCAATTTTTTCCTCTCAGCTATTAAAACACTAGCCCGATAAATAAATAAATAAATAAATATGAGACTTATATAGCGCATATCCCGTTCCGGTTGGGAACAGTTCTATGCGCTGCTGTAAACATTGCCCGATGATTATATCCTTAGCAAACGGACTTTAAAACAAGTTATTTCTTTTCTTTTCTTCTTTCTTTTAAATTCTGTGGGTATCTTTTTTTTTCGACGTTCATGTAACCATGGTTTCGATCACTACACGTATACGGCCGAGAAGGAGAAAGCCAGCGCGCTTTAAGTCACATTATTACTTTTTGGTGAGTACACTAGACTTAAACCCCACCTTTTTTTTGAGAATGCGAGCGAGCGTACTCTTTTGGGGCTCGGAGAACTAACTCTGATGTGTCCATGCACCACTGATAGGATACATCACCGTAAAAGTTATGCACCAACGGTAGGCCGTTCCAGTCCACTCTAAGTTCCTGCTTATGACCTGGTATCTATTAGAAAAGGGGTCGGCAACCTAAGGCACGCGTGCCAAACTTGGCAAGCAGAGTGATATTGCAATGGCACGCGCGAGACCTCTAAGAGGTGTTTTATTATTGATGAAAACAAAAACAACTAGCCTATATGTTTCAGTAATATTTATATTGAGTGAAATCAATTTTTACAACATTTAACTATATGTACTTCCCTTTACAAAGACATATACTAAAAAAGATTGTTGGGCTTTTTCAGAAGCACATCGAAGCACTCAGCGGAGTTTCAAGACTTTCAAATTGATTTTTTCACATCTAATCAAGCATAACTGGCTTAATCTTACTACAACCTTCTTAGATGTAGATACTTTAAAAAAAATTAAGTATAGGGATATTGGCGATTTTAAAACGCAGCCAGTTGAATTTTAAACCTTTAATGAAATGGGCATCGAAATGTGCCAAATTGTTTAAGAAATAAACTCCTCAAGGTTGAATGGACAAATAATTAATGCAGGAAATGTTTACTTACAACTACTTAACGTAAATTAATTTTATACCTCTAATAATTAAATCTTGTAATGAACACCACAGCGCTATTATATGTAAAGAAATAATAATTAGTCAGTAATATTTCTTATAAGTTTACAGACGTTCCTTCTAGATAGAAGATTATTACGTCCACTAGGCCCAAAACTCCAGCAGTCGACAGGGATCCGCCGGTGGCAGGGCTAGAACCCGCGACATGTCAGTTGGTTTTTGGTTGACAGTCCGGTGAACTAACCGCTCGACCAGCCGGCTATTTGTTATATTACAAAACATTACTTGTTTGGCATCACTATTGAATCAAATTTAGAATCTTAATTTTAATTAAAGAGAGATGATTAGCTACTTTTATTTCAGCTATTATTTCTAAAATAGTATGTTTTTTTATTATTTTTTTTTATCAAAGACTAAATGGTCTACAAAATATAACTTTATAATGACCAAACTGTCAAAAAGTAGTTGAAAATTTTATAAATATTATATGATTAATATAATATATGCACATTTTCTGAACATTACATTAACTACCCAGTTTGTATGATTACTTTGTATCAATTCCTCTTAAAGTTACTAATAAAAGTAATTCGTGAAAAATGTAGCATCAGCCTTTTGGCTAAGTTCGATCACTCTGGCTTCCTCACACAATGTGTAGATCTTCTCCGCCTTGTGCGATTAGATTTTTCACAACTGTGTAGTAGTGTGTAGGAGGTGTGAGTTACCCCACCCCCCGAGCTACGGCTCTCAAAAACTATACGATGCCTAGTAGGCCCAAAGGAGGGGCAAGGAGATCAAACTCCGCCGCGCCTCCTACCTGAAATAAAAAAAAAAAAAAGAGATCGTACATGTAAAATCTTGAATAAACATATTTGAAAAAAAAAAAGAGATCGCTTCTCGGGCTTTTGGCTAAGGTCGATCACTCTGGCGTCCTCACACAATGTGTAGAGCGTCTCCGCCTTGTGCGATTAGATCTTGCATTTATCTTCTCCGCCTCGTGCGATTAGATTTTTCACAACTGTGTAGGTGGTCTGATTTACCCCCACCCCCCGAGCTATGGCTCCCTAAAACTATACGTTGCCTAGTATGCCCAAAGGAGGGGCAAGGAGATCAAACTCCGCCGCGCCTCCTACCGAAAATAAAAATAAATAAACAAAATTGAATAACATCTCAGTTAAAATGAGAACAAAATATTATAATCAATATCATCAGTTGACTGATATGTATCTTGACAACTAAATGATAAACTTTACAAAATAGTTACCATAAATGTGAAAGTTTACTCATATAATTTTATATTTGGTATAAACACACTGAACGCTTTTTTTTTGTTTAATTAATGTTGTATGTATTCATATATTTCTAGTATGTTTGAAGTGTTCCCCCTGCTCCCCCCTGGCTTCGCAGCCCTGTCCATCACCTCTTTCGACCTAGAATCTCCTTTCCAATTATTGGCTTTTTGCCAGGATAGATTTCATAGCTGTTCACACTCTGTTCTTCGGCGATCTAAATTTTTAATATTCGTCTCTTGGCCCCGAACACTTACCGTTGCAGTACGCTGCTAATAATCCGTTGTTTCCGAAAGCTACTGAATTACAAAAACACGATACTTTAAGAATGGTATTCCGAAAAGTGCTGCCGCTAGACTACTGCGTCTATTGAATGGCCTCACAATCCTCTGTTTATGCCGAGATCCCACAGAAACTATAATATAATGTGTTTTGCTGAGCCCAATAGGTCAAAGAACATCTGACAGTGAGTACGTTTGCTATGCTTAGAAAGTCGTTACATTTGTTGGAGGCCGAAATTTTTTTTTGTGACAAAAATTCGCAAGACAACTAATACAATGCTAGTTTGGTGACTTTGTTTTTTTTTTCTATTTAATTTAGGCAAGAGGATGTCTGTCTCGTGCTGGGAATCATATTGATGAGACTATAAGATAGAAGAAATACATCAGAATATTCTAGTGTTTGCCTGTTTCTTTGTTTCTTTTACATTCCGTTTCTAAATCAACACCTTTCTCCCCTGAAATCTACATTTTTCTCACCTGAAATCTACATCTTTCTCCCCTGAAATCTACATCTTTCTCCCCTGACATCCACATCTTTCTCATCTGAAATCTACATCTTTCTCACCTGAAATCTACATATTTCTCACCTGAAATCTACATCTTTCTCACCTGAAATCTACATCTTTCTCCCCTGTAATCTACATCTTTCTCCCCTAAAATCTACATATTTCTCACCTGAAATCTACATCTTTCTCACCTGAAATCTACATATTTCTCACCTGAAATCTACATATTTCTCACCTGAAATCTACATCTTTCTCCCCTGTAATCTACATCTTTCTCCCCTGAAATCTACATCTTTCTCACCTGAAATCTACATATTTCTCACCTGAAATCTACATATTTCTCACCTGAAATCTACATCTTTCGCCTCTGTAATCTACATCTTTCTCACCTGAAATTTACATCTTTCTCGCCTGAAATCTACATCTTTCTCCCCTGAAATCTACATCCGTCTCACCTGAAATCTACAGCTTTCTCGCCTGAAATATACATCTTTCTGCTCCTGAGGTATAAACGATCTGATATTCAAAAGCTTTTTTTAATAGTTTCTTCATGTTAGATAACTCGTTAAAATCAGGAGATACAACAAAAAAATCGATCAATAGTTAGAATTGCGTCCCTTATCTTTCTTCAACGATATCTTTAGAAACGTGTTTTTAGTGTGTATATGTGTGGTGTGTGTGTGTGTGTGGTGTGTGTGTATGTATATGCTTGTGTGAATGTGTGTGTGGTGTGTGTGTATGCTTGTGTGAATGTGTGGGATTATATGTGAGTGTATGTTTTAAGCTCCGTCTTTTGAGGCTTCTTCTTCTATGTGATTAGCCTAAATCAATAGTCGTAACAGAACTGTATAAAAAAAAAAGACCTGAATTAAAGAACGAACTGTAAAAAAAAAAAACATTAATAGATTAAATAGAAGAGGGAATGTAATATTACATTTACAATCAGACACTCCTAGATAATAATATATGTAGAAATGCAGAGAAAAAAGAGAAAAGGAATTGGAATTAAAAGGGGCCATAGATGACCAGTTATGCTCCAGTTCTATAGTTAGATTAGTCAAAGGTTAAAGTTGAAGGCTGATTACAGTTAGCTACTTGTAGTATATAGTTATTGGTTGCTATATTCGTTTATCATCTAACTATTTTAGATAAGCTGGAACTAGAGAGGAATATTATATGTTTCAATGTGGGTAGAGAGAACTGGCGTTGATATGGAGTTGGTGGGGAGAGGGGGGGGGAGGAGGGGCCACATCATCGCCAACCCTCCCAGGCCCAGGGAAAACCCAGCGGATTTCATTCCTAAAGACTAGAGGAAAGAAATTGGTGAAAGAAAAAATCCTTTAATAACTAATTGAGTAAATTGACACAGTCTCTTATATGAATATTATAGAAGTGTGTGTCTTTCGAAGCATATTATCAGTCCAGTATATGAACAATTTCTTGTTATAATATTGTTAAAATATATTGTTTGTTAATAATACATTAATGCTGAAAGACATGTCACCAAAGACTATAAATAAAATGGACCGCTTGCTTTAATATTTCTATTTTATGACTCGAATGTCTTCTTTTCGGAATTCCCGATTCACTTTTGCACTGTACACTTCCGTTTCATTTAATCGCTATGATCTTCTCAATGAAAAATTAACATTTTAATTGAAAGTTGTATACAGCGGAAACCTTTAGGCAGACGTAGGGCATAGAAGTCATTTAAGACAGCGTTATCAGATGCGCACGCAAAAAAGGAACATATAAGCTCTAAAAATAGAGCAATCGGTCCATCTTATCATAGTCTTTGATGTCACCTGTAATCAATAAAAAAAATCTTATCTTCAAAGGATTAAACATTTTCAAATTGCATTAGCATATGTAATATTATACCTTTGAAAATATAATTCTGTGAAATGTTCTATTTACTTTTAATAACTATTAATGTATTTATTGATTTGTATTTATTTAGTAAATTGTAATAGCTTTGGCTTTCCATTAAATATGAAAATGTTTTTGAACATGCTGTATTATTGTTTTGACTAACGGCTAACTGTTTCTGTGCTGTGTTTCTTTTTTTTTTAATAATTACTAATTTAACTGTATGATCTTTGTGTTCAAAAAATGAGTTTGTTACTATAGAATAGTGGAGTATCCAGGTCCGCAGATAGTATTAGGCATATAATTTTATATATCATCAGTTAGCTTTGTCTCCTCGCCTAGAGTAATGTCCGTGTTCTTAGTTGTATGTTAAATGCGCTCTGAGCTTACATTATGTTTGTTGGCAGCGCTATACAAATATTGTCATTATTATTATAATTTGCCAGAGCTAGGTTGACTATGGTCTCTTCAATGCTAAATTATAGGGGCTTAAGGATAATTTTGTTTTGGTCTAACAGTTTAATATTTTTACCCCTTTTCAAACGTCATTGGTCCCCCCGAAGCAATCTACCAGCTGCACACCCCGCCTCTCCTTGACCATAGGTTGATAATTAATTGAGAACATATCTTTGATAACTCTTAAACACACCACTCCTCTAGTAGGGGATAGGCCTATAACTATAGTCCAGCGGGAACACCACGTCTTATCGACGAGGAAAAAAAACCGTGAAAACCACTAAATCACGAGAAAACACCGTTTTTTCCCCGTCGATACGACTGGGTGTGCCCGCTGGGAGGGTTGGAGGAAAATGTCCTTTTCAACTACTTCCAGCTACACTTAAATACACGTTAAATGGTCATATTCAATAAAAAAAATAGAGAACAAAAAACGAAAGAAAAGTAAATTTTAAAAAAGTAGTTCCAGTACCAAGAACTTCCTACAAGATAAGCTGCTATTTTCATTTACATGTTCAGCCAGCCTCGTTCTGGGTCTTGTTGTGAAAACAAACAGAGGCTTGTATTTTTCCCCCCTCGTCTTCTGATGTGGGGAGAAAGAAACGTTTTACGCGATGCCAGAGTTACTCTGAAACGCACACACACACACATACATTTAAACACACATACGTTGAACATCTTTCTTGTATCTAGTACAGTAGGCGCTTAACGTATTCTGTAGTGAATTATCTCAGTAGATACTCACTTTATTTCATATTGTTAGTGCGGTTTTTCTTTTAAATTTATTTATTTGTTTTGATTTATTATTGTAGCATATTTTTGTGTAGTCGGTTTTTTTATATAGTTTTAATACTGTTGTAAATTTGTTGATGTTTTTATAGTTTTATTATTATTTTGTTATTATTTCGTTTTATTGTTTTTTTTCGTAGTTTTTATCTTTGTTGTATTTGTGTTTATCTTTCCATAGTTTTATTGTTTACTTGATAATGCTCCTGTTTCTATAGTTATGTTATTGTTGTGTTTTATTTTTGTTGTTGTTTTTTTCTAAACGTATGTTATTATTATAGTTGTGTTCCTACTTTGCTTTTGTTTCTGTGGTTTTGTTGCTGTACTTTATATTTAGCTTAATCGCATGTAATTATATTTCGTTTAATCGCAATAATCTTCTTTATAGAAGGAGCGTCTGTAATATATAAGATAAGTTGTTCATTTCCGAAAGCTTTTGTTTTCATTGTGTACAAGATTAAGATAAAGTTTTCTTATCTCTCTATCTGCGAGGTAAATGTGTGAATATTTTCTAACAGATAACTGATGGACAACTATTAAATGTAAACACACATTTATTGACGACGAATTAAGTTGGTAAGTAGATCACCATTTATTAGTAATATATATTTGTTAGATAGATAGATATCTAAACATAGATATATAGATAGATAGATAGAT
This sequence comes from Anisus vortex, assembly GCA_949126835.1. NCBI lineage: Eukaryota > Metazoa > Mollusca > Gastropoda > Planorbidae > Anisus > Anisus vortex. Next base: position 14,318,322 of record OX421505.1, read on the forward strand.
ATAGATAGATAGATAGATAGATAGATAAATATATAGATACATAGATAAATAGATAGATAGATAGATGGATAGATAGATAGATAGATAGATAGATAGATAGATAGATAGATAGATAGATAGATAGATAGATAGATAGATAGATAGATAGATAGATAGATAGATAGATAGAAACATAGATAGAAACGGAGGTGGGTGTAGTTGCGAGTGCGAAGTAGGTATTAGATTTTTAGATATCCCTGCTAGGTAGGTAGGTAGGCAGGTAGATACGTAGGTAGATATGCAGGCAGGAACTTGGGCAGGTAGACAGGTAGGAAATTGGGTAGGCTGGTAGATAATTAGATAGGTAGGTAGATTATTTAGCAACTGTGTTGAAATAACACACACAAAATTACCAAGAAAGAAAAAACATAAATGCTATACACCAGATAGAGAGATAACATCTATAACAGATGGTTTCGAGTTTGACGCTAACTTAGCGATTCCCTCAATGAAGCAAACTGAGTATCAAAAGAAAAATATGTAGGCCTAATGATAAGAGGTAATGGATGCAAATGGCATTTTGCCAAACTAAAAAAGCTCCATCACCATCGCCTTCTTCGACTCTCACAATCACTACAAAGTTTGTATGCTCTATCGTTATTTCAATGTTTTACAGTTATATTCACGATCTAGCATATTATGTTAATTCACATATATATTCTTTGTCATACATATAATTTTAATGAATTTTTTATATCCTTGAAGTAAACTAATTCTTAAAATCATTGGTAGATTATTCGTAAATTCTCATTTTTCACAAAAAAAAATTTGAGGAGAAGACACTATATTTGAGAAATCTCTACATTATGTGAGTGATGCTAGCTTTTATGCAAAATGGCATTTAACTATTGATCACTGATTTATGTATTATACATCGATGGGGCATTGCTTTTACTCTCAGTGGATGGCCTTCACTCAGTTATAAATATTTTAAAAAAGTAAAGTACCCTTCGGACCAAATGATCCATAGGTCCGGTGAAGCAGCTTTCACCAGTTTCTGTGGCCACGGCGTAATAGGAGATTGTGTGGCCAGCACTATGCACAGCCGCTTTTACTTTACCCCAACTAAGGTCAGGTACCCATCAGAGCTGGGTAGACTCAGGGACAACCCTCAAGTCGTGGGAGAAAATCCCGGCCCCCACCAGGATTCGAACACAGGACCTTCGGATCACCAGTCGAACGCGGTGCCGCTCGGCTACCGTGCCTTATAGTTATAATTCTACAAGTTAGAAAACAGAATGTACTAATTGAATGAACTAATTGAATGAACTAACAGAATGAACTAATTGAATGAACTAACAGAATGAACTAATTGAATGAACTAACAGAATGAACTAATTGAATGAACTAACAGAATGAACTAATTGAATGAACTAACAGAATGAACTAATTGAATGAACTAACAGAATGAACTAATTGAATTGCACTTCTTAATAAGTAAAGTAAAGTACCCTTCGAACCAAATGATCCATAGGTCCGGTGAAGCAGCTTTCACCAGTTTATGTGGCCACGGCATACTATGTGACTGTGTGGCCAGAACCCGTGATTCGGACCTTTCGGTACACCAGTCGAACGCGCTGCCGCTCGGCCACCGTGCCAATACTACGTAATAGCGGTATAAAAATTATGTTGTTACTCTAGTAGTTTAAAAACTATAATTATGAATAGACTTAAAGTGTGCTGTAAATTGTCTTTCTTATCTCGTGTGTTCGAATTTATAAAAGACAAAATCTTCTCTCGGAAAGAAAATTATTTTTTTTATCACTATTATTTAGATAAGCATTGCCATTCTAGGTTGAAGCCGACTGGCCGAGCGGTTAGCTCACCAGACTGTCAACCAAAAAAACACTTGACACGTCGCGGGTTCGAGCCCCGCCACCGGCAGATCCCTGTCGCCCTACAGGAGTTTTGGGACTAGATGACGTTAATATTGAGTTGTTATCACGTGCGCTTAACCGGCAGCAGTGAAACCTCTCACAGATTCATAGTCTTCTAGAGCGCACTGAGCATGCTAAAATAGCATGGATAGAAGTGCTATATAAATGTCCTTTATATAAGATATATGTTAGTGGTATAGATTTACATTTGATCGTTTTAAGACAAACTTTAAAAGTTGTTTATCTTATCTTCTTGTTCATCTTATCTTCTTGTAAGCACAGGCACTTTCTATACAGAAGATTGTTGTGTGTTGATCCGAGATTCGAGTTAAGTCTTGTATATTCTATGGCAGCGGTCGGCAACCTTTTGCTGTTAGCGTGCCAAACTGGATTTCTCAAAATCATTCAGCGTGCCAACAGCCTGAAAGTAAACCTGTTCTACTATATTTTTTATCAGACAATTTCGTTAGCGCCGTAGCAAAGACCAATGCCAAAAGCAATGGAGCTTTATAAAGCGTTTTATATTTCATTAAAACGTGTTTCTGATATTCATCTTTTATTTTTTGAATTGGTTTAGTCTATATATAGTAACAAAAAAAAAGATAATTTATCAAAAATATTTTACATAAAATGTTAGATTTAGTGTATAATAATTTTAATATAAATGAGAAGGAATATTTCGAACACCTGCTATTTGCTCATTATATCAAAGATTATAATAAGATGGACCGCTTGCTCTATATTTAGAGCTTATATGATGTTCTTTTTCTGTGCGCATCCAATAACGCTGTCTTAAATTATTTCTACGCTCCTACGTTTGCCTAAATGTTTCCGCTGTATACAACTTTCGATTTTAATTTAGATTTTTCATTGAGAAAATCATAGCGATTAAATAAACCGGAAGTGTACAGTGCAAAGGGGAATCTGGAATTCCGAAAAGAAGTCATTCGAGTCATCAAGCAGCAGAATTATTAAAGGAACCGGTTCATCTTGTTATAGTCTTTGATTATATTAAAAGCTCAGCCTAACTACGATTATTTTTTATATGTATAGACATACCTCGAAAGACAAACGAATGTAGTAGAGCGGAATTGATATGTAGTAATCATACAAACTGGGTAGTTAGTGTAATGTTTAAAAGTGTACATATAAATTCTTTAGTCATAAAATATTTATATAATTTTCAGCTACCTTTCATAGTTTGATAATTTTAAACTTATATATTGTAAGTGATTATTTCTTTTATAAAGAGAATATTGCAAACATATTAAAACATTTTAACGCAAAGAAAACGAATTAATTACCTCCCTTTAAATTAAATTTCCCAAATTAATTTTGATTTAGTGATGACAAACAAGTCATGTTTTGTAAATATAACTAATATTACTTTTTAGATTTTTTTAAAATACAAATCCAGCATTGTGTTATTCATTTCATAATTATGGTATGAATAGTAGGGGGGTGATACTTTTTTAAATGTTTAAAATGTAATTTGCTGCATTATAAAATTGCAAAATATCCCTCCATTAAAAACAGAACCAGATCTAAGTAGGTTGTATTAAGATGAAGCCAGTCAGATCTAAGTAGGTTGTATTAAGATGAAGCCAGTCAGATCTAAGTAGGTTGTATTAAGATGAAGCCAGTCAGATCTAAGTAGGTTGTATTAAGATGAAGCCAGTCAGATCTAATTAGGTTGTATTAAGATGAAGCCAGTCAGATCTAAGTAGGTTGTATTAAGATGAAGCCAGTCAGATCTAAGTAGGTTGTATTAAGATGAAGCCAGTCAGATCTAAGTAGGTTGTATTAAGATGAGACCAGTCAGGCGTAACGAGGTATAAAAACTCTCGAGTCCATAAATTTAAAGTCTTGCCTTTGCTTAGAAAACTTTGTTTTGAGTTTTTCTAAGTACTTCTGGAAAAAGTCCATCCATCTATCTTAATGTGCCTTAAATTAGAGGAGGTGTTAAATGTTTTCAAATTGTTTTCACGGCAATATATCCAGTTTCAATGCAAATCCATTCCAGTGTTTTAACCCAGGAGTCGGCAACCTATTGGTACAGTGTGCCAAAGTAGGATTTCTAATTCATTCAGCGTGTCAACAACCTAATAGTTATTCGGCTCTTTTCTTGTGGGAAGACTTGAATTACCATTTTGGAGGTCATCCGCGTGCCATTGAAAATAATTCTGCGTGCCAAGTCTGGCACGAGTGTCGTAGGTTGCCGACCCCTATTCTATAGTATAGGTGTAACAAATGTTTTTTACTGTTGATAGTTTTAGAACAGAAGGTTCATATTCAAATTCATATTATCTACCTGATATTTTATTTAGTTGATAATTGTAAAACAATAAAAAATATGCATATTCTAATAAAGACATAACATATATTATGTAGAATTTCAGTATATTTTTTCTTATTCTATTACTTTGATTGACCCTATTTTCTTTTATTTTTATAAACAGTTACAAAAGCACATAATATTTTATATGTATATGCATTCAGGAGAATTGACCATATTCAATTGCCGAGACACTTGCAATGTGTAACCAGCTTTCATCATCTTATACATTCGGGCATGGAATGGGTTGCCTGAACGAACCAGAAAAAACAGTAACTTAACATCATTTAAAACATAAATAAAGATGTAAGACAAGACACGGACCACGGATGAGCGTAGGACGCAATAATCTTCTTTATAGAAGGAGCGTCTGTAATATATAAGACAAGATAAGATACTAATAATTCTATATGTATATCGCTGCCAACAAATATTTTGTAAGCTCAAAGTGCATTTACCATTGAGCAACAAACCGTTAAGGACAGTTATAAAGACACGGCTATCTAAAGTTCAAATCCTAGAATCCCATCCGATAATCTAAAAACTATCAACAGGACACGATAAATCGCGTCGAATATAGACCAATCCCCAACGGCCTTCTTTTCTCTTGCAACAATTATATCAAAACCTTTGAAATAGTTAACAACGAATTACCTTGGATTGCAAGAACTTAGTTATGTACGACTCGTTATTTAGAGTTCAATAACAGTCCGTGTACCTTTCAAACGGACCAACGCTTTTCTTATGATAAGATTAACGAACTCGAACTAATTAATAAAGCCCAACACATTATGGAATAAAACAAACCTCAACAATTTGTAACACTTTTTTATTTACAGACTTGTGTCATGGCGAAAGCAAAATTCGAAAATACTGCGAAAAAATGGTAGTTTTCTTTTGGTCACTCCTTCCCAACGGTGAGGACGGCTACGCCCCTGGACACTAAAGACACCATGACCAATCAGAGTTGGGCGAATCTGACCGACGAAAACAGATGGGACATTCTGGAAGAGATCAGCCATAGAGAGTTCCAGAGGCTGATTCCGTCAGTCGTGATCCTCGGCGTGTTCTGTCTGACCGGGACGATAGGGAATTCCCTGTCCGTGTACGTCTTCGCCTCGCGGATGAAGCGGAATTTCCAGAACAACCTGTTCATCTACCTCTGCATCAACAACACCATGGCGTGTTCCGTGTGCGTCCCGGGGGACATCGTGGACATGGTTTTCGCCTTCAACTACCCGTCGTCGGCCGTGTGCAAGGTGACCCGCTTCTTCAACATGTTCACCCTGGCCAGCTACGCGCTGACGCTGGGGACCATTTCGGTGTACCGGCTGAGGGCGGCGAGCGTGGCCGGTCTGTCGGCGCCCGCGAAGAGAACCAGCGTGCGGGGGATTGTGATAATTGTATTTGTCAGCATCGGAGTAGCCTGGTTAGGTGAGTACTGATGGTCATTGCCTGGTTATGTAAGTACTGATGGTCATTGCCTGGTTATGTAAGTACTGATGGTCGTTGCCTGGTTATGTAAGTACTGATTGTCATTGCCTGGTTATGTAAGTACTGATCGTCATTGCCTGGTTATGTAAGTACTGATGGTCATTGCCTGGTTATGTAAGTACTGATGGTCATTGCCTGGTTATGTAAGTACTGATGGTCATTGCCTGGTTATGTAAGTACTAATGGTCATTGCCTGGTTATGTAAGTACTGATGGTCATTGCCTGGTTATGTAAGAACTGATGGTCATTGCCTGGTTATGTAAGTACTGATGGTCATTGCCTGGTTATGTAAGTACTGATGGTCATTGCCTGGTTATGTAAGTACTGATGATCATTGCCTGGTTATGTAAGTACTGATGGTCATTGCCTGGTTATGTAAGTACTGATGGTCATTGCCTGGTTATGTAAGTACTGATGGTCATTGCCTGGTTATGTAAGTACTGATGGTCATTGCCTGGTTATGTAAGTACTGATGGTCATTGCCTGGTTATGTGAGTACTGATGGTCATTGCCTGGTTAGGTGAGTACTGATGGTCATTGCCTGGTTAGGTGAGTACTGATGGTCATTGCCTGGTTATGTGAGTACTGATGGTCATTGCCTGGTTAGGTGAGTACTGATGGTCATTGCCTGGTTAGGTGAGTACTGATGGTCATTGCCTGGCTAGGTGAGTACTGATGGTCATTGCCTGGTTAGGTGAGTACTGATGACCATTGCCTGGCTAGGTGAGTACTGATGGTCATTGCCTGGTTAGGTGAGTACTGATGGCCATTGCCTTTTTATGTGAGTACTGATGGCCATTGCCTGGCTAGGTGAGTGCTGATGGTCATTGCCTGGTTAGGTGAGTACGGAAGACCAAAACGTGGCTAGGTGAGTACATTGTGAAAAGAGTCTATCATTGTCTTCCTGTGTAACCCTCTCCACCTCTTCATACCTATATTTATTTACTTGGTCCATAGTGGTTAAAAAATCTTCATAAATAAAAACGTATCTGACCAAAGAAGAAATGTATGGTATATTTATCATGGATTTTGATACTTGGTCATTTATGTTAATAGTAAAAAAAAAAGTTTGCTTGTCACATTTACGTTATCCAACTACTTTATGTAAAGGTGTCAGCTTGTTTTATTTCATTTTTTTTAAGTGTAAAGCCTTTAAAACATTTATTAGGAGATTTCTAACTTAGAAATACAACACAATAACAAACTGTTAGAATGGTCAGAAAAATTTAAGGACAAAAACACTTTTTTTTATCCATTATGCGATAACAAATGCATAGTACTCTTTCTTCTCGAATGGCATCCGGACATGGAATAGGTTGCCTGAACAAACCAGGAAAATCAGTAACAACATCATTTCACGCACGGATCAAAATGAAAGACTAGACAGACCGCGGATAAGCGTAGGTCGCAATAATCTACTTTATAGAAGGAGCGTCTGTAATATATAAGATAAGATAACATTAGATTTAGATGGTTTATTTACATCTATACATTTACATATCTTTGTTACGTCTCTTGCAGGCGCAGTTGTCTACGGCTTCAGGTCTACGCCCACAAGCGTGCGGGGAGTTTTCGGGCAAGACTGCGCCATGGCGGATGACATCTCCGACACGGGGTGGCCCGCTGGGTTCTACTCGTTTCTGGGCATTAGCTTCACGGCACTGGTGCTGACTGTGGGCGTCTCGTACTACAGGATCTGGCGCATCGTCAAGCGGAGCAAGACCATCGTTGCTGGCCACACAACCGTCAACGCGGTGTCTCAGTTTGCCGCGGGGCTTACTGTTGTGACCACCCGCGTGGAGGCAAGGCCAGCAGACCGCGCCGCCACGTCACCGGCGACCGTAGGCGAAGCGGCCAACTGGGGAGAAGGCGGCACCAGGATGTACGACCTTCTGCCGTCCATATCTGTTGTGTACCAGTCGTTAAACGCAGATGCGGGGAACAACTGCGAAGAGACATCGAATGCGTGCGCCGCGCCGTCGCTCACCGGAAACGGCGGTTCACAGTTAAGTCCAAGAAGTGCGAGCGGGCCCAAAGGCAGCGCCAGACATGTAACCAAGACAGATCTGTGCGGCGTGACGTCGCTGTGTGTCTTTGATGAGCAAGCCTCCGCAAGAGAAAAGATGTTCCAACGATCTGGGAGCCATTCTTATAAGGGCAGCTACTCACCCGTAAAATGCAAAGCCATGAATCAGAAAAGGGCTCCGCTGATCGGGCCGCGGAGTCAGTCTAGAAGTAACCCTGACCTTGCAACGATTGACACCGACGACAAAGCGTCGTCTTTAATCAGGGCGTTGTCCTTTTCAGAGCTAGGCCGCAGGGCCGGTCAGGTCCAATCGGCCAAGACCAATAAACCAGAAAACTGCTGTCGCGATATCCCTGTAGATATAATTGATGAACCGCATAAAGATAAAGGTATGTTTGAGTGTGAACGGTCATACTGCGATTCGGCGCAGTTAATTAAAAGGGAAAGAAACAGCTACAGAAATCTTTCACCGGCCTTCGCCAACAACATTGACATTGAGGAATCCAAGTCTTCACATTTTCAAATTCATTTGCCTCCTTCAGAACCGAATCCAACGAATAACAGCTCTAAAGTCAAGACCTTGTTTCCCAGTGATTCTACAGTTATTGATGCCGATTTACCCCAGAGTTCTCAAAACGGTATAAGCACCACGGAAGTCACTCTCGGCGACGAGGACGGTAAGCGATTCGGGTTTAAGACCCCTTCGCCGAACACCCAAACGCTGACCCCTGTCAAAACCAGCGCCAGAACAAAGACGACGAAAACTGCCCTGGAGATCGCCATCACCAGGACGGCCTTCTTGCTGACCTTCACCTTCATCGTGTCCTACCTGCCGTTCTTCGTGGTCAGCATCCCGCACTTCATGATCCGTGATTTCGACTACAACCAGGACACGGCGACCCTGAACGTCATCAACATGGCGTACCGCCTGTACTTCGTCAACCCGACCGTCAGCCCTTTCATCTTCTGGGCCTCCAATTTGGACTTTCGCCGAGGCTTAAAAGCGTTTTGCACCAGAGATTGACGCCACAGCCAGGCTTTGAGCTCTAGTTCATAATTATAACTTAACATTCTGCGTCAAGGATTCTAAAACTGGACGCACAGTAACATAATGTGGACCCGCCTTCCTAAAGAGCTGGGGTCTCAAACGCATGCAACCCACCAAGTGGATTTTCGTGGCCCGCCAGTAAGCTTACAAAAAATGTACAGTTCGTGAAATTCAATCAGCTAGTACTGACAGACATCAATATACTAATGATAGTTCACTTTGGTATAATTCTTTGTTTCTAAATTGTAAATTGGCATATTATTAGTGATGAGTAGTAAAATGAGTTAAGATGTATGAAGTGGTTTTTGTTTACTAGAATCGGCTTGTTGGGAGGGGGGAGGGTGCAGCCCTTGACACATCTCTTAAGTGATATAACATTTCGATTCGCCGATTTGGTTATCTTTGAACCCGATTTTAGCCATTTTAGTGAAAGACCTTGAGAAAAGTATGTCACTAGTCTCGAAAATTGTGTATAAATTCATATAATATATTACGTGTCACTTTTAGGCTAGGGGTCGGCAACCTACAAACGTGTGCCAGACTTGGCACGCAGGACAAATTTTCAATGGCACGCAAAAGACTACCCAAAAGGCAATTCAAGTATTTTCTGCACGAAATTGAGTGCTAGAACAGGATAAAGCTTGGCACGCTGAATAAATTAGAATTCCTACTTTGGCGCACTAATATGAAACGGTTGCGAACTTTTGTATAGACAATATAAATGTTCGTCTGTCACAATGTATAGATATATTTTTAAAAAAACACCGGGTCACTGACAAAGGTTTGGGAACCGCTGTTCTACCTGATAACAACTCTATTTATCAATGGTTGAGATTCTGTCCCTTGCTTTACATTGATCTGTTAGCCAGAATTTTTTTTATTTTTTATTTGTAAAAAAAAATCCAATCAGTATCTTAAAAAAAACAACACACAACTACATTAGAATGAAAAGCTGTCAACTTTAAAACGTGTTAGAATCTTAACAAAGTTGTGTTGTTGTTTTTTAAGTTTTTACGTTCTGCCATTGGGACATTTTAATTTATTTTTTTGCTTTAGGTACAGAGTGTTCTACTTAGATTTTAAACTTTGGGATATTTTTTAATGCATTATTTTCTTTTACTATGTTTTTAATTTAAACAGTCTAAGATTACAATAAAAAAAGAAGCAAAAATAGAACAACTGGAGATGACCTAAGCACTAAAATAAATATTTAATAAAAGGTATATAATGTCGAATTCATGTAAGTGATTCAAAACATAAATAAATTAAAAATAAACCATACAAATACAATTTAAATTATTTCTAATTCAACAAAACTTCATAGTAAGTTAGAAATATATTTTGTTGTTGTTGAATGTTTGAAAATAATACTTTTTTAATATAATATAATAATATAATATACGTTTTTTTATGGTTCCAATTAATAATTCCATCAAAATACTTCAAGATCGTTGTAAAAAATGTATGTCAGAATTTCCATTACCTGTTAAAATTGAGCAGGGGAATGTAAATGCTATATACAGTACTACAGTAGGCCTACTGCACTATAAAGTATATGCACTAAGATACTGTGCATACTGTACGTTTATATACGTCTTGTGCGATTACTGTAGGCTTTGACTGAGCTATATATTATTATATGAAGTGCGCTTGGCCTCTTTTAAAAAAAAAAAACTCTTGGAGTTAGTGTTGAGCCGCGAACAGCATAATTATGCTGCTTCCTTTACTGCTCGGCACCTGGGAAACTCTAAAATAGTTCCAAACTGGGGCATTTTTTTACTTTTTATATATATTATATATATATATATATATATATATATATATAAAGAACGCAAATCCGACTAGACGTACATTATACCTTCCTAGCGGGAAATATTCCTGTTGACGGATTAGTGAATCTTAACTGTAAAAAAGGCTGAAAAGCTTGAGACTTAACGCTTTTCAACTCATATAGATCAATGTTTAATTAACATCGACTTCTGACCACACCAGAAGGTTCAATCGTTTATTGGCTCACTTCAGATAAAATATTTCTTTTGTGCCCACCTATGTCTTCTCTGAAACGCTGAACTCTCATCGGCGAAATTTCTATGAGATACCTTAATATCTTCGTTGATATCAATTTGGTATTGTACGAGAAATTTTCCTTTTTTTTAAAAAAAATATAGGCGAATCTGTGACGTCTTACAGTTGATGCTGAAAAAATCCGAAAATGTCTTTGTTTACTTATAAAACAAAATGGCTGCAACTTTTCTTGAAAGCATAGCCTACATCAGGGGTCCCCAAACTACGGCCCGCGGGCTGAAAAGTTTGGAGACCCCTGGCCTACATTATTGTTTAACTAGCCAATTTGCAATATTCTAAAAACGCTGAGTTAGCTATTTGCTTGTTTCTATTCACAGAAATAAAAACATATCCACGCAGGTCTAGAGTCTAGATTCTAGATCTATGTATTTTGTCCTATTCTATCCTTCAGTCCCAATCTTTTTCAATAAAATGCTCTGAAAATAAAAAAGTTATAATGTGTGTCCATTGTTTGTTTTTTTCCAAATCTTAGGTTTAGAGGGAATTAATCTGGTAGCAAAATTCTTTAATTAAGAAAATGCTTTGATATTACAGTATTACAGTATCATATTTAAATTATAAGTTTTTTTCTGTGGTTCTGCTGTAATCTCTTTAACATTTTATATGATTTCTATGATGATTCCAATACGCTAACTATAACTAATTTAGTCATTAACATTTATTCATAACTAATGGTTTGTATTACTCACACTTGAAATATGTTGACCCTGTATTTGTTTCTGCTAAGCTGTCTTATCGACAGCAACTTATGTTTGAGCACATTTTGGCATTCTTGGAATCAGTATCGCTAGATATTCTTAATGAAGCCTTTGGTGCTTAACCCTTCCCGTACCGACCTACTTCTATCTATGCTGCCTTCAGTTCCGCTATAGACCTTTTTAGTTTGACCCCGGAAAAGGGGCGTGGCCTTGAGACTCACTGACATATATTTCTTTTGGGGGCACAAAGATTTTTGTTCCTTCTTTCCATATAGTATTTTACTAAAGGTGTTGGGGGTTTTTAATGTTATTATAGTTGTTTTTGAACTTTAAACCATAAAAACACATGGAGATCTTAAACTAAGAACCTAGAAAGGGAATTGTTAAAAAATAACGTTTAGAGCTTCTTTATTTTTTAAAGAACATTTTTTTTAGACCTGGACTCTATGCTTTGGACCTTAATATTATGGTCGATTCTATCGTGATCACTGTGTCATTACTTTTTGTTGAGTTTCTTCAATGAGAATCAATGTAAAAAAAAAAATTACGTTTAGAACTAGTTTTGTATCGAAAAAAAAATAATTAGGCCTATAATGCTTTTATTACTGTAGGCTATTCAAGCTATTGCTTAACTTAGCCCTAGACCTAGATCGCTCGTTTTGATTAATAAAAAATGCCTAGACATTGACCTCTTTTTTGGAATAATTAATAAAATGAAAAGGTCTATATATGCGCCCGGGACTGTAAGGGTTAATGACTTTGATCACTGTTGTAAAATGACAACTAAGTAGTTTCCCTTCGCAACACATTTAACACAAACAATTTTAATAAGTCGGCTAGATCAATGCTATATATATATATATATATATATATATATATATATATATATATATATATATATATATATATATATATATATATATATATATATATATTATATATGTCTGTGATTAATCGGGCTTGTGTTAGAAATAAATTACGGGTATTTCCATAACCTCGATATTGTATGATATGCATTGGCTTATTTAGGCATGTTCCACATGTTCCATTGGAACAGGGGCCATCACAGTAAAGGGGCCCCCACACATGAAAAAAAAAAATTTAAGTGACATCCCCATTCTTTCGTTAAAAATGTAAAATATAATTCCTTTAGTCCCCTATAATTTTAAGCGCTCCATTCCAACCAAGCTAATAAGCATAACATAAAATTTATTTATGATTTTACAAAGTGTAACATGAATTAACGGCACTTTTCTGAGGTATGTGGAAGGCAGAGGGGAGGCATAATCCTAAATGCGGCCCTGATGATGTGAAAAACATTTTTTTTAATTTGTGTGTTTTGTTTTAATATTACATTCTTTCATTCACGTAGACCTAATGACAATATGCCACAATATTTACCAATATAGATCTGGATCAATGTAATTCAAACTATTTTAGAGAACAGTGCCAGCATCATCAAAATATATATTATATATATTATTGTATTATTGGTTACCAATCCATATGTAAATCATTTATTTATTACAAATGTTTTGAAAAAAAAAAACATTGCAGTCTTCAGATTTTTATTTCTTTTATCTTATCTTATCTTATATATTATAGACGCTCCTTCTATAAAGAAGATTAATGCGTCCTACGCAACGTTTGTATCTCATTTTGGTTTTGGTTGTTCTTTATTGTATTATTTTCATTTTTTGTGTTTGTTTGTTAAGTATGTGGTTTGTCATTTGGCTCGTTTCTTGCATTAAAGAACTTGTTTTTCTGTTTTTTGCTATTGACACATTCACAGCACATTCATGTCAACTTTTATAAGGAGAACAAACTAACAATTAAAATATAAGCCTCTTTTGTATGGGACCCATCAACTAAAGAAGACATTTTTAAAATTATACTAAATACAGAAAAAAAAACTGCAAAGTTCATTTCTGGCGACTATTTAACAACTGACAAGAGTAACACCATTAGTTAAATCACTAAACCTAGAAACACTAGACGACAGAAGGGCAAAGAGTAAAGTAGTAATAATACACAAGGCATTAAATTCTTAGACATACAAAACAATAATAATCTATTACAATGCTCAGATAAACATAAGGACAAAAAACACTTTCTTATCCTTATGCAGAAACAAACTCTTTCTTCCCGAGTGGCATCCGGGTAAGGAATGGGTTGCCTGAACAATCCAGGAAAACAAACAACGTAAAACATACAATGCATCCACATAATATGGCCATGCTCTATACTCTATAATGACTTAAAACTCAGCTCCCCGTCTTCTTAACATTACATTGTATCTCGTTCCATGGTTGAGAAAAAAATCACGCTTACCTTGGTTCCATTAACCCACGAATTGTTATTCAACAACATTGCCTTCTGTCCATAGACACAAGCAAACACTCTCATACACTAAATAAGCGCGTGTCTTAATCAAAGACGTTTTCACTCACATCTCACAATGAGGCACTGTGACCGAGTGGCAGCACGTTCGACTGGCGTACCGAAGGTGCTGGGTTCGAATCCTGGTGAATGCTAGGATTTTACACCCTGCACACTAGGGTGTCCCTGATTCTACCCAGCTCTGATGGGTACCTGACATTTGTTGGGGTATTGGGCACTGTGCTGGCCACACATCCCCTAGAATGATGTGGCCACTGAAACCGGCCCTATGATCAATTTGGTCCGACGGGTACTTTACTTTTTTTTACTCACATTTCACAATAACCTTTGACTTCTGAACCTACCTTTCATCTCATTGATTTCAAATTCACATACTCTATATTAGCCATACAATCGATCAGACATATCTTTCAATGAAATAGACTATTCAAATATTCGCCATTCATGCAATTAGACCAATATCATAAATGAATCATAAACTTCATAAGATAATCCTTTTCATAAATTTCAGAATCATCTATATCAAAAAATATCTGCATCATAAAAAGCATCATTCGAGTCTAAGCTTTGCCACATCGTGGAAACTTCGTTATGTAATCAGTCTGATCTTCAGTCTGGGTAAAAATACACTCAATTGTCTGTCATATTGTCTGTACTATTGTCTGGGGCTTGATAATTTATTGATGACAAGATAGAGACAGATGGTTTTCACATTCCGATTAGCGGCATGTCATCGATGAAGACAATCGTTGTGGGAATACGTCCATGGCAACGGCAAAAAAAACAAACAAAAAGAACAGTGCCATCAATAAACATCCGGTTCAAAGTTCAATTTACAAATCCTTTTTTTTATAAATATTTTAACATATTTTTTTTAAATATAATAGAGTTCAGAGAAGAGAAAGCTTTCGTTTTTTTGTTCTCTCTTTCTTGTGTGTAGTTCATGTGATGTTATGTCTATATAATTATAGACATAATTTTTAAAATTCCCAAAAATGCCCATCCTTCCTTAAGGTGAGAGTGTCGTTGAAAAAAAGAACTATAGATCTATATAAGTTATCACAAGCTTGTTTGTTGAATGACACTGCATCAAACAAACACCATTTAGAGACCGCATTATAAAAAAAGAACTCTTTCGTGCCACTCAGGCACAACATCGGCCATCTCTAAAGGAAAGTTTCTACGTACAGTTACTAGAAAACCTACATGACAATTGCACACTATAGGCAAGGGGGGCAAGTGGCGGCAAGCGTGTGCACGTGAGTCCACCACCTCTCTTATTTTCACAGATCGAATGGGACAGGTGGGAAACTCTAGGCAGCAGACAGAAGCAAGTGGCGAAATGTAATATCGCCCGGGGCACAATTGACAGAAATTAACAGAACCTCCGGTGCTGAACAATAACGCTCAAAAAGAAAAGCCAAGCGAACCTGCACGGCGCTGCCAAACCCCACATCCGCATCATTTTTCTGTGTGATACTTGCAAAAAAAAAGTTTCAGAGCCCATATAGGACTAAAAGGCCACCAGAAAAGCTAGAAAGCTATAGGGAGACGTGGTCATCCTCGTAAATGAGGGACGAAAAACATTTTAATAATAATAATACTTGTATAGCGCATATCCTGTTGGGAATAGTTCTATTCGCTGTCAACAGTTACAGACAGAGTACAGACAACGAATAAAAGACGAAAATGTATACATTTACAGGGGAAAACTGCTACTAGAATAGGTGCGTCTTCAGTTGGCTCCTGAAGGTGTCGAAGCTAGGGCTCTGGCGAAGCAGTAGTGGGAGGGGATTCCAGGCGGACGGGCCCACGTATGAGAATGCACGTTGGCCAGCGGACACTAGTCTCACACGATAGATCCGCAGAGTAAGCGCGTCAGAAACCGAGCGGAGTGGACGGGATTGTGTGTAGAGCTCGAGACAGGAGCGAAGGTAGTCCGGGGCTGAGTCATTCAGGCACTTGTAACAGAGAGAAGCCAGCTTGTAGGGGATCTGGCGGTTAATGGATAGCCAGTGCAGAGATCGGAGCAGAGGAGTGATATGAGTCGACTTCTTCTTCTTAAGGACCAGTCGGGCAGCACAGTTCTGGACACGTTGGAAGCCCTGAAGGGAGGAGACCGAGAGGCCAGCCAAGAGCGAATTGCCATAATCCAAGCAGGAATATATAATATTTCTCATAATACTAATTACCTCCCCCTAGCCCCATAGCCCACTGTTTCCTCCGATTTTGCACTATTTCACCCACTACCATGAGTTCCTAGCTACTCCACAGATGCGCACAGTGCCGTTGCAAGGGATTTGGGGGTCCGGGGGCTTGGCCTATTTAGGGGCTCCTGCATTTTGAAATCGACATTATGATATGAGAAAAAATAAATTCGGACACTCCTTTGGGCCCCCCCCCCCCCCTCAAATAGGGGCCCGGGGGAACTTTCGAATTTGGACCCCCCACCCTCCCCCTTCCCTAGCTACGCCACTGGATGCGCACCCACTACACCACGGCTACATATCGACAAAGTGCTTCGCTCCTCTCGATCAGGACCGGACCTGAGAGATTTAAGAACGCTTTAGTCCAACTATCAGTAAAAAAAATTTCAACATAATAATTGCTTGTCTTTTCTTATCTTGTATATTACAGACACTCCTTCTAAAAGAAGATTTTCGCGCCCTACGCTCATCCGTGGTCCGAGTCTAGTCTTGCATCGTTATTAATGTTTTAAATGATGTTAAGTTACTGATTTTCCTAGTTTGTTCAGGCAACCTATTCCATTCCCGAATGCCACTCGGGAAGAAATAGTATTTATATGCATCTATTTGTTCTCGCATAAGGAATAAGGAAAGTGTTTGCGAGACATACAAAAAACAACAACACACCTGCACTAAGCCAAATGATGGTTAATGAATCGCTTGTATGACCACAATCACAATTTAGAAGTCTACTTTTATAACTTTTGGTTTCTACATTATTATGTTTAATGTACGCGTACATGAATTCCATTTTCTACATAGTTAAATGTAAAATAAGGGCGAGAGAATTTCAAATTGAACACAAAAAGGAATGTTCTCAATGTAGATCAATTTGTTTACCTTCTCTTCTTCTTTTTTTTAAAATGTGTTTTTAAATCAACACACGATGTTTGATGTAAAGAAGCTTTGAGACAGGTTACGTCCCCTTTTTCAATAGTGGAACATGTAGGGGAGATCACTTGTGATGACATCAGTCTATAACTAGAATCAACCTTAAATCCACTACTCCGCCCGCCTAATATGTATATATATATAATATATATGTGTGTATATATGTATATATATATATATATATATATATATATATATATATATATATATATATATATATATTTATTTGTAATTTTTCTACTTAAATGTTGACAAGAGACAAATGTATACTTACAGCCTCTCTTTTATCTTTCATGTTACAGACGCTCCTTCTTATACAGAAGATTTTTGCGTCCTGCGTTTATCCGTGGTTTGAGTTTAGTCGTGCATACTGATTAGGGTTTTAAATTATGTTAAGCTGTTTGGTTATCCTGGTTTGTTCAAGCAACCTATTCCATGCCCCGAAAGCCACTCGGAAAGAAAGAGTACTTATCTGCATTTGTTATTGCATATGGGATAAGAAAAGTTTTTTTTTTCCTTATGTTTATCTGAGCATTGTAATAGATTGTTATTTTTTACTTCCTTTATTTTAAGTTGCAATTTCTGTCTGTCTTTCTGTCTGTCTGGGTGCAAAAATTGGCTTCGATTTTTCGACCACTTCCCGTGGTCTGATCGAGCTGAAATTCGGACAGCAGATTTGGGGCGCCTAACAATACATCCTATCAAATTTTCAGTTAAAACGACTTAATAATACTACACTTATGACAATATTAATTTCTTAAAAGGAAAGTATCAGAAATATATTGATTTCGCGTTTAAATGACTGTGCAACTTTTTATACTTTTTCGGCGCAAAGCTAGAAAGAAAAATTATGCGCTAAGATTATTTTTAGAACAATTCATACTGAGTAAGGAGATATTTTTGAGATTTGCGACACATATATTTTTCTGTACGTTTCATTTCCAGTAGTCAATCAATTATTTAATTACATGATGGTAAACTTAGTTTGCAAATAAAGGGAGTATAATGAAAACTTCGTTTTTATGGTTTTCTTGTTACTTCCTTTATTTTTAAGTTGCATTTTCTGTCTGTCTGTCTGGGTGCAAAAATTGGCTTCGATTTTTCGACCACTTCCCGTGGTCCGATCGAGCTGAAATTTGGACAACAGTCTTGTGGCGCCTAACAATACATCCTATCAAATTTTCAGTTAAAACAACTTAATAATACTACACTTATGACAATATTCATTTCTTAAAAGGAAAGTATAAGAAAAATTTTGATTTCGCGAAAAAATGCCTGTGCAACTTTTTATACTTTTTCGGCGCAAAGCTAGAACAAAAAATTATGCGCTTAGATTATTTTTAGAACAATTCATACAGAGTAAGGTGATATTTTTGAGATTTTCGACACATATATTTTTTAATTACATGATGGTAAACTTAGTTTGCAAATAA
The DNA here is from genome assembly GCA_949126835.1 of Anisus vortex. Taxonomy (NCBI): domain Eukaryota; kingdom Metazoa; phylum Mollusca; class Gastropoda; family Planorbidae; genus Anisus; species Anisus vortex. Next base: position 14,336,894 of record OX421505.1, read on the forward strand.
AGGGAGTATGATAAAAACTGTGTTTTTATGGTTTTCTTGTTTTAATTTGGGGCGCCTGGGACGGATATCAAAGTTCAAACTTTAGCGCTAGGGGCGGCCGCCTCCAGCACCCCCGCAAGCTACGCTACTGGTCAGTACTTTATTATCTTTTAAACATAGACCTGATTAGCGTACATATAAATACATTTTCGTCTGTTCTTCATTGTTTTTACTCTGTCTGTAACTGTTATCAGCGCATAGAACTGTCATCAACGGGTTATGCGCTATTGTTGGCTTCCATTAGTCTCGAGAGACGACGGAATTTTGTGTGCCCTTGAGGGAATCTGTGCTCCTGGCCTTGCAGCTTCTGCTGTAGCTGTACAGTCCCACACGCGAGTGACAGTCCCTGTTGCACGTCTTGCACAAGAAGACAGAATTGGTCGTGGACTGGTCTCTTCCCTTCCTTCTGGTGCGCTTCTCGTCAGCGAGCCGTTGCAGGTTTCTTTCTCCTGCTTCCAGTCCGGAGGTCAGCGCTCGTCTCCAACTGGACCTGTCCTTGGCAAGTTCCTCCCAGCTGTTTATGTCCATGGCTAGGGCTTTCATGTCTTTCTTGCAGACATCCCTAAAACGGAGGTGGGGCCGGCCTGCAGTCCTCTTTCCACTGGCTAGTTCAGAGTACAGGATGTCTTTGGGTATTCTGCCATCGTCCATCCTACACACATGTCCCAACCATCTGAGCCGGCGTTGGCGGATCAGAGTATGCATGCTTGGCATCCCAGCCTGCTGCAGCACCTCGTTGTTCGTGACATGGTCCTGCCAGGAGATCCCGAGTATGCGTCGGAGGCAGCGCATGTGAAAAGCACTCAATCTCTTCTCTTGACTAGAGTATAGGGTCCATTAGGCTTTGCAGTTCTGCCTCTGTGTGTGTGGCTAAGGCAGCGTCATCTGCAAAAAGCATGTCCCTAATCACAGTCTCCCGTATCTTCCTCTTAGACTTAAGCCTGGCCAGGTTGACTAGTTTACCATCAGAACGGGTGTGTAGATATACCCCCTCGGTTGAAGTTCCAAAGGCATGTCTCAACAGGCTGGCAAAAAAGATGCCAAGAGTGTTGGGGCAAGGACACAACCCTGTTTGACTCCACTGAGGATGTCAAATGCGGCCGAAGTTGATCCGTCATACTGCACTGTGCCTTTCATTCCATCATGGAATGACTGTATTATCTTCAGCAGTTTTGGTGGGCAGCCAACATTTGCCAAGACTGTAAAGAGTCCATCTCTGCTGATCAGGTCGAAAGCCTTTGTCAGATCAATGAAAGCCAGATAGAGGGGCATATGTTGCTCGCGGCACTGTTCTTGGAGTTGTCTTAGTGAGAAGATATGCGGTATATTAGCATTATTATTATTATTACTAGTTAAGCATTATTATTATTATTACTGGTGTCTTATCCCCTCCCTTTCTTTTTTTTTTTAAAGGAGGCGGAGTTCATCACTATCCTTGGAACTCCAGTCTAGCAGTGGTAGCGCCCTGGTCTCAAAGCGAAATAATTATTAACCCTGGCCCATACTCAAGGTTTAGAACTTCATTAAAACCTCACCTTTAAATATATAACATATTGATGTCAGAGGCGCAGCGATGGTTTGTGCGGGTTTGCGCGATGCACAAGGGCCCGGACGGTCATGACAGGGAGAAAGGTGTAGGCCGTCCTGTAGAAGAACGATTTGTCAATGTTCTCCTTTTATTTTAAGACTACGATTGGATTGAACCAACCACCGAAGCTCTGCACAGGGACTCCCCCCCCCCCACTCCTTTTTTTTTTTTTTTTGAAAACCTTGCTACGCACTTCTGGGAGTAAAAAGTACATGCCTCTGTATAGAGTATATAGTAAAAAAAAAAGTAATTGAAATAATTACACCTAAGCCCTGTCTTCCAAATAGTTATACGCTGTCTTATGCATATATATATAAACTTCTATTCGCTTACAGTGTATCCTAATGAAAAACAAAATTGTCTTTCCTGGAACAAGGAAGATTGGGCCTATTACAGCTATAGGCCTACTATTATATTTATTTCTTTAAAAAAACAACACAATATCAATTGCTAGAGTTAAAGGGTTTAAAGTGGATTTAAAAATTACATAAAAGATGTCTCGGGGTACAGACAAGTTCTTATCAGATTAAATTACGAGTTGCAGACGCTCCTTCTAACTATCCCGTCCTACGCGTAGTTGAAGTTAGCAATGTGACGTCACGTGCATAATTATAAGCTGCTTGTACAACCTCTCAAACCGCTCCGTGGGTGGAAAAAAAAAAGAAGTAAAACACTGTAAAGGTTTTTAGTTTGAATCTGTTTGGACACAACCCTACAAATAGAATGGATGAAAGTTGAAGTCTATAAATAGTAACATACTTCATTTCTATAGCCAGATTTCGTGCAATTTTTTTTTTCGCCTGTCCAATAAGCTAAGCAAATTTGTCTTTTGTATGTGTGTGTGTGTGTGTGTGTGCCCATACAGATGGCAATCCAAACATTGACAAGTCATCGTGTTCAACTCCGGGTGCACCTTCCAACTGGCGCGATTTTATCTCGTTTTTTTTTTAATTTTATTTTTTTTTAATTTTTCGTTAGAATGTGAAATTGTAATTTGGGCGCCATTGAAAGTTAACAACTTTTCGCCAGGCTTCACTGATGAGATAAGCAGGTAACAACTGGATTAATCTAACTGCTAATCCAATAATTTAATCTTTTTCTATCTATATTTGTAACAGTGTTAATTTACTCACATTAATTAATTAAATTATTACTGTTAATTATTATAATGAAATTATTAAATTCACTGCTTTTTTGTGACGGTACGCACCGGTACGGCGTACCGGCACCTTTTTCAATGTGGGGAAAAAATTATTACTTTTCTTGTATTTTAACGTTTATTATTAATTCATTATATTATTAATTTGTTAAAATTGAACTATTTTAAAATTGCGCGCAAAAAGAATTAAAATATAGGCCTAAAATGCGAAACTGCTTTAATAGTTAGGCAATCCATCACTGAGTACAACAACAAAAAAAGCACTGATTAAATTAGATCTAATGTCAAATTATTATTAATTTAACTACTTAAAAAAAAAAATATTACACACTTATAAAGATTACATTAGCGTCGCGCTCAGTTTATCGCGAGTTACAATAATATTTGCGTCTTTCTAATGTTTAGGCCTATTTGTAATAGAATACTGGTACTGATACAGGTTATAAATGTCGTAATTAGAATACAAATGCTTAGGCAACTGCCGCTACCCAACGGGCACACAACGTCGTATCGACGGGGGTTGGGTACATTGTCAAAATATATTGATAGAAATCAGCTACACTAAAAGATACACAGCAAAAATATACAATCGACTAAAAAATGGAGCAAATGGTTTGATACATTATTAATAAATTATCTAAATTAATATGAAAAAAAAAAAGACATGGTCGAGCCATTTAGTTATATTTTTTAAATAGATTTTTTATGTTATATAAATACGGTTTTATGTTGCACTGTGGCGTTCGACTAGCGGACAGAAGGTTCTAGGTTTAGAAGCGTGGTGAAGACTAGGATTTTTTTTCCCGGATCAGGAGAGCGTCACTAACTTTACCCGAATCTTACATTAGTTGGAACAAAGTAAAGGCGGTTGGGCATTGTGCTGGCCAAACAATCCCCCTTGTAGGCCACGGAAACTGGTGAACGCTGCTTCAACTTAGTCCAACAGGGTTAATTTACGTTATGGTTTACCGACCTGGTTTTGCCGTCTTACTAACTACCTGTATCCAGTGTAGGCTACAGATCGCCCAGAATTCTTGTGTCTTTGGGCTAATTAATATCTATTATCTATTATTATTGTTATGTCGTGATTAATAAATAGCCCACTTTCCGATAACTGTAAATTAAAACTATGCACAGCCTTTATCTCTCTATGTCTCTCTCTTTCTCACATTTTTCATCCATGCGTGTGTGTGTGTGTGTGTGTGTGTGTGTGTGTGTGTGTGTGTGTGTGTGTGTGTGTGTGTGTGTGTGTGTGTGCTATTCAACAGTAATTAATAATGTAATATAATTTGTACATTAAAAACAACAACATTGTATGCTATTTCTTTGCAGGCAATTAGTAACGAAAGAGGGAAAGGAAACGAAAGCAATTAAGGTGAAAAAAAGATGACGATGATGCATGGACTTTGTTCAGCGCTTGTTGTGGTTTCCATGGTGACGATAACTCGTGCCATTCAACCAGAATGTAAGACATCTTTAAACTAGTTTGTTTTTTTTTAAAGAAAGAAAAAACTCAAAGAAACCTTTTTAGATATATGCATTAAAGATGGTGTACACAAAATGAAGTCCTATTTAGTTTGGATAATAGATTGTCATCACTTTATTTTATCGAAGACATAAGGCCTATTAAACCTTTTCAAACCCTGTTGGTCCATGGGACAAGTGAAAGCAACGGAATACACAAATGTTGGGGGTGCGCTGTTACTCCTTCACAAATGACGTCAAATATTCGACCCATCTGCCTGCCCGAAAAAAACATCATGAGAGGCCCTAGGCACCAAAATCCGCTCATCCACCCTTTTTATAAGTAATTTAAAATATAAACTACAATAAAAACAAATAATTCAATTTATCTTTTGCAATTAAACTAAACGTACAGTACGACATTTCTGTATTATACTTATACTTCCACAATATACACACAAAAATATTTCTCTTTCTTTGTAAAATGTCAAATACTTAGGCAAGAATTTTTAATTTTAATCTAATATAATGTGAGTGGGTAAGGGAATGGGGGCGCTTTTACGTAAATCCTTCTTGTCGCTGCCACCATTCTCAGTATTGCACCATAATGTAGGCCAAGGATGATGGTTAATTCCTTATATGGAAAAATTCCGTGGTGTCCCGCCTTTTCCTTGATGCCCGAGCACGTGCTGCGTGAACAATCAATATCGCTTATTTATAATAATTTAATCAAATCGTTGGTTTTTCATCCATAATAATATATAGATCTACACCAGTAGCGTATGCAGGAGGGGGGGGGGGGGCAGGGGGAGCGGCCGCTTCCCCTACGACCATTTTCGTAAAAAAAAGGGCCTTTTCGGGAAAAATTATTTAATAATTTTAGCAAGCCATGAAGCGAAATTTATGCTGTTTCACTGTTTCTAATATTTTTTTTTACTCCCTTTCTATTAACTTGTTTAAATTGCATTTCAGCAACAATATGATTAATGAACTAGATAGATCTAGTTAATTTTAGTTTAATTTAATTTGATACGAAGTGAAGGTCACACTCTAGTGCAGGGATCGGCAACCTTTTCCTAATGGTGTGCCTAGCTAGGGATTTCTAATTAATTCAGAATGCCAACAGCCTAAAAGTTAAACTGCTCTATTATACTTGTTTTCTTATAAGACAAGTAGGTAATTTAAATCCGTAGCTAGACAAAGGCCAAAAGCAAAGGAACTCTATAGAGAAAATCGTTAAAGCGTTTTAAATTTAATTTAAAAAAATAATGTGTATGTGATCATCATCCTTTTTATTAGCATTTATACCAAATACAAAATTATATTACCCTTTTTCACATTTATGGTAACTATTTTGTAGAGGTTATCATTTAGTTGTCAAGATACATATCTATTAACTGCTAATATTTATTATTATATTTTGTTCTCAGTTCAACTGAGATATTTTATTATTATTTTCTTTACATGTCGACATTGCCAATCAGTGCTATCGTTATGCAGAATTGATATGAAGTATTCACACAAACTGGGTAGTTAATATAATGTTCAGAAACTGTGCATAATATATTATATAAGTCATATAATATTTATTTAATCAACTACTTTTTTTTAGTTTGGTCATTATAAAGTTGTAGACCATTCAGTCTTTTATGAAATAAAAATTAAAAAACATAATATTATAAATAGTAGCTGAAATAAAAGTAGTTTATTATATCCCTTTAATTAAAATAAAGAATCTAAATTTGAATAATAATGATGCCAAACAAGTTATGTTTTGTAATAAAACAAATATTACTGACTAATTATTATTTCTTTACATAAACTAGCGTTTTGGTATTCATTACAAGCTTTAATTACTAGAGGTATAAAATTAATTTACGTTAAACAGTTGTAGGTAAGCATTTCCTGCCTTAACTATTTGTCCATTCAACCTTATCTCTTAAACAATTTGGCACATTTCGATGCCCGTTTCATTATATGTTTAAAATTCAACTAGCTACGTTTAAAAATCGCCAATATCCCTACACTTAATTTAAAAAAGTAACTACATCAAAGAAGGTCGTGGTAAGATTAAGCCAGTTTATGCTTGATTAGGTAATCAAAAAATCAATTTGAAAGTCTTGAAACTCCGCTTTGAGTGCTTCGACGTGCTTGTGAAAAAGCCCAACTATCTATCTTCATATATGCCTTTGTAAAGGGATGTACATTTAGGTAAATATTGTAAAATTGATTTCACTCACTATAAATATTACTGAAAAAATATGGTTGTTTTTGTTTTCATCAATAATAAAACACCTCTAGGAGATATCTCGCGTGCCATTGAAAATCGCTCTGCTTGCCGACCCCTGCTCCAGTGGATACCAGGTCATAAGCAGGAACTTAGAGTGGACAGGAACGGCCAACCGTTCGTGTCTAACTTTTACGTTGATGTATCAGTGGTGCGTGGACACGGCAGAGTTGGTTCTCCGAGCCCCAAAAGAGTACGCTCGCTCGCATTCTCAAAAAAAAAGGTGGGGTTTAAGTCTGGTGTACTCACCGAAAAGTAATAATGTGACTTAAAGCGCGCTGGCTTTCTCCTTCTCGGCCGTATACGTGTAGTGATCCAAAACTTGGTTACATGAACTTCGCAAAAAAAAAAGATACCCACAGAATTTCAAAGAAAGAAGAAAAAAAGAGAAATAATTTTTTTTTAAAGAAATTCCGTTTGTTAAGGATATAACCGTCGGGCGTGGTGCTTTAAAAGCTGAGAGGAAAAAAATAGAAAAGAATAGAGCGTTCCTATAACGTATCATAATCATAAAAACAGTGTTTTGTAATTGACACATAGATACAGAAAATCATAATGTTGAAACTCTATTTTGTTTAAATCTCTTTAAAAATGTCTATATTGGCGATTTATCTCGTCTTTCAAAATTAAAACGAAGAAGAATTCAGTCCTATAGAAGCATTCACACTGATTCTATAAATACTTTTCGACAGTAGATGTTCATCCCGAAAATGAGCAGTAAATGCAATCAATTTTGCAAAAATTCCCATCACTAATTATAATAGTTGCTAGTAAAAATCATGGATGGTTACAAAAATACTGCACTATTATACAGTGTGTATATCCAGAGGCACAGGGTATTCCATAGACTATAATATACATGGACCGCTTGCTTTAGTATTTCTTCTATATGATGACTTGAAACACTGATTTTCGGAATTCCCGATTCTAAATAAAGTAATTGCTATACAGGAAATAAAGTTATTGATATACAACTTCCGTTTTATTTAATCGCTATGATTTTCTCAATGAAATATTAAAATCGAAAGATGTACAGAGCGGAAACATTTATAGATCAGTGTTGTGTGCGCACGGAAAAAGAACATATAAGCTCTAAAAATAGAGCAGGCGGTCCATCTTATTATAGTTTATGATAGAGGATTAATAGGCCTACAAGTTTTCATTTAAAGTCGAAACAAATGCGATTTAATACAACGGAACTTGTATGACAATTACTTTATTTAGAATCGGGACTTGCAAAAAAAGAAGATAATAGCATAAAAAACTAAAGCAAGCGGTCCATGTATATTATAGTCTATGGGTATTCTTATAACACTTGATACGTACAAATTCTTAGTTCTTCTATTAATCTGGAAAAATTGCTAAAAGGGGGGCCTTTTTCCTAAAAGTTCGCTCCCCCTAGCGTCTAAACCTGGCTACGCCACTGATCTAGACCTATTGTGTATTAAGGGAGACAAGTAAAAAAAAGTAAACAACGCGTAGAAACGTACTTTTTCATATAAATTCCTTTGCCCTTTGCCAGGCCACATTGTAAGAAAAAATACAAATGCAAAGGTAGTATTAATATAACGGCACATAATAAGGTAGCCTATATAAAAGAAAATATCACTGAATATCGAAACAAACATATTATTGACGATATTTCATAAAGGAAAACGCACGATTAAATGGAAGTTAACACAATCATGGTGTTTACAGTGGCGTATTTAGGCATGTTCCACATGTTCCACTAGAACAGGGGCCCCCACACATCCCAAAATGATTTTTTTTTTTGGGTGACATCCCCATTCTTTCATTGAAAATGTAAAATAAAATTAATTTATTCCCCTACAATTTTAAGCGCTCCAGTCCAACCAAGTCAATCGCAATATGAAATGTGTGATTTCACAGAACGGCACTTTTCTGGGGTATGTGGAAGGAAGGGCGAGGTCACGAGGGGCCCCCACATAAATTTGGAAACAGGGCCCCCACAATCCTAAATACGGTCCTGGGTGTTTATGTTCATATTTTGTTATGCATTAGCGATATTAACGATTTAGCCTTTTGCCAGCTACATTGTAAGAAACAACGTCGAATTATTAAGGCTCGAAATTAGGCATATAAATGAAAACAGGAGTGATAATCTTAATGCTTTAGTGATATGTCTATGATTCATAAAATCTTAATGCCCTAGTGATATGTCTATGATTCATAAAATCTTAATGCCCTAGTGATATGTCTATGATTCATAAAATCTTAATGCCCTAGTGATATGTCTATGATTCATAAAATCTTAATGCCCTAGTGATATGTCTATGATTCATAAAATCTTAATGCCCTAGTGATATGTCTATGATTGATAAAATCTTAATGCCCTAGTGATATGTCTATGATTGATAAAATCTTAATGCCCTAGTGATATGTCTATGATTGATAAAATCTTAATGCCCTAGTGATATGTCTATGATTGATAAAATCTTAATGCCCTAGTGATATGTCTATGATTGATAAAATCTTAATGCCCTAGTGATATGTCTATGATTGATAAAATCTTAATGCCCTAGTGATATGTCTATGATTGATAAAATCTTAATGCCCTAGTGATATGTCTATGATTGATAAAATCTTAATGCCCTAGTGATATGTCTATGATTGATAAAATCTTAATGCCCTAGTGATATGTCTATGATTGATAAAATCTTAATGCCCTAGTGATATGTCTATGATTGATAAAATCCCCCAGGATCATGTACACCCGCTTCATGGTAGTTACATAATATCTAGTCGAAGTGGTCGGCTTCTTTCAATAAGAGCAAGAACAGAGATATTTAGGAACTCTTTTGTTCCACTATCAGTGAGACTCTTTCAAAAGAATCACCTTTCAGCCAGGAAATACAATGGCTCAGTAGCTGTCTCCTAAATGATAGGCCTACTTTTTTCTTGCATGATAAATGGTATGATAGTTTTCGCAAATGTCTATTGTGTTGGAGTACATGTGGTTCTTTAATATTGTTTTAAGTATGCTGAAAGACGGAATTTATGTAATCCAATCAAATTTCCCTTTTTTTGGATCAATAAAGCAATCTTATCTTATCTTATATGATGCTGTCAAAAGGCCTAGTTATAAAGTAAAACAATCGTTTTAGCTATTTATTCTATATAGAAAGAAACGCACGAAGTAAATTGTAATTAAAACAATATTACATGTATAATTATAAGGTTACTAGGCCTAGTTTCTGTACATTTTTTCTTATGCGTTAGAATAAATAAGTGCTGCACTTTTGATTTGAAGGTTACTGGCTATTCTACTTGTAATAGGTTTATTCTTAAAGTTTTCTTGAAACAAGGATTCTTTTTTTATTTCGTCAAGAAAAATTTTTTTTAAAGAAAATCCATACTTTAAACTTAATAATTAAATAGATAAACACAAGATTAACTACCTTGTTACCGATATAATACATCTATTGAGCATTGTGACAGTTTTAATTTTGAACTATACATCTTAGTGGGATGAAAAGATTTTAAGAATTTCGTGAAAAACAAAAAAATATAACTTTGTTAAATAGTAGGCCTATAAGCATGGGAGTGTGGAGAGAGTAGGTTTAGATTGAGTGGAAATATTATTCATCGATTTTACGCTCAATGGCAAGAAGAAAAAATAAAGTTATGAAAAAAAAATGTAATGGTATGAGCAATAATAATGTATCACCAAGTTCTCTTGTTTCACCATCTTCAGATTGTAAACTGCCCCCAGTGGGCGGGCCGTGTCGGGCGTCCATCACCAGGTATTTCTTCGACGCCGTCTCTCAGGACTGCAAGGAGTTCAGCTACGGCGGCTGCAACGGCAACGTCAACAACTTCCAGACCTTGATGGAGTGCAGGGGCGCCTGCGTGTGCAACATGAACTACAGCAACGCGCTCATCTGCCTGCCGCCCTACTTCCGCCCTTTCTACAACTACACCCAGGCCACCTGCCTCTCGGCTGTGAACGGCGCGTGCGGGGGCGCCAAGAAGGCGTTTCCCAGCTACCGTGACTGCCTGGACACGTGCTCCTACTCTGCGTGTTTCCATCTTCCGGCGGCGTCGGGGAAGTGTCCGCCTGCCGCGGCTCAGTACTTCTACAACGCCACATCACGGGCGTGCGAGAGGTTCGCCGGGTGCGAGGGCGGCCCGAACCGGTTCAACACCCACGAAGAGTGCAGCCGGCAGTGCGCGCAGCCTATCTCCGTTTCCGGAAGTCGTTCCAGGATATGCTCCCTTCCGGCCGCCCGCGGCTCTTGTTTTGCGGCCTTCTCTCGCTACTACTTCAACAGCAAGACGCAGGCGTGCGAGCCGTTCACGTACGGGGGTTGCCAAGGCAACGAGAACAATTTCGAGAGGCTGGAAGACTGCCGGGCTTTCTGCACGCTGTCCGACAGAGCGGCGGACTTCCCTGAAATAGAAATCAGGGCCAAGAGATCGCTCGTCTCGCGCGAAGATTGCCGTCTGCCGCCGGATTCCGGAATATGCTTCGGCGACATTCCATCCTACTACTACAACAGCAAAACCAAAACGTGTGAGCTGTTCTTTTACGGAGGGTGCATGGGGAACAAGAACAGGTTCGCCTCCCCAGGGGAGTGCCTAGGCGTCTGTGGCCAGTATTTCAATGAGGGACAGTCGACGTTCGAGCCAGTTGAACCCACACTGGGCAGCAACACCGATGACCTTGACGTAGAGACTTACAAGTCCCGCTAATGGATAGATCGCTGAAGCAATGATGCTGCTTAATGGCATTTAGATGACGAGAAATTGCTTGGGCCTGATGTCGATTACGCTTAAGCCATGTTTAAGGAATAACGAAAAGCCTAGCTTTTAGACGTGTAGGCCTACTTTCTTAGTTTAGACCTGGAGTGGTTGTTTATATCTTTGTTGTAACAAAAGCCGCATTAAAAGAACACACACCAAAAAGAGGTTTATTTCAATTCATTCTTTGAACAAAGTTTTGATTTTACTGAATGATAATTTTCTAAACTATATTAAAAGCGAAATCCCATTGCGAAAAAAAATAAATTTGGGCGGCTAGTGTATGCTAAAGGCATTGAGTGCAAAATGTCAGTGCCCTCACATAGGGGAGGGCAGAGGGGGGCATATGCCCGGGGGCGACACTTTCAGGGGGGGGGGGGCAAATGTAGTCTAAATTGAGCAAGTATGGCTCTATACAAGCAGTTACAGTATGCAAGGGGGCGGCGCTGAAACTTTTGCCCTGGGGCGCCACATAAGCTTGTAAAGGCACAGGTGCAAATATAATATGGAACGGCGATCAGCTTAAACGTCATACTGCTCTATAGCAGTCTTTTTCTCGTAGAAGTGGCCTGTGTTGACTTATTGACTTTTTGGGGGGCTCTTCCACGTGCCATTTAATGTATATCTGCGTACCAAGTTTGGCACGCGTGCCATAGGTTGCCGACCCTTGCTCTGACCCATTGCCAAAAAAAAAATGAATAAAAATGTTTCCAGTGGAAACTTCTAAATCTTCAACAAAAATACTGTTAGCCTTTAGAAGATTTTGCCACACAAAAAACGCCGGGCAGTTTAGCTTTTTTTAATTAAAACGATTTTCCTGTTTTTAACGTGTTTACACAATTTATTTTAAATTACTTTCGTAAATGATTTCAGTAAATAATAAATATATTTTTAAAATTATTAGATCTATAGCTGTCTGCCCATTGTAGTTTATGAAATGTTTATCTGTAGCTTATAAAGGCCTCTGAATTTTTTCCCCTGGAATTTAACGTGTCTATATATTAGGCTACAGTAATTTACAGACGCTCCTTGTATAAAGAAGAGCATTGCGTCCTTCGCTCTAACTCTAACATTTGAGCGTTGTTGTTTTCTTTTTCCGACTGTACATTAAAGACTACTAAAAAGTCAGTTACATTAGAAGTAAACAAGCGTAAAGTAATCACGTTGGACTGAATTGATCCATTGGTCCGGTGAAGCAGCGTTCACCTGTTTCTGTAGCCCCGTCGTAAGAAAATCTAACTTTTTTTTTTAATAGATCTACGTGCGCACTATTTCGATTAATCAAATTTGTATTTTCCATTCGTATATAAAATATAGATCTATACCCTACGCGTTTTTTCTTTTTAATTTTATACTAAATTTTGAATATTACATCAATGTCCAGTGGGGCCTACCTGGTTCTGAAAACAACCAGCATGGAAAACCCGGTTCTGACAAATTTACCTGGTTCTGCAAGCCATCCTTAGCCAATGGGCCTAATAATTTGACAAATCTTCAGTGATAATATACAAATCCTTTCCTCCTTTTCGTCCTATGTCTTTTTTTTTTCTTTCTAAATCCGCAATACAATAACATTATGAAAAGCTTGTTCAATGTATATATATATATATGCCTCCAACGACCTCTAGTTGTTTTTGTTTTTTTTTAAATAACAAACGACTTTTTAATGTCATTGGTTAACGAGTGTTTAAATTTAAAAAGATAGTTTATGAACACTAACATATAGTTTATGAACACTATACCAACACAAGTCAACTCAACATATTCTTTCATTTCTCTTCTCGCCATACTGTTGACGTTGTCGAACTCTCTCTGTCCCTACTTTAAGTGAGGTCATTTGTGGACGACCATTTTAGAGATTAAAGAACCACGAGTTCTGTTCTCAAGTTTTGAACCCCGTACCTCTTAATTAGTCCCTTAAGCTTTAAATTGAGGTCAGCAAATTGTTTTAGACAGAAATTAACGCATGATGGGAGTTGCACGCTCACAGGTGGTTCAAATGGCTCACCAGGGGGCTGGATTCAAATTCTGACCTAAGATTTTGAAGGAGGTCTTACCAAGTCAGGGTTCATCAGAGAAATTTAGGAGTTAGACTTAGGTTAGCAGAGGCTAACGAAAGCCGTAGGCCAAGAATAGTACTAATAGACTAATAGTAATACAATAGTACTGTCAAGGATAAGTAAGAGTGGGAACTAGTACCCAATACTCAAAGTGTGACTCGAGATAAAAACACTTTTGAAAATGTATATGAAAGATCATACACTCACACAAGTTCACTTCCTTCCTGAATGGCATCTGACCATGGAAAGGGTTGCCAGATCAAAGTAGGGATACCAACAACCTTAATCAAAATTAAAGACTAGACTCAACCTACCCTAGGATGCAATCATTTTCTTTTTCTCTTAACATATTCTTCCCAAAACCTGAGCAGTTTTCTCTTTTGTTGTCAATGCCAGACAAACATATATATTTATAAGAATATAAGATATACAAATACACAATGAAACACTTTAAATAGTTAGGATAATCTTTTAATGTCAATAAAGAAAACTGATAATATATTCCCACATCAGTGTGTGGACACCTTAAATCCATCCTTGATACAATTACTTGAAACACTCAACACTAGAAACTTCAGTGTTAACATTTTGTACACATAAAAATATCAACATTTTTATTAACAGACTATAAAAATAAATCTACATCAATTTTCTGCTTCCACTACATTATGCAAGGAGGCAAAGAGTTAATATAATATTATCTCAATTCTTATAGCTTCTGCGCCACATCATAGGCATTAGGACCTATTTTATTGTTTACCAAATCACAAATAATGTCATTTCAAACATTTCAAAAAAATCTAATCACTAGCAGATTTGGAAAACCCTGGCACAAACAAACCAAATAATACAACTCAAAAATCAGTCTGTGAAGTTTATTCATTTTGTATCTACTATATGTCCAGGAGTTCTAGCATTGTGATATTAAATTAACAACTCGAACTTCAGTTACTTGCAGCCTTTTTTTCATACTCATCCATTCGTTTTTCAAGTACAGGTCTAAAGTGGCGTATTAATCCCTGAAATGAAAGAGAAAAAAAAAAGGGATTAACAAATGACATGAAACATCAGAAAAATGTGAAAAAAAATACAACAGTTATTTATAAGTTTAATTTTTTTTTTTCCAAAACAGATTATTGTCTTTAACCTCTTTCAAACAACCGGTATTTATTAGATTTTGTCTTTTGTCTCAAAAATGCAGATTGAACCCCCCACCCCAGAGGCAGCCCATGAGAAATGATACTGCGATTTTCATACTTTCTCCGAATGGGCTAGTCGGGAATTAAACTGTAACTGTATTTTTCTCAAGCTGGCCAATTTCAGAAGAAAAAAAAAATTTGAATGAGAATATGAACTAAGCATGTTTTTTTTTTAGTGGAAGAAAAAATCTTTACAAGTGGTACTATGGACTTTAAAGAGAGACAGTTAGCAGGTGGCCAAGCGGCAGAGCGCTCAGCTGGGGTACCAAAGTTCCTGGGTTGGAATCCTGGTGAGAGTTAGGATTTGTACTCAAGGTCTGGAGGGTGTCAATGAGTCTACCCAGCTCTGACAGGTACCTGACATTTAAAGCAAAGGAGGCTGGGCATTGTTCTGGCCATACAACCCCTAGTATGCCGTGGCCGCAAAAACTAGTGAACGCTGCTTCATCAGCCCTATGATCAATTTGATCCGAAGGGTACGTTACTTACTAGCAGTTATGGATTTTATAAATATTATTTCATTACAAGAACAGGGCCGTATTTAAGATTGTGGGGGCCCTGTTCGCAAATTTATGTGGGGGCCCCTCGTGGCCTCACACCTGCCTTCCACATAGGCCTACCTCACAAAAATGGCGTTAATTCATGTTACATTCTGTAAAATCATAAATACTTTTTATGATGCGCTTAGTTTGGTTGGACTGGATCGCTTAAAATTGCAGGGGAATAAATGAACTTTATTTTACATTTGAAACGAAAGAATGGGGATGTCACTGAACAAAATATTTTTGGGATGTGTGGGGGCCCCTGTTCCAATGGAACATGTCGAACATGCCTAAATACGTCATTGTACAAGAAAATATAAGTCTATCACTATCAGTTCAAATTGTGTTTGAGCGGATGAAAAAATGTTTCTCAATTATATGTTAGAAATGTAACATTATTATTTAAATGCGATAGTATTACAAAAACAATGTTAATAATAATAATAATAATGCTTATATGGCGCATATCCCGTTGATAACAGTTCTATGCGCTGAAACGACAACAACAGAAGAAAATGAAAATATGTAGCAAATATTGCTAACGCAATAGGTGAGTCTTCAGTCGGCTTCTGAAGGTGTCAAAGCTAGCGCTCTGGCGAAGCTGTAGTGGGAGGTGATTCCGAGCGGACGGTCCCGCGTAGGAGAAAGCACGTTCGCCAGCGGACACTAGACCCACACGAGGGATCCGCAGGGTAAGCGCATCAGAAGCTGAGCGGAGTGGACGGGATTGAGTATATAGCTCGAGACAGGAGCAAAGGTAGTTGGGGGCAGTGTCATTCAGGTACTTGTAACATAGAGACGCCAGCTTGTAGGAGATCAGGTGGTTAATGGGAAGCCAGTGCAGGGATCGGAGCAGAGGAGTGGTGTGCGTCAAATTCTTCTTCTGAAGGACCAGTCGGGCACAGGGCTGTGGAGTCGGAGTCGAAGAGTCGGAGTAATTTTGGGTACCTGGAGTTGGAAGTAAAAAAAACTGAGGAGTCGGAGTCGAAGTTGGAGTCGGAACATTTATCTACCATTTATCAGTCAGAGTCGAAGGAACTTTTGGTACCTGGAGTCGGAAGTACACAAAACTGAGGAGTCGGAACATTTATCTACCGACTCCACAGCCCTGGTCGGGCAGCACAGTTCTGAACACGTTGGAGCCCTGAAGGGAGGAGGTCGAGAGGCCAGCCAAGAGTGAATTACAGTAATCCAAGCAATGTTTTGAGACAGGTCAAGCCAACCTAATGAGGGCCACCATATTATTTTGAAAAAATCAGTGCTTCATTGCACAGTTACCTGAACAGGCCAAGCAGCACCGTCTCCCAACGCACAGATGGTGTGCCCTTCTATCTGCTTGCTCAATTCATAGAGCATGTCAATCTCATCTCTTCTTGCATTACCACTCTCTGGTTATAGTGAGATCGAGAGAAAAAAAATAAAAAAATTACTAATACATGAATTTTAATGCATCTGGTGTAGCAGGATACAGGAAATATAACATTTTTAGAAACACAAGCTAGAAACCTCAACATATAATTATGTCAATATGTACATAAAAAAAAAAAATTTTCACTTTTTTCTACTATCAGAGAATATTTTCAGCATTGAGTTTATATTTTTTTAGTACAAAGCATGAATTGATTGCAACATAATTTTATTCAATGCAATCAGTATTTGCGAAGGCCTACAATTCAAGGTTGTGTTGCTCAATCTTGGAGCGATGGGGCAGGACATTTTTTCAGTCAACAGATATGGAAATACTAAAAAATACTAATTTCTCTTAGCTCCAAACAAATGTTTTTAAAATATTAAATGATTACACAATTATAAGTAGTTTTTCCTCTCCAATTTGATTGTAATTATTCCAGAAATGAACTCTTTTTGATCCTTTATGTTAGTAAAGTCAAAGACCAGGGAATTTTTTCTATATTGTTTGTTTTTCACTTGCTAAATTAGACTGTTTAACTGACTATTGATTAGTTTGCTAGTGTTCAGACCAGAGCTAAGGCTGACAAAAAAATTTGACCTGTGTGGAGCAGCCTAGCTTCCTTGAAAAAAATCAAGCCTGCGCAAAAATCCTAAACCCCCCAAAAAAAGTATTTAAAAAAACTACTTACGAAATCTGTGCATTATTTTCATCATCCAGCTGACTCCCTCTCGACATGGTGTGCACTAAAGAAAACACACAAGTCAAAATAAAAACCAGCATTGCTCAACAAAATGTCAACAATAAAATCCATTTGTTAAAGTTGTTAATGTTAACCAGAATATACATACTCTTTACACAAAAAAAAATTTTTTTCGGATTCACAAAACTTATAGTAGAGAAAGAATTCTTGAAAAAATTTTGAAAAATAAAGTAGACATTAAAGGAACACTGTACATATTTTCATGAAATATAATGTTACACATCTTTTTAAAGAAATGTTCATGCTGCCCTGTCCATTATAGATAAATTTAGAACATTTTACTCAACTGTTGTCCATTTTTCAAAACAAGCAAAAACATGTGCATTTTACTAAAAATTTCCGACCCATATAAATCATGAACAACAATTTTTTTTTTCTCCAGATGTAGACAAATGGTTTATTAATTAGAAGATGGCATTCACAACCAGCAAGTAAAAAGTGGTATAAAAAAATGATTTTTAAAGTTTAATACCTGGCCACAGCTCTCGTGCTTATAGAAGTCAATCAGCCTGGCGATGCAGCGGACAACATCAGCCTGTTTGTTCATGACTATCAGTGCCGCAGTGCCCAGGCCAGACTGTACTCTAATCAGGTCATCGAAGTCCATCATGACTGTATCACAAATACTGTTGGAATAAACACACACATAAATTGTTTTTTTGTCTTATTTCTTTACCATGCTTGAACGCAGTCTTTAAAACATAAAACAGTTTTAAAAAATGCAAACTTTTCAAGTGAGATTGAATTTTATAATGATCTAAGAATATAGTTAACTTAGCAAAAGTTTATAGAACTATTCTTTACTGATTTAATTAATAAGATATTCAGTCCTTAACTAAAAATATTTTTTTCCAGTCATTATATGATGTATATTCATGCATATATATAGGTTATTTTTCTTCTCAAAAGGCGGCTCAGCTTGGAATGGATTCCGTGAAGTAGTTGGGAAAACCAACTTTTTATTTCAAACAATTATAAAAATACTAAACCAAACACAAACAACAGATAAGCAAAGGACACTATCAATTTTTGATACAGGAAATTATAGATTAGATCTGTATTGTGTTAACCTATTTATTTAGTTACTTTCTGACAAAGATGAAAAATCAGAAACAAAACATACTAAAAAGAAATTAAGAATGTTCAAATTTCTTTCAAACTCATTTGTTTTTTCGTACAAAGTCTATATGGCACAGCGTCAGACGCAACCGGCTTCTATGTATTGAAGGAACGTATCTAAATTGAAAACAGGTTATCAAGCTCTTAGAATACAAGACAGCTTCTTACTCTTTGGGCAGCAAAGGTGTGGAAGAGCCTCCAGGTATGACGGCCAGCAGATTGTCCCATCCACCGATGACACCACCAGCATGACGTTCGATGAGATCCTTCAGAGGAATGGACATTTCCTCCTCCACCGTGGTTGGATTATTCACTTGGCCAGAGATGTTGAACAGCTACAAATTTTTCCAATGATTAGGTACAGTCATTGAGATAAATTCTGATATAAAGCTATCTTAAGGAAACTACTGTCCTACTTTATATCAAATGGACAGTGGTTGCAAATGAGCTAAAATAAATTTCTGTAAATTTGTCATCCATCACATCATGTAAAGAAAGCTCTATGATTAAATATTATGCTAATTCTTTATTAAATGACCCTGGTCTAACTGGACCTTTTTTCCTACATACCTAAACACATTTTTATATTAGAAAACTAAATGTAACGTAAAAGCTGTTCTATGAATTCATATTGATTTCAAACTTTATACTCTTTCCTAATGTGCCAGTCCTAACTGTTTTACTTACTCACTATCACTAAAAATATTTTCTTGATTTTTTTAAGAAGTATATATAAATACTTTTTTTTTAAATCATCTTGTTTATCAGTTTGTTTTTAGTTTTAAAAAAAAACAAAAACCTTTGTGCCACGATTGCGTTCTCTGCCGAAACCAGCAAACCAGGTTCCACCACGGCGGCATATATCTGGGGCGACAGCCACAGTCTCCACATTGGAAACTGTTGTAGGGCAGCCAAAGACACCAACGTCAGCGGGAAATGGGGGCTTGAGTCTGGGTTTCCCTTGCTTTCCTTCAATAGACTCAATCAAGGCCTGAAAATGACAGAAGTACATTTAAATTAAAAATGAAATAGACCAGATCCGAGAAATAACAGCATTAAGCCACTTCTGGTCAAGTCTTTTAAGTGTTCATACCGCATTAGAAGTCAATTAAAGAACTGGCATGTAAACAAAAACATTCTTTCATAATTATTTAATTGCAAAGAAATTTAATACGCCCAAGCTATTAAAAACACGACTGCTTTGAACCAAAGCTGTCAAGATATTCCCGTTTCTCTATCAGACAAAACCAAATGGTCATGTCACAACTTCCGACCAATGGGGGGAGGGGGTGTTAGTAAAGTAAAGTACCTGTCGGACCGAGTTGATCCATAAGTCCGATGAAGCAGCGTTCACCAGTTTCTGTGGCTACGGCATACTAGGTGATTGTGTGGCCAGCACTATGCACAGCCGCCTTTACTTTAACCCAACTAAGGTCAGGTACCCATCAGAGCTGAGTAGACTCAGGGACACCCTCCAGACCCAGGAAAAAAATCCTAGCCTGCACTAGGATTTAAACCCGTGACCATCGGCTTGCGAGTCGAACGCGCTGCCCTACCGTGCCCCATTGGGGGTGTTAGGCCAACACACAAAATGGCTTAGTGACCTCAGTCCAGGGGACACAACAAACCCCAACGGAGTGGTCATCAGGGTCCAACTTTTACATAACAATATCCAATTTCAAATTTATTGGCCATAATTCATCTAAATTTTCATTTAGACTTATTGTGTGACGCAGCTCTTAGTCTTAGATATATCAAAAATATTTCCCCAGTTTCCCATCAATAATATTTCCCCAGTTTCCCATCAATAATATTTCCCCAGTTTCCCATCAAAAATATTACCCCAGTTTCCCATCAATAATATTTCCCCAGTTTCCCATCAAAAATATTTCCCCAGTTTCCCATCAATAATATTTCCCCAGTTTCCCATCAATAATATTTCCCCAGTTTCCCATCAATAATATTTCCCGTTTCCCATCAATAATATTTCCCCAGTTTTCCATCAATAATATTTCCCCAGTTTCCCATCAATAATATTTCCCCAGTTTCCCATCAATAATATTTCCCCAGTTTCCCATCAATAATATTTCCCCAGTTTCCCATCAATAATATTTCCCCAGTTTCCCATCAATAATATTTCCCCAGTTTCCCATCAATAATATTTCCCCAGTTTCCCATCAATAATATTTCCCCAGTTTCCCGTCAATAATATTTCCCCAGTTTCCCATCAATAATATTTCCCCAGTTTCCCATCAATAATATTTCCCCAGTTTCCCATCAATAATATTTCCCCAGTTTCCCATCAATAATATTTCCCCAGTTTCCCAATCCCTGGAATGGACAGGACTTCAACATGTATCAAAAGAAAGTAAACTTTCCCAGTAATGTTTAAATCTAAAATATTTACCAGGTGACAAAATAAAATAAAACATTTACGATACCTAGAGAAATAAACAAACCTAAACATTAAATATAATTAGTTCCGAATCTAATTCTGTATCAATTTACAAAAAAAGAAATTACATACAGAAATTAGCTTGGTCATAGTCAACAGGCTGTATAAATGTTCTTTTTCTCTTATTAAAAATGAGCATTACATAAAAGAATTTTAAACAACATTAAACCATGAAATCAATATCTTGGTAGATATGTGAAAAAAAGTTTAGTCTATCTAATTAGATGACACTGATTTAAAAAATCACATCTTTGACCAAGTTTTAATGTACCAGTTTAATCCAAGACCTTTATAGGTGATCATTTGACTGCTGCCCCTTACCGTTTCCTCTCCACAGATGTAAGCTCCAGCTCCCCTGTGTACAAAGACATCAAAGTCATAGCCAGAACCACAAGCATTCTTGCCAATCAGGCCAGCTTTGTAGGCCTAGGGAGGGGGATGGGTGAGAGAAAAAATACAACTGATGCAATGAAATATTCAAATGAATAGGGAAAAGAAAAGTGACACAGAAAAAAATAGAATCAGGAGAAATTAGAGTGAAATGGCTCTATGGTTAGAAGTCTACACCCTATTTCAAGGTTTTATCTTTTAAAGCTATTGCAAAACAATTCTTCACCTCATTGATGGCAATTTGCAAGTTGGACGCCTCGTTGTAGAACTCCCCTCTAATATAAATGTAGGCTGGAGGGAAGAGACAAGATATTTTCTTTATTTAGCATCAATGATGTTTACAAAATCGTTCCAAACCCATTAAGTTATACCCATATCTGATACTCAAACAAAAGGTTTTCGAAATGTTTCCAGGAATCACTGAGAAGATAAGAGCTGCAACTAGGGATGTTAACCCTTTAACTATTGCAGGTTTTTAATATAAATATTTTGCTGACTTTGCATACTGTTACTATTTCTTTATTATTTATGACGTCGATGTGACGTCCTCTGTATTTAAGTGTACAGAAATGATGACGTCGCTGTGATGTCCGCGTATTTAAGGAGTTAATATAAATTTTTTTTTAATTAATTATTTGCCTTTTGTTCAATGTAGTGAAATTGCAAATAGAAGGAAACCTATAAGATAGCTTTGTTTATAATACACTCCTGTACATAACAAAAGCAACAACCAGGATTTTTTTTTTTAATGTAAAAGTCAAATTAATGTTTCTAAAACATTTTTACAAATCCAACCTAATTATCTAAAAATCATTTTATTCAAAACTTTAGGTAAAAGATTACTTTCCAACAAAATTAATAATCCCTTTGGAAGCAAATAATTACATTTTTCTATTATAATTTAACCATCCCTATCTGCAAAAACACATAAAATTATCCAGTTCAGCAACACTCACCAGCCCGAGCATGCATGGCAAACCCTGCCACCAGACAGCCCTCCACCAGCTTGTGAGGGTCATGTCTCATAATCTCTCTATCTTTACAGGTGCCTGGTTCCCCTTCGTCAGCATTCACAACAAGATACTTTGGCCTGCAAGCAAAACAAACATAAATCATTTATGTGTACTTCAAAGATCTTCATCTCAGTCTGGCTAGTCATAAAAAAACTGTTTCAAAATGGTATAGTAAAAAAAAATGGCATCAATATATTTAATTACCATGAGTTTGTTTATGTATATGTATATATAGGTTTGTTTGCTATAGACTCCTAGACCGCTTGACACAAAAGTTAAATGTATAAATTGGAAACGTCCTCCAAAAGAAATTTTTATTACATAAATAATATTGCTTAATCCATCATTTTAATAAATGTTGGCCTTTTACTAATCACTGTCAGAATAATGTCCCTTTGAAATGCTTTCACACCATTCATTTACTATGTTGAACGCGAGGTCTTATCAGGTTTCCCCAATTCACACCTGCTTTTTTTTTAAAAAGTTACACATTCTCTTTGAACAAAACACATTGTAATCATTCGTTTCTCTGTCATTTTGATGGGCATAACCACTATTTAAAACATAATTATCTTTTTTATCTTTACTACAAGTTTGTAACAAAGCAAGTCTTGACTTTCTAAGCCAAATTAATGTTGAAATTGACCATTTAAGAGATTATACATTGGCAACAATCATTACAAGATAAACAAATGTTTTATTCTCCTAAAAATCAAGCTAAGTATGATTCATTTTTCTTTTTTTCATTAGCTGTCCATGTAAAGGTTTTAAATTGTTAAAATGAAATGACATTATCCTTCAACTTCATTGATTATAACATGAAAATAAATCAATGGCTAAACGGCTTCTCACGCTGATCTCTTTTTGCAAACACGAACGCTAGTTCTTCAGTCAAACAAAATAGTTTACAAAAAATACCAACCTGCCATCTGAGGGCTTGTTCATGAATCCCCATTTCATTCCAGTAGGGAACCCTGCCCCACCCCTTCCTCTGAGTCCAGATGTGGTAATTTCTTTCAAAATCCATTCATGGCCTTTAAGTATTATTTCTTTTGTTTTGTACCATGCACCCTAAGATATACAAAAATAAGACACTTTCTTTTTATCAGAAAAAAAACAAAAAAATTTTAGGTTTTTATTTTTTCTTATCTGTCCACAAAGAAGATTAAATAAGAATCAAATACCACCCCTTACCCCCATGCTAATTAATTACGTGAAAGCAAATTAATTGATTGCCCTTTTTAGCATTATAAGGCTTATATTTTTATTCACATTGTTTTTGTTGTCAATTTTGCATTCAGAAATTAAAGTCTGAAAAAAAACAATGATTCTTGATAGTTGTGGAAGAAATGATAGGTTTTTTGGTCTTTGATTAAATTATCAATTGAAAACCTTTGCTTTTAATTTTAGGAGTTTTATCAAAGTCTTGCTGTTCCACTAAAAAAATAGTAATCTTAGTGTTCCTAAGCCAATAACAAAAGATGGGGGAATGACAATTCTAAAGTATTATATTCAAATCTAAAGTATTATATTCAAATCTAAAGTATTATATATTCAAATCTAAAGTATTATATTGTTGTTTCTTTGTATACCTTCTGATCTCAGTTAGTTATAAAAGTGGTGATTAAAACAGAGTATTATTAATTTTACCCTAGCTTGAGCACCCTTTAGTTTAAAGTCATAACGGCCGTAGAGGTTAGTGAAGATTCTGTCCTGATCCTTCAGAGGTCCATAAACTTTCTAAAACAATAAAAATTACAATTAAAATATTAAAAATTAAATCGAAAGCTTAAAATGTGTAATTAAATATTTGAATAGGAAACACCAGTTACAATACAGCAGTAAACAGCTCTCTCCAGTCTATTAAATTAATAGTTCAGTGATTAAGACAGTTTTTCCCTGGACTTGAGGGTGCCCCTGAATCTGCCCAGCTCTGATGGGTACCTGACACTAGTTGGTGTAAAGTAAAGGTGGCTAGGTATTGTGCTGGCAACACATCCCCTCGTGTTCTGTGGCCACAGAAACTGGTGAACGCTGCTTCACCTGCCCTATGATCAGTTTGGTCCGAAGGGTACTTTACTTTACTATTAAAACAAGCTTTTATTTAACTTGGTAAATGAAAGAAACAAGACTACGTTTACCTTTTCATTTTTAGCAGGTTCAGTTGCATTATGTCTGACCAGAGTTGACAATATTGGCAGTCCTTGGCTTCTACCTAAACACAAAACAAAAATGACAAACATGTATGAAACCAATATATTTTCTTCTGCTTCTATTGACACTCTTTTTACCTGGACAGTCTAGCAGACTCCATTAAATTCAACTCGATTAGCTGCGATGAGGCAGGTTTCACAAAATTATCACCAAATGACGTGGGTTTATTGTAAAAATAAAATGTTTTATAAAAAATTCTTTTTTTTTTTACTTGTTTGTGTTTATAAAAAAAAAGTATCAAATGTATCAGTATCGTGTGTTTTAATTATATAAATATTTTACTGTTGTTTATTTTAATTTAAATACAACCTAACATTACACATTAATATAAGATTGATGCCATTTCCCCCCGAAAAATGTTTACATTTGAATTTACCAAGAATTTTAAAAAGCAGAAATAAAATATTTTTTTTTATGTTTATCATTCATACACGTTATTTTGAACCATATCACAACTTGGACCACACAAAAAAGTTTTTTCCAAAGCTCTTTATTTTTACGGCACATCAGACTCCTTGCCCCCATTCCAACGCTAAGTCTAAAACTAGATCAGATCTAAAAATTGATTAATCTATGTAAAGATTAACGATGCAAAACGCTCTTAACTTAAGCCAGAACTATTGGACTTACAGATTTTCACGATCTTTAAATTATTAATTATAAAATATCAGAAAGTCATTTGACTTTATTATCTTTATAACTTTTATATTTTTAGATTCCTAGGCTTTTAGGCTTTAAAAGGACAAATAGTACTATAATCTAATATATCTGAACATTATTTTCTAAAAAAATTAGAACTTCTCAAATCCTTTTAAATCATGATACCTGCCTTAGCCTTATTAAATATTATATATCAATAATTAATCAAACTTATGGCTTTAGTAAATTACTGTAAATAGGCTAATAGTAATAGTCAATAGTATTAGGTTTAAGCGCTATTAGTTTAGCCTTCTAGGCCTATACTTCTATTTATTCTATACTATAGTTATAGTATATAGTCATAGTATATAGTATAATATAAGGCCTACTGTCTATACTATAGACACTATAGTGACACTATAGTCCCTATAGACTAGACCTATATCTATAGACTCAGTGGCATACCGAGGGCTGATGTCACCCCCGCCCCCCCCCGCCCACGACTTCCACCATGGTTTTCGGCTCTATAAAACAGGCCTACAGTTCAAATATGACAAAAACAATATTATTTTTATATATATAGAAAGTAAAAGCAATAAACAACTGAAACAACCGTACGGTTAATTATTTTTACATTAAAAGTACTTTATTTGAATTTTTCCTTTCCTGCTCTTCAAAACTGTAAACTTGCCAAGCACCTCATCAAATATATATCATTCACAGTGTCCCTTTCAATCAGAAAAGATCAGAAAGTCTTGATTGTCCCATAATTATAGTCTAGCTTTTTATAAGCTTTAGTTTTGAAAAGCTCCGTTCACACGAAGCCACAGACACCCATATCGTTAGAAATAATTGAAGGCCTAGCGAGAGCGTTGGAAGAGATTCTCCCATTTAGCTATGAATTTCAAAATATCTAATACTGACCGGTGCATGGCTTTTTTTTTTAGGTCAATAGCAACTGCTTTTATGTGTCCTCTAAGCCTTGGTATTTCTTTTAAAAAAAGAGCGCAACTTTGGATAGCTCATCGTAGAAAGAGGTTAATGGTAACGGACACCAATAACTCTTGTTCACTTGCTGACAGTAGAATCTTGGCATGAACAGCCACAAATAATAATAATAATAATAATTGGTCATTCATATCGCGCCTCAGTCCATGCTAATGCAAACATGCTCAGCGCGCTCACAAAAACGAAACGACAATAACACTCTAAAATAGTTTTAAACAAGGTTTCGGCCGATGGAGGCACGAAACGACAATAACATTTTAAAAAAGTTTTAAACAAGTATTTTGCTGATGGATGTGTACTTCATCAACTTAGTTGAAAAGAAAAGTCTTCAAATTCTTCTTGAATGCTTTTTTTGACACAGAGTTTTTCAGTGTCTCAGGTAAGCCATTCCACAGTGTAGGCGCCACAGATTAAAACGAGCATACACCAAGAGTCTTTTTTCTGTGACCTTCCAAACCTGGAATTTTCAGGAGAGATTGTGTTGAAGATCGCAGCATCCTTAACAGGACATGCTTCTGTATAAGCTCTTTGAGATATGCAGGTGCTGTGCCTTCCACGCATCCATGGGTGAGGGACATAATCTTATGATCGATGCGCTTCGTCACAGGGAGCCAGTGGAGCTCTTTGAGAATTGGAGTGGTATGGTCATGCTTCTTTACTCGTGACACAATGCGTGCTGCAGTATTTTGAACTTTCTGAAGTCTATCCAGTAGTTTCTGGGGTAAACCCCACAGGCAACTGTTACAATAGTCTAGTCTTGACTGTATTATTGCAACAGCAAAAGCATTGGCTGTTTTTTTATTAATCAGAGGTCGCAGCTGACCCAGGGCACGAAGATGGAAGGAGCGTGCCCCAACCACAGTACTGATGTGTGGACCCATTGTTAATTTACTGTCAATGATAAAGCCCAGGTCTCTGACAGTGTTGGACAAAAAGATATCAGAGGCCCCTACTTTAATAGATGGAATATCGACTTTCCTAAGATTGAAGTTTGAACCGCACAGAATCGCCTCAGTCTTGTCGTCATTTAGTTTGAGTTTGTTGGCAGTCATCCAGGCTTTCACCGCTAGACAGCATTCTTCCACTGCATTAACAGCGGCACCACAAGCGTTATGATCAGGATGGAAGCATTTGTACAGCTGGGTATCATCCGCATATAGTTTGCGAGATAATCCTTGGCTATCAATTATTATGCCAAGCTGGCTAGTGTAAACAGCAAAAAGGATAGGCCCTAAAACTGAACCTTGAGGTACGCCACAGATGAGAGAAGTGGCTTTTGATAAGGTCTGATTGATAGAAACTCTCTGAGTCCTGTCTGCCAAGTAGGAAGTAAACCAATGAAGTGCAGTATCAGTGATGCCCATCTCGTATTGAAGTCTTGATAAAAGTAAGTCATGGTTGATAACATCAAAGGCAGCACTGAGGTCCAACAGAACTAAGATAGTCAGATCACCACGGTCAGCACTACATAGAACATCATTCATAACACGTAATATTGCCGTCTCACAGCTATGCCCAGGACGATAGGCAGATTGAAATTTATCAATCAGGCCATGTGTGGTTAGATGTAAAAGCTGCTGAGAGACTATCTGCAACTTCCTTAAACGCTGTTGATCTGATCTGGAGTTCAGAATAAAAGTGATCAATACACTTTAGCACCTCCCTACTAGGATAAAAGATAAGATAAAGATAAGATACAGATTCTTTCCCTGTACATGCACTTATCTTAAGTCTCATTATATTATGTGCTCTTTTAGCACTGGGTCATATTTGGAAAGCATCTCAACCATCAAGAAAGTTTCCTTTATTCAACGATGATTCATCTTCGTTGTGGCCACGAAATGCCAGATTTTGCTTCGCAAGAAACAATGTAATATCTAGCAACCAGTGTAGGATATCCCTCCACTTTTTCTTCTCCCTATCCATTAAGGGAATACTTTCGGCATCAATTGTTTTATGTAGCTTAAGTCCTGCTGCCAATGTTTAGAATTTTCAAGGCAACATGCCAACATAGGTGCTCTTCAGATGTCTTATGATTATATAGTTTTGGATTGAGTTTCCACCAATTATCAAACTCAGTAACAAATTTAGATGTTTTGGTAACCTCAACAACAAACAGTATAATCTCTCACCGACAAGCGAGTAAGCCACCCATGAACGCATTATTTTCTCGCCATTGGGCATTATTACCTTGTCGGACCATTGTTTTGTTAGCTGGCGCACATCTCCTTTAGCTTTTGCATCTTGTCTTGTCACAACACTGAAAGGACTGTCTTTATTCTGAAACAAATAACTCCCTCTTTTGATTATTTCAACCCGAAAATGAATCTGGAACTGGTATATTCCAGTAAGAAGCATCTGATAGAGTATTCCAATTTTCACTCATAATGACATTAGACATATCTTGTTTGGAATCAACATTATAATTATCAGCATCAACTTCTTTTTCCAAATCATCCAGGCATATTGCTTGTGTCATCCTCTTCCATTTTCTGCACTATTTGCTCTTCTAAAGAATGCATGCTGCTAGCATGTGAAGAATCAGTATCTATCGCAGGGTGAGAAGCGTCTTTTGACCATAGCAGTTTATAGGATCCTGAAATCAACACACCAACACATTCACATAATGGTTTGCCTCGATGTCATCTAGGACCCATACTTAGGAATCGTATTTATGGAATATTAAGATAATTGATCTAGTTTAGCAGTCTCATTCAAATAAGCACCAGACTGCATGCTGTATGGTGATGACACACCGTGATGCTAGTCATTTTCATTTATTTGATTATGATCCATTCTGTTATAGGACTAGACCAGCAGTGCGTGCCCTGTAAAATTATCTTTTTTTTTTCAATATTGTTTTTTTCAGTCGGGTGTGACCCGGTGCGGTCCGCACCCCCCTCGGTACGCCACTGAGTATAGTGTCTATACTATAGTATATAATATGAATTACTATTTAGCCTACTTAATATTGTATACTATATATATAGCCTAGTAAAAGTAGTATATATATATTTGTATATAGTATATAAATATAAGTAGCCTATAAGTGATATCATATAGCCTATAGTCATTGTGAGTCATTGTCTTATATTGTATTCAGTATTACTATTGGGAGTGTCTATTTGTAGTCAGTACAAATAGCCATCTGAGAGCTATTTGTACTGACTACAAATAGCTTCATGGCGGCTATTCGTAGTTCGGCCAATCAAATCAAAGCATTAAACAACCAATAGCCTTGCTGAGTATAACCAATCAAAACAAGCCAAAACCGGAATTTTAAATTTTGCGCTTTGACTGAGAAAAGGCTAGCTAATTCAGTTTAGATCTTGCTCTGTCTACTAGCAACATTTAAATTATTTCAATTTCAAGCATTTCAACATTAGTAAATAAAAAATGAATCCTGAAACTCTTTTTGCTTTGTTCTACAACTTTGACTCATTTAAAGATTTGGAAACTTCAATAAAAGCATTAAAAGACTTACAAAAAGCTGTCTTTATAAAAAAAAAGTTCTAAAAAGGTAAGCATGCGCATGTTTTATTATTTATATTATTTATAGTTTATAGAGTTTAATTTTTTCTTCTTTTTCTTTGCTAAGTAGCCTAAGTGTGTGATATTACCCACGATAATTTGTTACATTAATCACGTAGGGCTTTTAGATAGATCTAATAGCCATTTAAAGATGCCTAAGATGGTATTTTATGGCATGTCATTTTTGCGCATGGTATGAATATGAACATGGCATGGCATTAACTATAGCCTATACTATATTACTATTACTATATGCATGTCATGACCTAGCATAAATAGGCATACTCATACGGCATAGGTAGGCCTATTACCAAGATTAATTTTTAATTTTTCACATGGACTTTTATGATAAAAGCCATATTTATAGTTGTTATTTAGGCCTACCGGTATATGATATATATGGCATTGCATTAACTATATGGCATGGCATTTATGTGCATGGTTTGTAGCCTACATGTATTATCAAGATAATTTGTTACATTTATGTCGTGGGCCTTTATGATTAGCCATTTAAAGATGGTATTTATACGGCATGGTATGTACTCGGCATGGGATTTTGTGTACAGATAATTAGCAAGTAGGGCCTATATATAATGGGGTAAATATATTCCTCAATATTAAAATATAGATTGATAATTAGAGTGAATATTCCCAACCGCTGAAGCTTAATAAAACTACATTATCAATAAGGCAAACTACCAATAGTTGCAACCATTACTTACATTATTTCATGTAATTCTAATAGGAAATATAATTTTATTTTCTTTTTTGTAATTTTAGCTGCTGGCAACAACAGGCTCTGTAGAGCACGAGACAATTGTCTATGAACATTTGCTCTATGAGTGTAAGCACGTAACACAGAGGGCATCCCAATCAAAAGGCTTGCGGCCAAATCAGAGGTGTGTCTCATTTTTTTATCTTTTAATTTTGTACCATAACTGTTTTTTACTCTTCAGTCAACAAATGATGTTGTAACACTTCTAATTCTAATCATGTTTTGCAGATCCTTAAACCTGGGTTGTCCAGTGAGAATTAAAGTAAAAATGGTAAAGGTTGGAGAAGTTTGGAAGCAGCAAGTAATTCAGTCCAATTTAGTTCATGCTTACCACTATTTGACAAATGAGGTATGGTATATAGTCTATAGTATAGACATTTTCATTTTTTACATTATTCCAACAAAAACAGTAACTCTACTTAATAAGCAATTTTGGGCAAGATATTATGGTAGCCTTCTAAAACAGATTTATGCTTAAAGTTTAAGAACTTCGCTTCACTGCCTGTCATGTCATATGGGCAGAACTTTGCTTCACTGCCTGGCATGTCATATGGGCCCTGAGTGTCACTATTGGAACTTGTCTTAAATGTAAATTATTCACTTAGGCTTATAATGTTTGAAATATGAATATAATTGGGTCTAGATTTACTTCTGGTTTCTAGTAAATTAGTAAACTAAGTACCGTAGGCTAATTCGTTTGAACAGTAATAGTACCTTCCTAGGTCTGGACTTAGACACAAATAATGTTGTGTTACTATGTACTATGTAGATATATAACTAAAAAATATGCAATAACTCAATACAATAGGCCTATAGCATAGTATGCCTTTAGTGACTATAGCTTTGTGCTTTATAGTATACACTCTTACACATTTTATAATTTATAACATTAATATAAAACACATACTTTATGTTTTTTCCTGGCTAAGACTGAACCATTAGACTAAATTAGGAGAAAACTAGCAGTGAGAAAAGTTAAGCAAAATTAAATGTTACGTTGATCTAAAAGTCCCTTACATATTGTGTGCTTTTTATTTAGAACGTTGACGCTTTACCAGAAAGGAGGAGGATCAAGATGACCCTAGTGGTCACAGTGGTGACATCACTTCTTCAGTGCAACTCAGTGACTAACACAGAGATGAGGGACATCATTTTGAAGGAACAAAGTATCACAGTAGCACCTAAAGATATCAGCAATCTTCGAGCTAAAGCCACACTCAGGCACAGATCAGCAAGCAACTGAAAATCTTTTATCTTCGATAGTAAGTGGAGGGGGGGCGGGTTAGTAATGGGAGGGACGAGGGTGAAATTTTTTTTTTTTTTTAGCTTATGTTACTAAAGACATGTTGGACTAGATAAAGTATTAAATACTTAGATTTTTTATAAATATGTGAAATGTACGGATGAATGTTTGGAACAAATGTGAAAATGATCTTCAACTTTTAGATATTGAGTTTAAATCTATTTTTCAATATGTTTCTATTTCATGTCATGAGTCAAATGCCTATGAAGCTGTACATACATTTATTGATCTTTGTGATACGTCCCTTTTAATGTCTATTTTTAAAACAACTAAGTTTACTAAGTAAAGACTCTTTGATTGTAACTAAAAGACAACTTAATGATTTTTCTTTATGATGGCACAGTTATGATAAATGGTCGACCCTGTCAGTCATCACAAGACGATTTTAAAAAATAGTGCTTGGGCGTAAGAACTTGCAGTTTGGTTCGTTAGAAGTGATGGTGGGAAGACTGAAAATATATTTGATATTGTGTTCTTATTTTCATTACTTGTCCTTTTTTGGCTTTGGTCTAATTTCAATTCATTATGAACTGTACCATTTGTTTTATTTCTTGATTCTAAATGTCAATTTTAATTTTAGCGAGCAACTTGTCAATTTTTTCCCTATGAATGTTTTTTTATATTCAGCTTTGCTTGATAATGTTACACTTGAATGCATCTCAGTTACTAAATGACTTGGTTGATTTTAAAGTTGTTTTTTTGTTGTGAACTGATGGTGTAAATTTGTTACCTAAATGAATTGATCTTATATATTTAACTTTGCCTGATAATGTGACTATAGTATGCTTACAATTTCCTTTCTTTTGATCATGTATAAGTTGTGCATCCCAGTTACTTGGTTGATTTGTTATGACATTTTTTAAATTTGTAAAAGAATGTTTCTTGTGAACTGATGGGTGTCAATTTTTTAACCAAATGAATTGTTCTTATATATTTAGCTTTAGCTGATAATGTCCTTTCTTTGATGTAGCAATAGTGTGCTTTAAATTTCCTTTCATATGATATTAAATGTAACAATGTATGTAACTAGGCTTATTGGTTGATTTTCATTGATTTTTTTTTAAATGTACCAATATTGTCTTTTTGTCTCCCTTTGAATTTTTTTGTAAAATCACATATTTGCTATTGTTTGCATAAATAAATCTCTGCTTTAAAGAAAGTGACAACCTTGAAATAATTTGAGTTTGTTCTTTGTATTGGTAACTATCTAGGCAATAATTTTGAAAGTAATGTCTCATTTATTTAAAAAGCTGGAGGCTGTTGAAAATGGACTTTTCACTGCCTAATTTGACTCTTTTCTGGGAATTTGAAAATATAACTTTTTATTATCAAAGATAAATATACACAGGAATAAAAATATATTTTTAGTTTTGTTTTAATGAAACCAAGCTGAGTTCAATGGGATATTTAAATATTTAATTTCATTTTGAATAGGCCTACCCTACTGTAGGTACCTACTATTAGTATATAGATACTCAGATAAGGAACAAAATTAAAACAAATCCTATTTAAAATTTCATACAGTTAACTCAATATATCCCATTTAAGATTAAGATGTGTCTTAAACCCAATGCTTCATGTTATCAATCATGAAATCATTCAATGTCATTCAATAGTAAAAATAAAAGTGAACACCATTTCACATACATTACACATAAAAATATATTTTTTTCACCATAAAGCAAATCAATTGTAGATAGCATATTTAAAAAGCTTAAAGTATTTAGGATAAGTGGTTTTGGAGTAATTATCAAAAATATACCATGGATGGGTCAAATAGACCCACCTTGTAGGGATACGGTCTACACTTAACAGGGCTAAAATTGGACACCTGGTGTTCTGTAGCAAAATTATTTTAATTGAATCTAAAAAAAAAAAAACTAACATGTAAATATTATATTTACCTTTGCTGAGTAGTGGAAAGATACAAAGTGTGTAGCAAACAAAAATATGTAAAGGTCACCAAAGTAAAATATATTGTAGGTCAGCATTATTCATTCTCATTAAATTTATATATGCAGCTGAGCATGATAGGCCTATATGCTGCATATTGATTAAAACAATTGATATAGGGTAGTAAAGTTGACTTGGCCAAGATATACTAATACTAGAAAGATCTAGACTACTATAGGTTAGGCTTTAATTTAGAGGCCTACTCAGCCTACGGCTATACTTTGGTTTAACTGCCTCACGGAGTTTTTCTAAGTGCCATATATCAATTTAAAGATCTTTTTGTCCTGAATACAACAATCTAGGTTTCATTGAGCGGTTCCATTTGTGTGATTTTTATTTAATGTTGAAAATTTGGTAATTTTGCATGTTTTATTAAAAATTGTTACTTCCCTTGAGCTTTTTGTGTTAAATTTTGTTATGTCCCTTTGATTTTTTTGTTTTTATTTATTTTTTCTTTTATCCCTATACTATAATATCAAACGCACACACTCCATGTACCACGCGCTTCTCGGACCAGATTTGTCCCCACTATCGGTTAGTTTCTAAGCTTTCTAAGTATTTGTTAATGATTACTATCTGTTAGTTTCTAAGCTTTCTAAGTATTTGTTAATCATTATTATCGGTTAGTTTCTAAGCTTTCTAAGTATTTGTTAATGATTACTATCGGTTAGTTTCTAAGTTTTCTAAGTATTTGTTAATGAGTAGTATCGGCCAACCTGGCCATATCTTGGGATAGGAAGTGGTAATCTAGAAAAGCACATGGCACGCATGCGCAACAAGAGACAGGTGGTCTCGACAACTCGAAAGAGAGAACAATAGGATTTTGTGTCTTTTTGTGTTATTTCATATGATATACGGTAAGAATAATTTTATTTTTGTATTCATTTCGAGCTATTTCGCCCCTTTTCCCTTTTTGGTATCGGGTCTAAGAAATTCCCACTGAAAATTTGAGTAGCGGAGCTATTGATAATTGTGTCTTAGGAAGGCGTCAGACATCGTGTTTTTTTCAAGGCTGTGTGACGTCACAAGCCTTTGGTAAACACAATGGAAATGAATTTTTTTTTCGCAGAAAAAATTTTTTTTTCCATTTTTAATAGTCTGCCGCTCTTTCTAAGACACTTATCAATAGATCCACGCGAAAAAATTTTCAGTTGGAATTTTTTAGAACCCTACTTTTCGTGAGGCAGCTGAACCAAAGTATTACCCAGCCTACTGTAAAAAAATATACTTTTACTAGGCCCTACTATATTATAATAAATTTTAGAATATTTCTAATGATTCAAAGTTACCTTACTTATGGTACCAGTAAGTAAGAGGACACTATTTTAATAATAACAATAATATACTGTGTTGATTTTAAAGAATTTTTTGCTTAGATACCCTACAGTTAATTTCTTTCCTTATATAACTTATATAGTAAACTACAAATAGCCATCTAGGAGCTATTTGTACTGACTACAAATAGCTCTATGGCGGCTATTTGTAGTCAGTACAAATAGCCATCTAGGAACTATTTGTACTGACTACAAATAGTCGCAGCCATTACTATTACTGTTAGTATATAATTTAAAAGTTAGTTATATAATTTATAATATAAATATAACCAACGTAAAGGAGTTGGCCTAAAACTAAAACTAAAGTAAAGGCGAAAATTTATAAAAGCGGAGTAAAGCGTAGAATTCACTGAATTTTTTGTTTTTAAAAAGATCATTAAATAAAATATCATTAGGCTAATTAATATTAATACGCCTTCCCCTACATTTACTGATATTCAAGATTGCTGAGATTTAGTATTTTAGTTAGGCCTACAGTTTAGTTAGTAGTTTAGTTTAGTGTTTACTACTGTTTAGCAAAACATTTCAAAACGATAAATTTAAAATCATATATTTTTAAAATGATCAAATGCAAAATTATTTTTAAGTTAAGGTATTTAACTTACAAAGCGAAACACTTAAATTTGGAGAAATTCGTGCCAAACCAGCCATTGTTATAGAGCAGGTCCTATGCAATAGCATGGACGAGCACTAAATAAAGTAGAAAAATGTCACTTAAATAAAGTCGACCTTTACATAAACATTAGTCCATTGTCAAGGTAGAGCAGAACGATTGAAGATTCGGCACTTCCGTTACCGAAAATATTTGCCTTTTGGGTGGAGAGATTGTAAAATTATTACACCTGTTTATGTTCCTTCTAACATTATTATAAAACAACGAAGACACTTTATTATTCAAAAATTGATAATTATGTTTTTTATAATAGTTGTTCTGTTATTTGACCTAAAACGTATTCAAATTTGATGTTCTATTATTTCTTTTAGCTTAATTTTAGAAAAAAATCTGGTTTGAACATCTCTAAACTCCAAACCACTGAGCTCTAATATATATAGCTCAGTGCTCCAAACTGATTCCAAAAGTAGGTATAAATTTATAAGTTATGTAATGTAAGGAATAATGAAATAAAAAAAGAAAATATTATGATTATATAATATATTATTTTTACTTGGTATTGTGGGTACGATCTTATTTTAGAAAAAAAAGGCATCGGTTTTTTTCGTAAAAGAAATACTTATTGCTTTTTATTCATAAGTTATTGCAAAGCAGAAAGCTCAGGCTCAGAAACAGATAAACATATTTTAATAATAAATTAATATTAGGTTAGGGCCTATATATATATTATTATAGTATACTATCATAGACTTATAGACTAGCTCTAGCCATAAAGTAAAGTAAAGTAAAGACAAAAACACTTTCCTTATTCCCTATGCACTATGCGAGAACAAATGCATATAAGTTCTCTTTCTTCCTGAGTGGCATTCGGGCATGGAATGGGTTGCCTGAACAAACCAGGAAAACCAGTAGTAGGCTAACTTAACATCAATAAAAATGCAAGACTAGACTCGGACCACGGATGAGCGTAGGGCGTAGGACGAAACCCTAGGCCCTAGGCTAATCTTCTTTATAGAAGGAGTCTGTAATGTAGCCTATATGATAAATCTAAGATTTGATTAAATCATTTAATAAATGGTATTTTATAAGACTTAGTCTAAGTCTAAGACTCTAAGAATTTGTTTTTGAACTGTGTGAACTGAACATGTAAATTTATTATATTTATTAAAATATTAACTTATCATAAGACTATAATAAGACCTAGGGCCTATATACTAGATCTATATATTTTTTTAATAAATGTATCTTAACATTTGAAAGAAAAACGTATTTTAAAAAGTCCTTTATTTTTATTAATTTGAAGGCAAATCTGACTTACACTTAGACTTAGGCCTACTAAGTCGATTATAAAAAAATATTTTTATCCCAGTAGATCTATTCTTTATAATTTTTTTTTTTAATGTTTGATGACCTAACTCGTAGCTTTAAAGAAACATTTGAAACAACTATATTCTATATTATATTATTATGATTATATTGACTAGGTATAAAAAAAACTAAAGGGCTGCATAATATTATTAATATAGTAGGCCTATAGTATATAGGCCTATATAGTTATAGCCCTATCTATATATATAAAAAGATCGTGTTTGTGTCCCACGGATCCCCATTAGACTCTTTATTCAATTTTAAAACACGTGAGTTTGTGTCACTGACCTATTTAGGCCTAGGCCTATATACTATCTAATAATTTTTCACATCTGACATGTGTCTTCGCTAGTTCAGTGGTTAAGGTAGCGGACTGCTATTTGGGCAACCTAAGCTGGGTTTGATTCTCCAGTTATACTATAGGCCAACTTTTTTTTTCTACAATTTTTTTTTAAAAATTAAAAAAAAAAAAAGACATTGTTAATCTACTGGCAATTTAGATTTTTGTTAAAAATACAAATACTTGCCTATTTTTTTACCCGATTACAATATTTATTTTAAATTACTTTCCTAAAGGTCTTCAGTAAAAAAAATAATAATTTAAATATTAGATTTATAGCTTTCTTTTAATTGTAGTTTATAAAATTTTTATCTGCACCTTATTATTTGTACAGTCCTGTGTTTTTTTCACCCGGGCAACGCCGGGCAATGTAGTTTGTATACTATATAAATAATATAGCTCACTTTTTTTTAGAGAACAGCAGTAACAGTT
Source organism: Anisus vortex (assembly GCA_949126835.1). Taxonomy (NCBI): domain Eukaryota; kingdom Metazoa; phylum Mollusca; class Gastropoda; family Planorbidae; genus Anisus; species Anisus vortex. Next base: position 14,374,651 of record OX421505.1, read on the forward strand.
AAGTAGTTGGTCGATAGCACCCAATGCCCAATGAGTCTTTGTTTGTCAATTTAAAATCCTTTTAAAATAAATTTTAAATATTGCTTTTATTTTATATTATAATTAGATACGCAATGATGAGGCTGGATTCTAAGGCTCAAGAACAACGTACATTCATGAGGGAGAGGTTCTTGAGAATGCTGGGGTGTCTCAGCGGGAACCAGGCTGAAGTCTACATGCAAGAGAAGACGAAAGTGACCTGTAAGTTTGGGGCCACAGATGTTGATTTCCACTATATCCATGTGGCAGATTTGTCAACACCGATGGGAGTGATACCACAAGCCACGCTTCGAACTTCAGACATAATCTTCATTGATTTGCCAAATGTGGATGTTTTAAAAAAGACCTAGCTTTCAAAAATCTGGTAAAAATCAAAGTTTTTGATATGTGTAATTGAATTGCAATGATTTAGGCTATTAATTCAAACTTTAGTTTTATAGTTATAATTTATGTATTATATTTAGTAAAGTACCAGTCGGACCGAATTGATCCATAGGTCGGATGAAGCAGCGTTCACCAGTTTCTGTGGCCACGGCATACTAGGTGATTGTGTGGCCAGAACTATGCACAGCCGCCTTTAATTTACCCCAACTAAGGTCAGGTACCCATCAGAGCTGGGTAGACTCAGGGACACCCTCCAGACCTGGGAAAAAATCCTAGCCTGCACCAGGATTCGAACCCGGGTCCTTCGGCTCGCCAGTCGAACACGCTGCCGCTCGGCTACCATCCCCATTATTATTATATTTAGGGATGTTAAAAAAGAATTAGGAATCCACTTTATGGTTTTGAATGCTCTCAGTTGGACTTGCACAAGACCTTACATGATACACAACACTTGTCACCGCTAAGCTATTCTATTGATGCTTCTATGGTGTGGCTTTTTTACTTTTTATAATCCCAATCTGAAATATTCATAGTCATAAATTCTTTAGTGCTCATTTGGTTTACATTTATATTTAAAAAGTGTTGTTTTTTTCTCTCAATATTACAGATTTCTGTTAGAGAAAAAAGCACCAGCCCCAGTTCTTTGGTTCAAACAAACTGATCTACAAAAACAACTGGCTCCGGGGATAGTCCATGGCTCTGTGCAGTGGACCCTCCATGTGTGATCCATTCACACTCCAGTTTAATAACCAAGTGTTTATAGTAGAACTTTTTGTTTTGTGCAGGGTTGTAATTAAAGATCACTATTGGTTTTATTAATCATCTGTCAGGTTTTGGTATTTTAAGTATATAAATTGTATTTGTATAATGTATTTTATTTCAGTGCTTTTTTTTTATAATATTATGTACTTAGTACCAGTGGCCTCACAAAGGGGAAGGCTTAGGGGGCATATGCCCGGGGGCGACACTTTTAGGGGGGGGGGAGCAAATATAACCTAAGTTCATACCTGAAATTTTAGGAGAGTTTAAAGTTAAAGGGAGATAAAATTTGAATCACAAATTGTGAACAAAAGGAATAATGAAAAAAGCTTACTTAAAGATAGTAGAAAGTTAACTTCTTATTAATTAACACTCAAACTGTTTTATACAAATGTTTCACTTTTAATAGGCTCACAAGGGTTTCAAAAAAGATTGGCTCATCTATTGTTTTATTAAAATAAGTTTCTTTTATCGTAATAATTAACTAAGCACAGGCACTAAACAAAGCATTTACGGTATGCAAGGGGGCGTCGCTAAAACTTTTGCCCTGGTGCGCTACATAGGCTTGTGAGGGCCCTGCTAAGTACCAATTCCAATGAATGGCTTTATTTAGATTAGATTAGATTGGTGAAACACGAGTTTACTGTTAACATTTAAAATTAAAACAAAGTCATTATACATATATTTAGATTCTTTTATTTTCATGTCTTACACTTGACATTAAGAAAAAAAATATTTATGGAATTTTAAAAAATGGATCCGAAGAGAAAAATGTTTGATATACAGTAGCATGGTCATAAAAACATACAACAATTAATAATTACACATTTGAAGGAAATTTTAATTAGCCAAGGTTTTGGCCTTACATTTTATATCTAAATTGTGCTACATACACTTGCTCACTGTAGAAATGTGTATGTGCATAAACACAGTGATTCAAGTAAATTAAAGTGCATCAAATTCGTTTGAAATAAAAACATTTTAAATAAAAAATAACTGGTACTCAAAGAATGACTTATTCTGTAATTCAATTAGTCAATAGTAGTAGAAGAGAAAAATATAATTAAAGTTATAGGAATTTTTTTTTTTTTTGCAGCATACAATCCAAATTTGAAAATGATTAATAAATACACACACTCTTGTAAAATATTGAAATAGAGAATGGACTAGTTTTTTTATTGCGGTGGTTGGCAACCTTTTGATAATAATACTAGTCTGCCAAAGTAGGATTTTGAATTCATTACGTGTGCAAAGACCCTAACATTTATCCTGTTCAGGCACTTAATTTCATGTCGAAAGGACTCGATGAGCCCTTTTTTTTAGATGTTCCAAGTGCCATTGAAAATCGGTGTGTTAAGTCGGGCACGCATTCCGTAGGTTGCCGAGCCCTGGTTTTGTGGATGTATTTAAATTTATAATCAACATGTAAGAATGTCGAATGAAATTTAATAAATATTTTGAATATAATTTTAAATGGTTACTTACTTATTGGTGAATGGCTTATTATATCACAGCTGATAGAGAGGCCATTATAATAGGCTTATAAATAATTATACAATTTATTTAGGCCTGTATAATATATACTAAAACATATAAAAGGTTTAGACAGAAATAATAACAGTAACATAAAGAATACCTGCCTTTTTATAATTAAACTTAATGATAATATGAGTCATTGTCCAATTCCCAACCAACATGTTTAGGTTAAAGAGTAAAATAAATAGAGCAAATTAATAACTCCAAAGAAAGTTAAGCTGGACTGGATTAGGGTTGCCAGATGCATCGGTACCAAAAGGAGGACACATTGAGTGTTTCATTTAAATCATTTTAATGGTTTCAACTCAATGCGGATTTAACCAGCAATCAGTATAATTTTACTACAATGGTTGCTAATAATTATCTATTAGGAAATTATCCAAGGAATAGTCGTGTAAAAAAAATTAAATAGACTTTTTTTTTTCAAAATGCAAAAATAATAAATTTTTAGGAAAATTAAACAGTCGATTCTACAGTTAAAACATTATCAACTTTCTTAATTATACAACATATTTCTCTGGCTAGCAACGTTTTGCAGAATATCTTCGTTAGCGAGGACAAATGTAAACAAATATTATATGTATGTATGAAACTGTTCACATGTGAAATTTTTCTGAGACTTTGAGAGTCTGTTTCTTTCCTTTGTCAATTGAGCGTTTATCAACTAGAACACTATTTCCATATTACCCAGGGATACAGAAAAAAAGTTCAAACATTTTTAGTAACTCTGAAAAGCAGCTTGCATTTGAAAAACAAACTCCACAGCAATCATTAAACAACTCATTAGATTTAGATAACACACTCTAATTCATTACATGTCCTGCTAAATTCTCCAGTGTTTTGTTTTACCGACCCAGCCATTTATTTACAGTAAATAAGAACATAAAAAGTGCACTAAGGATTTAAAAAATCTTTAGCGTACAAAAGCCGGACATTTTAAGGCTTTTTAGCTTTGCCGGACGGAGGACACGGGGCTAAAAAGTCGGACGTCTGGCAACCCTAGACTGGATCCACTGTTGGCTTTAAAAAAAAAGTTGATCTGCATTTCATTTGGCGGCAAACAAGGTAACAACATGGCGGATTGTGCGTCAAATGTACAGATTTTGTCGTCGTATCGGATTATCTCCCCTCCCCCTGTTATCATGATAATAATTTATAACTTGCTTTCTGAAAAACACTAGACCTAATGGCATTTATCGTTTTTGAAATTTATTACCAAAACTAATCCCCTAACGAAACAGTGGCGTCAGCAGACGAGATTCTTTTTTCTATTAATAGTTTTACAAAAAAAGAACGTTGTCTAAACAATTAGGCCTATTTTTCTATAGAGATATAATCTATTCGATATAAAAATGTATTTTTAGGTAGGCTAAATGTAAAGCAATTAAACATAATTTTCTTCTAGTATTTAATTGTTAATAAACAACAAGCCCTGCTGCCTTTCTAACACTTAGAACTTATTGAATTGTGTGTGTAGATCTAGAATTGTGGTCGTTGACTATTAGGCCTAGGCCCTAGGCCTACTACTATAATAATTATGGTATAGCCTACCACCAGAAAGCTCATTAAAAGAAAAGTTCACAAGAGATAAATAAATATTATACCGGGAACAGGTATTTCATTAGCAAATATAAATATTATACCGGGTACAGGTATTTCATTAGCAAATATAAATATTATACCGGGAACAGGTATTTCATTAGCAAATGTCGGCATTCTTTGTAGCATGTCATAAAAAAAAATATTTGAGGGGGGTGGGGGGGGGGTAGATGTGACAGGTTTGTCGGTTTATTACCGGTAATTCCAATTGTCCCAACGGCTGCAATCATGGGAATTGGGGGGGGGGGGGGGGGGGGGGGGGGGAGAGAGAGAGAGAAGGAAAGGGACAGAGCAAGCCATTTTCGGTGATTATTCGCACACTTTGATATTTCAATTAAATAGATTGTTCCCTTCAAAGTGAAAACAAAATATCTGCGCTCGATATTGCATCCATTAGACTAATAAGAGAATCTATTAACGTTTTTTTTTTCTAAAATTATCTTTACTGGATGTTTTGTTTCATGAAGCGAATTACTTTTGAATGTTTTAGTTTTGCCCACAGGACGCAATATTCACAATAGGCTTACAAATAGGCTACAGTTCGTTGTGGAAATATATCAGCGAGCTATGTTGAACAAAACAAAAACAGCTAGATCTCTTTTTTTTGGCAGGGATTGTTATGGAAAATTTTGTCTATAAGAAATGTCTCCTTGAATGCACCATTTTATATCCGGGACACTGACACGTACGACTTCAACGTGGAAATATTCACTAGGTCTGTGTTGAAAAAAAACCCAGATATTTTGGGTAGCTATAATTTAAGGGAGATTTTCTTTGAAGAAAGAATCCATGGGTTCCATTTTTTATAAGTCCGCAACACAAGTATTGGTTCCATTTTGGAAAACAATTAGCCTATGTTGAGAAAAACCAAGCCACAATTAAGCTTATTTTATTTATTTGTTTCGTTTTGGGCAATACTCTCAAACTTCTTGTTCTTGGTTTTCCATCTCATCATCAATATGCAGCACTCGGTTTGACGTCTCGGAAGATGAGGGTGCGACGCCGTTCCTCGGGGCTCTCGCCTCCGTGCTGTGGCAGACGTCATGGTGATCCCCGGCGCTGGGAAAACGCCCAGGCTCTGTCACCTCATGCTCGGAGTAGCCAGTGTCCGAATCGTCGCCCCGGCCGCGTATTGCAAGGCCCGCCTGGTCTGAGGACCCATGTGTGCGTTCATAGCGCGACCTATCACAACTGCTGTTACGCGGAGCCGTGCTACCGTCGGAGAGCTCCGAGTGTCCTGCTTCTTTCTCAGTCGCTGCTCTTTGACTTTCCCGTTCGCTGGTCGAGACGGACACAAGCCCGGATCTACGGAAAAGATCGACGGGTGCCGCGGCAAAATGCGTCTGTCGGCGGCTAGAATCGAGCTGCCCTTGTTCGTGCTCCGCGGCCTCAGGATAATCTACGTTGACATCCCGGGGCTGAGTTGGGTCCGTTTTAATACCTCCTTGCTGATTCTCACTGACGCCTATCGCAGCGACGCCACCGCAGGCGTATCCTGGAGCTGACAGAGGCTCACTTGGCGAATTGACGTTCTGAACATTGGCAACTGGTGTCAAGGAGTCCCCGAGCCCCGTGGTTACTATACAAACCGAGGGATTCGCATTGACGCGATCGTTGCGGCTTAGATCTTCCGTAAAGTAAGGCCCGAAACTCTCCCTATCAGAACCGCTCGCCCTGGTCACCAGAGAACTGCTCAGATGATCCGGGCATCCTATTTCAGAGTAGGGCGGTGGTGGGACGAACAATTGGGGCGCGCCACCGCCCTGCACTTCATCTTTCAGGTCGAAGGCCGGGTTGTAGAACGCCGGGCCGCAGGAGTGGAGGTACAGCGGGTTGACGCTGTTCACGCAGTCCTCGTACGTGGGCGGCTTCACGGCGGCAGGGTCGGAGGTGAAGCTGCTGATCGGGATGGCGCTGTAGTCGAAGCTCTCGTGGCCGCCCGCCGGGAACGGAGGCAGCGCGCGAGGGTCGAAGGATGCCGGCGCGTCGCCGCCGCTAACTCTTCCCTGCTCGGCACCCGCAGCGTCTTGGCAGCTTGACAGGCGGCCGAAGCGGAAGGGCGGCCTTGAATTGGGGTGCACGTTGCTGCAGTCACTGGAGTCTGTTGTGGACGATTCGCTGTCCATTCTTCTCGGGGATAATTTGAAAAATATGCCCTAAGGAAAAACAATAATTTTCATATAAATAAATTTGTCAAAAGAAAAGAAATCATCAGCTATAGGCAACTAGATCTATTTTCTTACTACTAAATAATGACATATGAGGCACCGAGGCCGAGCGGCAGCGCGTTCGACTGGCGTACCGACGGTCCCGGGTTCGAATCCTGGTGAATACTAGGATTTTTTCACCGGTTCTGGAAGGTGTCGCTGAGTCTACCCAGCTCTGATGGATACCTGACATTAGTTGTGGTAAAGTAAAGGCAGCTGTGCATTGTGCTGGTCACGCAATCACCTAGTATGCCGTGGCCACAGAAACTGGTGAAACGCTGCTTCACCGGCCCAATGGATCAATTTGGTCCGATGGGTACTTTACTTTACTATACTTAACTTTACTAAATAAACACTTGAAAGAAAAAAGTACAATTTTTGTGACTAAGGTTTCCTATTCCATTTTCAGAAAATACCATGCACCCATTCATTACCTCCCAGGTACTCCGCCCATGGGAAAATTCGGTATAATATTGCTAATATTTTCATGTCAATGTTCCTTATTTATAAGAAAAACCACAGCAACCTATTTTATGCCGGACAGTGTACTTGAATACCGGACATTTAATCTAAACTACGCTTATATCGCGTTAGAGATGCGGGAATTTCTTTAGTTTAAGTCATAGGTTCTCAACCTTTTTCGGCTCACCGCCCCCTTTAAAAAATTTTTTCCGCTCACCGCCTTTCCCCCCCCCCCCAACTTTCTTTAAGCGCCCACTCCCCCCCCCTTTTCCGCCCATCTGGGCTAGACTATAGTTTCCGCAATTTTTTTAGGGAAACTAGACTTTTTGTGTGATTGATTATCTTTAAAAAAACTGAAAAGGAAAATTTTTTAAAGAATTAATAGATAAAAAAATTGCCTTAACAAAAGGTTTAAATAAATCAATATTAATGCGAATCGTTTGCCTGGTGTGTTACTAGCAATTTGTCTATTTTTGTTTCAATTTTGGTTGCAAAAAGCCTTAGGTCTAAAAATCAGTAATATTTGTTATATTACAAAACAGAACTTGTAATTGAATCAAATATTGAATCTAAAAAATCACATTTTTTAGTTAAAGGGAGATAATTAGCCAGTTTTATTTGATCTAATATTTCTGTTTTTTTTTCTTTTATAAAAAATAAATGGCTAACATTTATAACTTTGAAATGATCAAACTGTAAAAAGTATTTGAAAATTATATAAATATTTTATGACTAAATGAATTATATGTATATTTTTAAGCATTACAATAACTACCCAGGTAAAGTAAAGGGAAGATACCGACACACCCTCAGTTAAGACAACCCAATGGCATTATGCAACATCGACACACACACAAACTGGCTGCTCTTGAAGGAAACACTTTCACGGCACAATAACTATGAAAACCATACACACCAAATGACTAGGGATCGGCAACATACGCAACTCGTACCAGTCTTGGGCACGCAGACAAAAAAAAAGGTCTCGTCTACAGAAGAGGTGCATGTTGACTTCTATGCTGTTGGCACGCTGAAAGAATTAGAACTCCCACTTTGAAACAGGAATTGATTATTATTATTATAAAAAGGTTACCGATCTCTCCATAGACCATGTAATGCTAACGTGGGGACAAGCTGTTCAGGGACGAAACCATATTACTCACGTGCAAGAATCCAGTCACCCTGTTTCTGAAACTCTGCCTCTCCGGCTCCTCCTGGGCCCAATCTGCGGACGATCGCCTCGTGTCCTGGGGTCTTCTTCTGGCTCCCGCTGCCGCCCTCCCCACCGCAGAGCTCCGGGCAGCAGCGCTGGCCACTGGCATGGCCGTCGTGTCCACGCGGTGGCGCCCGAAGAAGAAGAAGACGGACGGCCTCGTCCTCCCGTACTTGTAGCGCCGTATGGCGCCGCTGCAGATGATGACGAATGCCACGGCGCCGATGAATCCGCCAAAAGCAAGTCTCAGGACCTGGCTAGAGTCTGATGAGATTTTCAAAGAAAAGTAGATATTATTAGGTCAACGATACATTTGGCTAGCTACAAACTAGACTACACTACCTTTGCCTTAATATGGTAGAATATTAAATTTGTAAACTTAAGCGTCTCTTTCAGACCATATGGCCTACTAAAGCACCGCTAACAATGGTGGCAGAGCCGACAGCGCGTTCGATTAGCGTATTGAAGGTCCGCGATCGAATCCAAGTGAAGGCTCGAATTTGTTCCTGGGTCTGGAGGTTGTCCCTGGGTCTACACAGCTCTGATAGGCCTACTTACCTGATTATTAGTTTGGGCAAAGTATAAACGGCTTGGCATTATAGTGAACACTTATTAACTCAGAAGGTGTTTACGTTGTGGTGGGCTTTTTTTTTTTTGCAAGATAAATAAACAAGAACTACGTGACTAAACTCAGTTACTCTGGCTCTTGTTGTTGTTGGTTCTTTCTCTATTCACATACAACGGAAGGGTCTTTAAGGAATATCTAGGCCTATATCGTACAGACTCAAATAAGTTATAATCCTTCCCCACCCACCAATCCCTTGTTGCACCCCATTTAATTTCGGGAACCTATCCCCCCTATGCGTAAGTACACGTTAGCGTTCATCAGATTCTGTGCCCAAGGCATGCTAGCACAATGCCCATCCGCCTTTACTTTACCCCAACTAATGTCAGGTACCCATCAGCACCAGAGGAGGGTAGATTCATCCGTTTTGAATCAAACTCTAAGAAGAGAACCGGGCAACATAGCTCGCCAAGCACTAGAGTGGAATCCACGGGGAACCAGGAAGAGAGGCCGACCAAATATCACCTGGAGGAAAACACTTGAAAAAGAACTGAAAGAAGCGGGAATGCAGTGGCAAGAGATGAAGAGACTAGCACAAGACCGGAAGGGATAGATAAGCATTTTCGAGGTCCTATGTCTAACTGAGGACAAAATAAATTGATTATCAATTCATTATCAACATTTGTATCTGGTCTACAGTTCCTAGTATGGACTAAAACTTTAAACTGGCTTGCTTAAGAAAAGTACAGTCTGTACTACATGATTGCTGCCTTACCATCATCATTGAGCCTCTCTTTGATTGCCCTGTACTTCAGGCGAAATCTCCCGCTGGCCACCAGGCTCTCGTTGGAGTGGAACACGATCAGGGTCTCGCGAGATGATGTCACGAGAGTTGGGTTGCGCATGCCGCAAAAGTCTGCTAAAATGCCATCTGTAACGTCAGAACCTTAAAAACAAAAAGAAAATATTTTCAAGAAAAAGAAATTAATAAATGAAGCTTTCAATGGAAATCTATGGGCCATTTTTATTACGAGCAGCTGAATGTGTTTTTCTTTTCTTAGTTCGGATTTTCCATTACGGGCCCGAATGCCGATCGCAAAGAACATAAATGTAAACGAATTCGTCACCAAAAGGGTTATAGTCTGAAGTTGGGTGGGTGTGCTGAGTTTATTCTATAGGTGTGAGTTTAGTGCCAGACTATAATATGTCCAATTCTTAACTGGAATATAGTGCATAGAAATTTGCGGGGAAATTTATGTTGTCTTTCTTGTTGGGGGTGAATCATTTCTCTGTACATTTTTCCTTCCAGTTGTTCCCCTGGTGCCCACTGATTTAGCCATTCCTCTTTAAAGTTGTTTTTTTAAGCATGTTGCATACTGTGTTGTAGCCGGCATGTCTTTCATATTGGTCTTTCGAGTCAGTATGTCAGTTGTTTTTTCATTGACTAGTATGCCTAATATGCAGGGCCGGCTCTAGGGTTTTTGGCGCCCTAGGCGAAAACAAATTCTGCGCCCTCATTAAAGTGCCTTCGGCGAGGTCTGCCAGGTATGGAACTTCGAAAATATGTTTTTGTTAATAATTAATTCTTTATAGCCCAACAAAGAATTTTATTTTATAACCTTTGATTGATGACTGTGAAATGTAAATAAAACAGTTGAATGAAAAGTAACAATGACTTTGCATTATAGATTAATAATTAGAAATTTAAATTATTATTAGAAAATTTACATAACACACAGTTTTACATTAGATATATGGGCTTATAGTTTTTATAATTGCATTATTAGATTGGTGAAACACGAGTTTACTGTTAACATTTAAAATTAAAACAAAGTCATTATACATATATTTAGATTCTTTTATTTTCATGTCTTACACTTGACATTAAGAAAAAAAATATTTATGGAATTTTAAAAAATGGATCCGAAGAGAAAAATGTTTGATATACAGTAGCATGGTCATAAAAACATACAACAATTAATAATTACACATTTGAAGGAAATTTTAATTAGCCAAGGTTTTGGCCTTACATTTTATATCTAAATTGTGCTACATACACTTGCTCACTGTAGAAATGTGTATGTGCATAAACACAGTGATTCAAGTAAATTAAAGTGCATCAAATTCGTTTGAAATAAAAACATTTTAAATAAAAAATAACTGGTACTCAAAGAATGACTTATTCTGTAATTCAATTAGTCAATAGTAGTAGAAGAGAAAAATATAATTAAAGTTATAGGAATTTTTTTTTTTTTTGCAGCATACAATCCAAATTTGAAAATGATTAATAAATACACACACTCTTGTAAAATATTGAAATAGAGAATGGACTAGTTTTTTTATTGCGGTGGTTGGCAACCTTTTGATAATAATACTAGTCTGCCAAAGTAGGATTTTGAATTCATTACGTGTGCAAAGACCCTAACATTTATCCTGTTCAGGCACTTAATTTCATGTCGAAAGGACTCGATGAGCCCTTTTTTTTAGATGTTCCAAGTGCCATTGAAAATCGGTGTGTTAAGTCGGGCACGCATTCCGTAGGTTGCCGAGCCCTGGTTTTGTGGATGTATTTAAATTTATAATCAACATGTAAGAATGTCGAATGAAATTTAATAAATATTTTGAATATAATTTTAAATGGTTACTTACTTATTGGTGAATGGCTTATTATATCACAGCTGATAGAGAGGCCATTATAATAGGCTTATAAATAATTATACAATTTATTTAGGCCTGTATAATATATACTAAAACATATAAAAGGTTTAGACAGAAATAATAACAGTAACATAAAGAATACCTGCCTTTTTATAATTAAACTTAATGATAATATGAGTCATTGTCCAATTCCCAACCAACATGTTTAGGTTAAAGAGTAAAATAAATAGAGCAAATTAATAACTCCAAAGAAAGTTAAGCTGGACTGGATTAGGGTTGCCAGATGCATCGGTACCAAAAGGAGGACACATTGAGTGTTTCATTTAAATCATTTTAATGGTTTCAACTCAATGCGGATTTAACCAGCAATCAGTATAATTTTACTACAATGGTTGCTAATAATTATCTATTAGGAAATTATCCAAGGAATAGTCGTGTAAAAAAAATTAAATAGACTTTTTTTTTCTCAAAATGCAAAAATAATAAATTTTTAGGAAAATTAAACAGTCGATTCTACAGTTAAAACATTATCAACTTTCTTAATTATACAACATATTTCTCTGGCTAGCAACGTTTTGCAGAATATCTTCGTTAGCGAGGACAAATGTAAACAAATATTATATGTATGTATGAAACTGTTCACATGTGAAATTTTTCTGAGACTTTGAGAGTCTGTTTCTTTCCTTTGTCAATTGAGCGTTTATCAACTAGAACACTATTTCCATATTACCCAGGGATACAGAAAAAAAAGTTCAAACATTTTTAGTAACTCTGAAAAGCAGCTTGCATTTGAAAAACAAACTCCACAGCAATCATTAAACAACTCATTAGATTTAGATAACACACTCTAATTCATTACATGTCCTGCTAAATTCTCCAGTGTTTTGTTTTAACCGACCCAGCCATTTATTTACAGTAAATAAGAACATAAAAAGTGCACTAAGGATTTAAAAAAATCTTTAGCGTACAAAAGCCGGACATTTTAAGGCTTTTTAGCTTTGGCCGGACGGAGGACACGGGGCTAAAAAGTCGGACGTCTGGCAACCCTAGACTGGATCCACTGTTGGCTTTAAAAAAAAAGTTGATCTGCATTTCATTTGGCGGCAAACAAGGTAACAACATGGCGGATTGTGCGTCAAATGTACAGATTTTGTCGTCGTATCGGATTATCTCCCCTCCCCCCTGTTATCATGATAATAATTTATAACTTGCTTTCTGAAAAAACACTAGACCTAATGGCATTTATCGTTTTTGAAATTTATTACCAAAACTAATCCCCTAACGAAACAGTGGCGTCAGCAGACGAGATTCTTTTTTCTATTAATAGTTTTACAAAAAAAGAACGTTGTCTAAACAATTAGGCCTATTTTTCTATAGAGATATAATCTATTCGATATAAAAATGTATTTTTAGGTAGGCTAAATGTAAAGCAATTAAACATAATTTTCTTCTAGTATTTAATTGTTAATAAACAACAAGCCCTGCTGCCTTTCTAACACTTAGAACTTATTGAATTGTGTGTGTAGATCTAGAATTGTGGTCGTTGACTATTAGGCCTAGGCCCTAGGCCTACTACTATAATAATTATGGTATAGCCTACCACCAGAAAGCTCATTAAAAGAAAAGTTCACAAGAGATAAATAAATATTATACCGGGAACAGGTATTTCATTAGCAAATATAAATATTATACCGGGTACAGGTATTTCATTAGCAAATATAAATATTATACCGGGAACAGGTATTTCATTAGCAAATGTCGGCATTCTTTGTAGCATGTCATAAAAAAAAATATTTGAGGGGGGTGGGGGGGGGGGTAGATGTGACAGGTTTGTCGGTTTATTACCGGTAATTCCAATTGTCCCAACGGCTGCAATCATGGGAATTGGGGGGGGGGGGGGGTGGGGGGGGGGAGAGAGAGAGAGAAGGAAAGGGACAGAGCAAGCCATTTTCGGTGATTATTCGCACACTTTGATATTTCAATTAAATAGATTGTTCCCTTCAAAGTGAAAACAAAATATCTGCGCTCGATATTGCATCCATTAGACTAATAAGAGAATCTATTAACGTTTTTTTTTTCTAAAATTATCTTTACTGGATGTTTTGTTTCATGAAGCGAATTACTTTTGAATGTTTTAGTTTTGCCCACAGGACGCAATATTCACAATAGGCTTACAAATAGGCTACAGTTCGTTGTGGAAATATATCAGCGAGCTATGTTGAACAAAACAAAAACAGCTAGATCTCTTTTTTTTGGCAGGGATTGTTATGGAAAATTTTGTCTATAAGAAATGTCTCCTTGAATGCACCATTTTATATCCGGGACACTGACACGTACGACTTCAACGTGGAAATATTCACTAGGTCTGTGTTGAAAAAAAACCCAGATATTTTGGGTAGCTATAATTTAAGGGAGATTTTCTTTGAAGAAAGAATCCATGGGTTCCATTTTTTATAAGTCCGCAACACAAGTATTGGTTCCATTTTGGAAAACAATTAGCCTATGTTGAGAAAAACCAAGCCACAATTAAGCTTATTTTATTTATTTGTTTCGTTTTGGGCAATACTCTCAAACTTCTTGTTCTTGGTTTTCCATCTCATCATCAATATGCAGCACTCGGTTTGACGTCTCGGAAGATGAGGGTGCGACGCCGTTCCTCGGGGCTCTCGCCTCCGTGCTGTGGCAGACGTCATGGTGATCCCCGGCGCTGGGAAAACGCCCAGGCTCTGTCACCTCATGCTCGGAGTAGCCAGTGTCCGAATCGTCGCCCCGGCCGCGTATTGCAAGGCCCGCCTGGTCTGAGGACCCATGTGTGCGTTCATAGCGCGACCTATCACAACTGCTGTTACGCGGAGCCGTGCTACCGTCGGAGAGCTCCGAGTGTCCTGCTTCTTTCTCAGTCGCTGCTCTTTGACTTTCCCGTTCGCTGGTCGAGACGGACACAAGCCCGGATCTACGGAAAAGATCGACGGGTGCCGCGGCAAAATGCGTCTGTCGGCGGCTAGAATCGAGCTGCCCTTGTTCGTGCTCCGCGGCCTCAGGATAATCTACGTTGACATCCCGGGGCTGAGTTGGGTCCGTTTTAATACCTCCTTGCTGATTCTCACTGACGCCTATCGCAGCGACGCCACCGCAGGCGTATCCTGGAGCTGACAGAGGCTCACTTGGCGAATTGACGTTCTGAACATTGGCAACTGGTGTCAAGGAGTCCCCGAGCCCCGTGGTTACTATACAAACCGAGGGATTCGCATTGACGCGATCGTTGCGGCTTAGATCTTCCGTAAAGTAAGGCCCGAAACTCTCCCTATCAGAACCGCTCGCCCTGGTCACCAGAGAACTGCTCAGATGATCCGGGCATCCTATTTCAGAGTAGGGCGGTGGTGGGACGAACAATTGGGGCGCGCCACCGCCCTGCACTTCATCTTTCAGGTCGAAGGCCGGGTTGTAGAACGCCGGGCCGCAGGAGTGGAGGTACAGCGGGTTGACGCTGTTCACGCAGTCCTCGTACGTGGGCGGCTTCACGGCGGCAGGGTCGGAGGTGAAGCTGCTGATCGGGATGGCGCTGTAGTCGAAGCTCTCGTGGCCGCCCGCCGGGAACGGAGGCAGCGCGCGAGGGTCGAAGGATGCCGGCGCGTCGCCGCCGCTAACTCTTCCCTGCTCGGCACCCGCAGCGTCTTGGCAGCTTGACAGGCGGCCGAAGCGGAAGGGCGGCCTTGAATTGGGGTGCACGTTGCTGCAGTCACTGGAGTCTGTTGTGGACGATTCGCTGTCCATTCTTCTCGGGGATAATTTGAAAAATATGCCCTAAGGAAAAACAATAATTTTCATATAAATAAATTTGTCAAAAGAAAAGAAATCATCAGCTATAGGCAACTAGATCTATTTTCTTACTACTAAATAATGACATATGAGGCACCGAGGCCGAGCGGCAGCGCGTTCGACTGGCGTACCGACGGTCCCGGGTTCGAATCCTGGTGAATACTAGGATTTTTTCACCGGTTCTGGAAGGTGTCGCTGAGTCTACCCAGCTCTGATGGATACCTGACATTAGTTGTGGTAAAGTAAAGGCAGCTGTGCATTGTGCTGGTCACGCAATCACCTAGTATGCCGTGGCCACAGAAACTGGTGAAACGCTGCTTCACCGGCCCAATGGATCAATTTGGTCCGATGGGTACTTTACTTTACTATACTTAACTTTACTAAATAAACACTTGAAAGAAAAAAGTACAATTTTTGTGACTAAGGTTTCCTATTCCATTTTCAGAAAATACCATGCACCCATTCATTACCTCCCAGGTACTCCGCCCATGGGAAAATTCGGTATAATATTGCTAATATTTTCATGTCAATGTTCCTTATTTATAAGAAAAACCACAGCAACCTATTTTATGCCGGACAGTGTACTTGAATACCGGACATTTAATCTAAACTACGCTTATATCGCGTTAGAGATGCGGGAATTTCTTTAGTTTAAGTCATAGGTTCTCAACCTTTTTCGGCTCACCGCCCCCTTTAAAAAATTTTTTCCGCTCACCGCCTTTCCCCCCCCCCCCAACTTTCTTTAAGCGCCCACTCCCCCCCCCTTTTCCGCCCATCTGGGCTAGACTATAGTTTCCGCAATTTTTTTAGGGAAACTAGACTTTTTGTGTGATTGATTATCTTTAAAAAAACTGAAAAGGAAAATTTTTTAAAGAATTAATAGATAAAAAAATTGCCTTAACAAAAGGTTTAAATAAATCAATATTAATGCGAATCGTTTGCCTGGTGTGTTACTAGCAATTTGTCTATTTTTGTTTCAATTTTGGTTGCAAAAAGCCTTAGGTCTAAAAATCAGTAATATTTGTTATATTACAAAACAGAACTTGTAATTGAATCAAATATTGAATCTAAAAAATCACATTTTTTAGTTAAAGGGAGATAATTAGCCAGTTTTATTTGATCTAATATTTCTGTTTTTTTTTCTTTTATAAAAAATAAATGGCTAACATTTATAACTTTGAAATGATCAAACTGTAAAAAGTATTTGAAAATTATATAAATATTTTATGACTAAATGAATTATATGTATATTTTTAAGCATTACAATAACTACCCAGGTAAAGTAAAGGGAAGATACCGACACACCCTCAGTTAAGACAACCCAATGGCATTATGCAACATCGACACACACACAAACTGGCTGCTCTTGAAGGAAACACTTTCACGGCACAATAACTATGAAAACCATACACACCAAATGACTAGGGATCGGCAACATACGCAACTCGTACCAGTCTTGGGCACGCAGACAAAAAAAAAGGTCTCGTCTACAGAAGAGGTGCATGTTGACTTCTATGCTGTTGGCACGCTGAAAGAATTAGAACTCCCACTTTGAAACAGGAATTGATTATTATTATTATAAAAAGGTTACCGATCTCTCCATAGACCATGTAATGCTAACGTGGGGACAAGCTGTTCAGGGACGAAACCATATTACTCACGTGCAAGAATCCAGTCACCCTGTTTCTGAAACTCTGCCTCTCCGGCTCCTCCTGGGCCCAATCTGCGGACGATCGCCTCGTGTCCTGGGGTCTTCTTCTGGCTCCCGCTGCCGCCCTCCCCACCGCAGAGCTCCGGGCAGCAGCGCTGGCCACTGGCATGGCCGTCGTGTCCACGCGGTGGCGCCCGAAGAAGAAGAAGACGGACGGCCTCGTCCTCCCGTACTTGTAGCGCCGTATGGCGCCGCTGCAGATGATGACGAATGCCACGGCGCCGATGAATCCGCCAAAAGCAAGTCTCAGGACCTGGCTAGAGTCTGATGAGATTTTCAAAGAAAAGTAGATATTATTAGGTCAACGATACATTTGGCTAGCTACAAACTAGACTACACTACCTTTGCCTTAATATGGTAGAATATTAAATTTGTAAACTTAAGCGTCTCTTTCAGACCATATGGCCTACTAAAGCACCGCTAACAATGGTGGCAGAGCCGACAGCGCGTTCGATTAGCGTATTGAAGGTCCGCGATCGAATCCAAGTGAAGGCTCGAATTTGTTCCTGGGTCTGGAGGTTGTCCCTGGGTCTACACAGCTCTGATAGGCCTACTTACCTGATTATTAGTTTGGGCAAAGTATAAACGGCTTGGCATTATAGTGAACACTTATTAACTCAGAAGGTGTTTACGTTGTGGTGGGCTTTTTTTTTTTTGCAAGATAAATAAACAAGAACTACGTGACTAAACTCAGTTACTCTGGCTCTTGTTGTTGTTGGTTCTTTCTCTATTCACATACAACGGAAGGGTCTTTAAGGAATATCTAGGCCTATATCGTACAGACTCAAATAAGTTATAATCCTTCCCCACCCACCAATCCCTTGTTGCACCCCATTTAATTTCGGGAACCTATCCCCCCTATGCGTAAGTACACGTTAGCGTTCATCAGATTCTGTGCCCAAGGCATGCTAGCACAATGCCCATCCGCCTTTACTTTACCCCAACTAATGTCAGGTACCCATCAGCACCAGAGGAGGGTAGATTCATCCGTTTTGAATCAAACTCTAAGAAGAGAACCGGGCAACATAGCTCGCCAAGCACTAGAGTGGAATCCACGGGGAACCAGGAAGAGAGGCCGACCAAATATCACCTGGAGGAAAACACTTGAAAAAGAACTGAAAGAAGCGGGAATGCAGTGGCAAGAGATGAAGAGACTAGCACAAGACCGGAAGGGATAGATAAGCATTTTCGAGGTCCTATGTCTAACTGAGGACAAAATAAATTGATTATCAATTCATTATCAACATTTGTATCTGGTCTACAGTTCCTAGTATGGACTAAAACTTTAAACTGGCTTGCTTAAGAAAAGTACAGTCTGTACTACATGATTGCTGCCTTACCATCATCATTGAGCCTCTCTTTGATTGCCCTGTACTTCAGGCGAAATCTCCCGCTGGCCACCAGGCTCTCGTTGGAGTGGAACACGATCAGGGTCTCGCGAGATGATGTCACGAGAGTTGGGTTGCGCATGCCGCAAAAGTCTGCTAAAATGCCATCTGTAACGTCAGAACCTTAAAAACAAAAAGAAAATATTTTCAAGAAAAAGAAATTAATAAATGAAGCTTTCAATGGAAATCTATGGGCCATTTTTATTACGAGCAGCTGAATGTGTTTTTCTTTTCTTAGTTCGGATTTTCCATTACGGGCCCGAATGCCGATCGCAAAGAACATAAATGTAAACGAATTCGTCACCAAAAGGGTTATAGTCTGAAGTTGGGTGGGTGTGCTGAGTTTATTCTATAGGTGTGAGTTTAGTGCCAGACTATAATATGTCCAATTCTTAACTGGAATATAGTGCATAGAAATTTGCGGGGAAATTTATGTTGTCTTTCTTGTTGGGGGTGAATCATTTCTCTGTACATTTTTCCTTCCAGTTGTTCCCCTGGTGCCCACTGATTTAGCCATTCCTCTTTAAAGTTGTTTTTTTAAGCATGTTGCATACTGTGTTGTAGCCGGCATGTCTTTCATATTGGTCTTTCGAGTCAGTATGTCAGTTGTTTTTTCATTGACTAGTATGCCTAATATGCAGGGCCGGCTCTAGGGTTTTTGGCGCCCTAGGCGAAAACAAATTCTGCGCCCTCATTAAAGTGCCTTCGGCGAGGTCTGCCAGGTATGGAACTTCGAAAATATGTTTTTGTTAATAATTAATTCTTTATAGCCCAACAAAGAATTTTATTTTATAACCTTTGATTGATGACTGTGAAATGTAAATAAAACAGTTGAATGAAAAGTAACAATGACTTTGCATTATAGATTAATAATTAGAAATTTAAATTATTATTAGAAAATTTACATAACACACAGTTTTACATTAGATATATGGGCTTATAGTTTTTATAATTGCATTATTTTCAGTTCTCTTAATAACAAACCGAAACTCACAGTTAGATTATAGATAGTTTGTTTCTGTTTTTATAACACTTAAAACTTTTTCATGGTTTAATACTGTCATGGAGATGATGAGAAATTGTTCTATGTTCAGAACACTGTCGTACAGCAGCAATGTCCGATTCATTCAAACCTTCATCTTTTTCAATTGTTAATGTTTTTTCCAAGTTTTTGCACATCGACTTAACCTCTGATGTAGTCTTGTTTTTAAGGTCAGGAATGTTGTACAAAAATCCAAAGACACCAGATACTTTATTTAACTGGGGAAAATCAATCTTTCTTTTACTGCAAACAACTCAGCGTCTTCACGACTTACGATTCACGAACTGAATTGAATGTCACTTCATTATGATATGAGGGGTTGGCATTTTGCAATCCGCTACGCACAGCAAGGTTGCCAAACTAAGTAGAAAACTGTAAGGGCATACTTTCCTATTTTCTAAGACAACTTAAATAAAATACCTTTCGCCTTTCATTACCTAGTAATTCATCTGCCTATGCTAGTAACGCGCAGAAGCACTAAACGTTAACATAGTTTATATTTATAAATTCCCAAATTAAAAAAAATCCTCAATTTTGCGCCCTAGGCAGCCGTCTAGTTCGCCTATATGGATGAGCCGGCCCTGCTAATATGTCCTGGCATCAGGACCGGCTCTAGGGGTTTTGACGCCATAAGCGAAAACAAATTCTGCGCCCTCATTATAGTACCTTCGGGGCGGAGAAACGGAGTAGTATTAGGGCATACGTTCCTCTTTCCTAAGACAACTTAAATGAAATACCCTTTGCCTTTCATTACCTAGTAATTCGTCTGCTTATGCTAGCAGCGCGCAGAAGTACCAAAACGGTCGCGCCAAAACGGATGCGCCCAAACGTCCTGCTTCGGCGGCCGCCTATGTTGCCTGTATGGACGAGCCGGCCCTGCCTCGCATACACTGTAGTGTTTTTTTCATTTTGTAGGCTCTAGTAAGGTGATTTTTTTAAGCTTGGTGAGGTGCGCTTAGTTTATTGTTTGGAGTTTTCATTGTACGAGCATAGACTATAATAAGATGGACCGCTTGCTCTATTTTTAGAGCTTATATGTACTTTTTTTTCGTGCGCAACCAATAAGGCTGTCTTCAATTAATTCCACGCTTCTCGTTGTTTCTTAAATGTTTCCGCTGTTGAGAACTTTCGATTTTAATTTTAATTTTTCATTGAGAAAAGCGATTCAATAAAACGGTAGTGCAAAGGAAACAACGAATCGGAAATTCCGAAAAGCAGTCTTTCGAGTCATCATATAGCAGAAATACTAAAGAAAGCGGTCCATGTGTATTATTGTCTATGGTATGAGAGTCTGTGTAGATGACAATGTCTGCTGGGGTGAGCTGTATGTTAGTGTATTACTGTCTCAAGTGCAATGTTCATGGCAACGACTTCTGCTTGAAATAAATATCACGTGCTAGTCTACTTATATCCTTTTTTATTGGCGAGTTCTTAAATTGAGTCAATAATCAGTGCCAGCTCAAGGTTCCGGCAAAAGAGACAGTTACTGATTGTGTCATGTACTATGGGTCTTGTTTTAATACATAAAAATTAAACAGAACAAATGCGTAACTTTAAATAATATGAAGTTATTTAAAAGAGATAGAGAGAGAGAGACCGGCGCTAGATTTTACTATTGGTATTACACTTGCTTGTGAATATTTACTAGATATAACATTTATTATACCTTTCTTTTTTTTGTTATCTGATTTTAAAATGTTATCTTTAGTTGCTATTACTTTAACGATAACTATAATCTAATGCTAGGTAGTATTTAATTTAATTGATATGCCCCATATTTGGATAAAGAGCCATTCAAGGTGTTAAACTAATTGATTGAAATTGAACGATTCATAAAGAAATTCAGTTGAGGGTAAGAGGGTAAGACCTCACGTAGATTAAAGCCTCAGGGCGTTTATGTTCATAGACTCATTAACTGCTAGACTAGGCTATAAGCAACGAGCTAGCTGGACAGTTCGTGTTTACATAGCGGGGGATCGATCTCGCCTCATTTACTTGTTGCATGCGGATGTAATCGATCGATGTGGATATCGACTGCATCCGAGAAATCGATTTCTACGCGTTAACATCTCCCCTTTAGAAGCAGGCCTGTGTGACGTAGGATATGTGTGGAATATAGGGTAGGGTTGGGGGGAGAGTGGGGTGGTCTAGTAGTAAAGCCCCCGCGGGTGGAGGCCTGAGGATTGCGAGAGTGAGAGGGGGGGGGGGGGGGATGAGAGTTTTTTTCGATATTTACCTGAAATATTTACTTCGGTTAAATGAGAAGTGCTGACGTCGGTGTAGTTAGAGAAATAAACAAAGTAAATTGAACATTGGACATCTACTGGAAGATTGTGTGTGTTGTCACTGTGACACTGTGTTGTGTGTGTGTGTGTTTTATGACCAATGGTGTTTTTAATATCAGTATACACTGGTGTGGATGGATAAATGCATTGAAGAGAACTAGAGAGAGATAGGGAGCTACAGGGGTACAAATAGAAAGATGGAAAGATAGATCGATAGATAGAGAGAGAGAGAGATAAATAGATAGATAGATAGATATATAGATAGATAGATAGATAGATAGATAGATAGATAAATGGGTGTGTTTGTGGAGGGCTGAATGGTTGAGTGGATGATTGATAGGTGGTCGGCTGAGTGGGTAGGTGGGTGTATGGATTGATGGATGAGTGGATGTGTTTGGTGGATGCATTGAGGAGTGATGGTTGGATGGCAGAATGGTTGGATTAGATCATAGGTTCTAAACCTTTTTCGGCTCACCGCCCCCTTTTACAATTTTTTTCCGCTCCCCGCCCCCCCCCCCCCCAACTTAATTTTAATAAAAAAACATAAATATAATTAATTCTAAAACAAATTTATTTGTATTATTATTTAGAAATATAAGAAACTTATTTAATAGCACTATATTATGTAATTTCTGTAATTATTAATGTTTAACATATAAACTCCATAAATGGACAAAACAATTAATGCAGGGAATGTTAATTTACAACTGTTTAACGTAAATTATTTAATCCTCTAATAATCTTGTTATGAATACCATAATGTTGAATGTATATAAATAAATAATAATAAACAGTAGTATTTGTTATATTACAAAACAGAACTTGTTCGGCATCACTATTGAATCAAATGTGGAAACATTTGTTAATTAAAGGGAGATAATTAACCCGTTTCATTGGAGCTAATATTTCTGTATTTTTTTTCATTTATAAAAAAAATAAATGGCTTACATTTATAACTTTGAAATGATCAAACTGTAAAAAGTATTTGAAAATTAAATAAATATTATATGACTAAATAATTTATATGTATATTCACAAGCATTACAATAACTACCCAGTTTGTATGATTACTACGCATCTATACCGCTTAACGGTAATATTGCCACAGTTGTTAAGGCTTCCAACGGATTAAAGGACATCTCGGTAAAACTGAGATCAAAATATCATTAATATTGGCATATATTAGGGCGACAGTCCGGTGAACCAACAATAGGAACAGCCGGTCGCTCACCATATTTGCCAAATACTGACCCCTACTTCATCGAAAAGTCATTGCGATTCCTATTTCTCATTAGTTTCATAATATGTATTGTTTGGGGATATCAGATATTTAGCAGCACTTGCGTTTACATCATATTTCATCCAAAAACTAATCGATTCATATAGCTGAGGTGTTCAAATTATATCAGGTACGTTTGTACCGCCCACTTCCCCTTCACCGCCCCCAATCGCCCCCGGGAATGTCAGCGGCCCCCTAAAGCTTCTCACCGCCCCCCCGGGGGGCGATAACGCCCCCGTTGAGAACCTATGGATTAGATGGTGAATGTGTGTATGTGTGTGTGAATGGATGAATGGGTAGATAAGTGTATTGACAAGTCTTAATGAGGCGTGAACTTTTGAACCCGAATGTTCGTGAACTTCCTGTTCTATTTTGAAACTAATAACAAAAAAAAGCATGCTTTTGCTGGTGTTTGACAATTGATTTCAACCTCGACGGCCAGTTCTAGTCTTTTAGAATTATACAAAGGATACAATATTAGTTATGAGGAATCCGTTTTTAACATCAAAAGTGAGTAGGCGATAATTAATACTCAAGTGTTAGTCGCGTGAGGTAAAATGTTTATTTGTTTACAAAATAAATTAGTCAAGAGTTGCGTTTTCTTGGTTATTAAAAAACAAAATGCGTATGTTCATAAAAACGAAAAACAAAAATTCCTTTGAATTAAGCAATTCGTTTTATATTATAAAAAGGTGATTTTTCACTTCTGACTTTCACAATATATTGTTTTGTTTTGTAAACATCTTTTGGAAATTAAATAATATTTAATCCCCAACAAATTTGAGCACAACCAGTAACCCAGCACACAGACATTGTTTCCAAAAAAAATGATTGAATAAGAACGGAAATGTTTTTGCACATGACTTTTTATGCATGCATACACGTTAAGACTTGTCCATGGAGCAATGGGTATTTGGGTGGATATTGGTTGAAGGAGGAGTGAGAGAATAGGTTAGTGTGTGGGTGGATGAATGTGTGAATGGATGAATGGATGGATGTACATAATGTACGTGTCACTGACCATCATACACAGTAATCATTTCACTGCAAGTACTCTGTAAGTCCCCACGGGTCAAGTTGACATCGGAAAACTCCAGATTGATGACGTAATCCTTCCGGTAGGCGGAGATTCGCCACCGACACTGATCAGGCTGGATGGCACTGTAATGAAAACCGAAATGTAAAAAAACAACAACATTCACTCCGTAATAGAATGCTCGACTATCTTTTCTAATATGCCGCCCATCACAACTACTTATATCATGCAATCATGCAACAACAAAGAAATAGTTGAGACATGTTTAATAATAGTTGGGAATACAATTCTGCGTATGCTTGTGCATATGATAAATATAACTGCCTTCATTCTTATATAATATAACACTCTTCAAACAAAATTCAATTTTTTTTTTGTTTTACAGAATTTTATATTACAATAATATTGGGAGGTGGGAAGGGGGGGGGGTAAATAATCTTTTAAATGTAAGTGCTTAGGTCCTCTGGTGGTCTTAAACCAGCCCTGGGTGTAAGTATCGCCAATACAAAGACTGTGTTAAGATGGGCCGCTTGCTTTGATGTTTCTGCTATTTGATGACTCGAAAACGTCTTTTTTTCAGAAATGTCCGATCACAAACTGAATTAAAGACTTCCGGTTTAGTCATTCGTTATGAATTTATCAAAATGAAAACTATGCCTATCCCAGTAGCCAGTTGTCGGAGAATTTAAAAGGAATATTATTATGTATTTGTTAGAAGTAAATGTTGAATGTTGGGCCGTTATAGTCATGCTGTTAGTGAGAGTGATTATCATTATTCAACTGTAGTTGTTACTAACTGACTGGTGTGATTTACTTGAAAGGTTTCCATCAATCTAAACAGTCGAAGTCCATAGCAATACTATTCTGTCTGTGTTTGTGTGTGTCACAGTGTGTGTAGACTCTTTGTGTGTGGGGGGTGGGGAGGGGGGGGGGAGTCTAATTCAATGCCAGCCTTTTACCTGTTGACGTGTGCATCCGGAAAGTACATCTCGTACGCCCCCACGTATGCCACTTCCGGAATGGGGCTTGGGTTGTCGCACGGCAACGAGATAGCTACAGCAACGAAAAACGAACAATTAGAACAATAGCAAAAACAATAGGGGAAAAAATACAAACATTTTTTTTTACTAATTGGAATTGAGAGAACACGGATGAACTCAAAGAAAAAAACTTAAATTTAACGAGATCTTTGGCACGTTGGCTTATTAACATGAAAAATGCTTAACATGTGTGTAAGATTTACTATGTCCAAAAAGGCAGTATGGTATCCACTGCAGATCTTGTAGATCTCTATGGCTGATTCAATAGTAACATCAAACTAACTGATTTTAGATGGGCGTGGGCAAGTTGGAAGTGGGCGGCGCTTTTCTCCCTCCTCCAAGGACACTTTTGGTTTTGGTGAAATTGTGTTCATAGATAGATAGACTGACAGACATAGATTAGTAGATATAGGTAAATAGGTAGATCGACAGACAGACAGACAGACAGATATATAGATAGATAAAAGATAGATAGATAAATAGAAATATAGATAGATAGAAAGATAGATAGATAGATAGATGGATAGATAGATAGATAGATAGATAGATAGATAGATAGATAGATAGATAGATACATAGATAGAAAGATAGATGGATAGATAGATAGATAGAAAGATAGATATTTAGATATAATAATATCTATATAGATAGATAGATAGATATTTAGATAGCTAGATAGATAGATATAAAAAAAGATAGATAGATAGATAGAAAGAAAGATAGATAGATAGATAGAAAGATGGATAGAAAGATAGATAGATTGATAGATTGACAGAATTATAGATAGATAGATAGATAGATAGATAGATAGATAGATAGATAGATAGATAGATAGATAGATAGATAGATAGATAGATAGATAAATAGATGGATAGACAGTGTAATATCAACAAGTGCAAATTTTATGAGGACGCCCATGTTAAACATCACTGTTCTCAGTCATTTCCCATTTTCCTATAAATGTTGGGAGCCCGTCAGCGATAACTCCACATGTCGCAAAGGATCCTTTGCTCCACAAGGAAATAAGGTAAGTAACCACCATGTGTGGATCATGTTTCGACACACCCTGGTTGCGGCGATGGGAGGGATGGAGGGGGGGGGGTAGAAAGATTGTCAGGCCTTATGGATTTAAACCAGACTCCTCATCGAATACTCTGCCGTTCTACCATCCCGTACGTAAGTATCCCCTTCAGGCCGATTTGATCTATTGGCTGAATGAATCAGCATTTCTGTGGTAACGACATACAAGGATTGTGTGGTCAGCACCATGCCCAGCCGATATAACGTTTCCCTAGATAATGACAGGTAATCATCCAAACTGATAATGTACTATAATTGTCTACAAAACGGACGAGCCTTCCGGCTCTAGTGTTGGGCGTAACTATGTTCAAGGGTGGACTAGGGGAAGGGGGCACACTTTCTCCCACTGCGGTGGCTAGCCCGTATACCTGCAATGTCTCCCGGTAGCACAAATCCCATACCATAGGCACGGGCATCTAGGCACCAGGGCGGGATTGAAGCTGGAAAGCTGCGCTCATTGCTTCCTCCCCCACCGAAGCCTCTGGAACTCTCGGCGGTGCAATGAGACCTCGGATGCGTAGCAGGGGCTGTCCCTCCTCATGGGTTAGCCTACCGTTGATGCGAGCGTACTGGTGGTTTCCCCCACTTCACCTGCAATGAGGCCCATGGATACAGAAGTGACAGGTACCCATCAGAAGTGAGTAGACTTTGAAATAGCCTTCGGACCCTAATTAAAGAACCTAACCCTTCATTATGGTTAGAATCCGAGCGCGCTACCTGCAAGACCGCCGTGCCCAACAGAGCACCGCATAGGATTTATTATTTAAAAAAAACAACAACAACATTCGTACACTTACCTATAGCCACCACACACCAGAGGGCGCACAGGTGTATAGCACGATGCTCAGCCTTGGGTCTCATCTTCTTGGCAATAGATTAACGACCGAATTACACACACACAAACAATCACCAAAATGTGTATTCTGTAAAATCTAAGCCTTCGCCTAGTCCATCTATATCAGCTTCTGTTTAAATACACAGAAAACAGAAAATGAGATTAATTCTTTTTTATATCTTGGACAGCTGAGAGATATCATGATTAAACTCCAGGCTGTTACTCCTTCACTCCCCCTAAAAGTTGAATGCACGTCGTATCGCGCACTGCGTTTGTGCCAATCCCAGTTCAATCGTACAATTGGCGTTCGGCTTAAGATACGTGCCGAAGGTGTGTTGGTGTTTGTGCCCACTGCGTTTGCAGCCTTACGACGTGCATTCAACTTTTAGCCAGCGAGAGCCTAGAGATCATGTGACGCACATGTCATTCCAAAATGGAGGCGCTGTGCATTACAGCTTTGCAGCTTGTTCTATTTTATTGGCTCGGGAAAAAGTATTATAGGGCTCAACGTCAACGGTACTGGGTTCATCACATATTTCGAAAGAGAGAAAGGTTTGGGGATTACCATCATCTTTTAGACGAGGTTTTGAACGACGAGGAAAAATGCATCGCGTACATCAGGATGAGAGTCTCAACTTTTCGGACACTTTTGGAGCTAGTGAGTCCAAGCATCACCAAGCGCACCACAAACTTTCGAAAACCGTTGTCCCCAAGAGAACTACTTTTGATTACATTGAGATAAGTCATCATCATCTGCACTCAGCAGAATCTTGAGGTACATTTAAGGTCCTCCAGTCCCCAGGGTACAAAGCTGGGCTGCCATGGCTGTACAGGTCTTACGGACCACTTAAACTAAGAGCTCCAATACTCATTCAAGTCCTTGATCACAACAAATAAACAGACAAACATATAGTAGGGCCTACAACAATTAATGTACAAAACAAACAAGTCAGAACAAAGCAAAAACAGAAGCAACAAGAAAACTTACTGATTATAATAAAGTACCGTAACTTTTTATTGATCAAAGTCCGATACAATGTTGTGTATATAATGATATTATGGAAAAAGGAAATAGGTTCTTGATTGTCTTTTCAAGTCCTAAAAGAAAACTTTTAAATGTACTGCTCCTTGCTATTGAAAAGATCAAAGTTAAAAATGGAATCATTGTATTTGAACCGGCCCTAAAAATATTTTCAAAGGAACTTGGACACTTTGATTTTTCCGTGCATTATATTAATACTGATGAGTAGCATTAGATGTGTGGTATTGTTCATAATTGTATGCATCACTTAGTACATTGTGTTCAACAGGCGTACATCTAGACATAGAATGTCTTGGACTTGGCTGACTTCTTGACCCTCGTTCACTTGGCATTTGGCCGGCCATGAGATATTTCACAATCACACCATGGATCTCCATTTGACATTGCATCTTTTTAATTGGTTCCAACATTTTCATACAGAGCCGGGCAAGCCTGAACTGCTGTAATCAATTCAGTCTCCATCTTGACCTGATCGAGTCTTGACTGTCTGTCAACTGTCAATGGTCAGATCTAGATCTAGATCTAGTGTCTACACAGTGTGCTCTAGGTGGCCGCGGTGCCAGACGAAACCCGGCAGTGTGCAATATTATTGCCGTATTATTATTTTTTTAAATCTCTCTAAATATTTCACAAATTCAAATTCTGCTCGACTCTCCCCTTGATTTTTAGTCGCTGAATTCAAAAATGAAATCAGATATTGTCTGCGATGCTTTCTCGATGAGAAAATTGACAGTGAAAATTTACCTAGTCCAGCCATATGACGTCACACATTCAAGGTCGAGGCGACTACTGGCAACCGTGAAAAAAACGAAGGCATGAGATGTAGCAAGCCAGTTGTGCACTCTCGTCAAAAAAGTTGGTGCGAAGGCGTGTTGTTGAAGTCCGAAGTCGTGTTGAACTCACTGCGTGCGGTTACAAGGTTTAAATAGTTAATAGAGTCACCAACACCGACTCACAACGAAAGCCGTATTCACTGAGAAGACGTGTTGGTGTTTGTGCCCACTGCGTTTGTAGCTTAATTCCGAGAAATCGGAATGGTTGGCAGGTCGGCTAATGTTAAAAGTTAAAAAATTAAAGTAATTCGGCATCGATACGTAGTAATCATTCAACGTAGGTATTTAATGTACTGTTTATAGTTTAAAAATGTACATATAATTTCTTCACTTATATAATATTTAGATCTATATAATTTTCAATTTTTTTGTTTAGTTTTGTATCATTTTAATAACTATAATTAATTATTTTAAGCCACTTATTTTTTTAATAAGGAAGAATAGAACATATTTAGAAATATTAATGAAAATGGATTAATTATCTCCCTTTAATAAAAGTGTCCACATTTAAAATTGATTCTATAGTGATGCCGAGGGTACCAAACTAGTTATGTTTTGTAATATAACTAATATTACGTGTTAATTATTATTAACTTATATAAAACTAGCATTATGGTATTTATTTCAACTAGAAGTTTAAGGAATAAAATTAATTTATGTTAAACAGTTGTAAATAAACATTTCCTGTATTAATTGTTTAAGTCGACTTTAATGAGATTTTTTAAAACAATAATAATTCCAACAGTTAGATACTATAATGCTAGTAGTATAAGCCCATTATATTTGTTAAAACAATAAAACAAAATAAAAAATTGAATTAATTCTATTGACTATTTATGCTTAATTAAAGAAGACAAGCATAATACTCCCCGTGAATGTAATTAGAATGTAGGGTGGGCCTATCAATTAACTAGCGCTCTTCGCGAATTGTTCAATGTCGGGTACATATTTAATTACTTCTGAGTGGTCAAGCAACAGTGACCTTCTTGCCTATGCTCAAAACAGATTTCATGTGTGATAAAATCTGTTCACACCTGTAAGTTTAACCAAAAGCGGAACCTAGATTGAATGCCTAGCAGTTGAGAACAGCAGATGACTTTCCTAAGCAGCTTATCGGCACATTTTGATGTCTATTTTTTTTTGTTTAAAATTCAACTTGCTGTATTTTATAATAACTAATATACCGCCACCCAAAAAAAAACCTGATTTAAGAAGTAGTAATATTAAGCCAGTCAGTCTTGATGTGGTATGAAAACATGAGTGCTTCAATGTACGTCTGAAAAAAAAAATTCTTTCTATCTTGGTGTACTTAAATAAGGGAAGTATTTAAAATGTTTTAAAATTGATTTCTATATTCCGTATCAATTTCTTGTAGAAGAGACTTGAATTGCCTGTAAATCAATAAAAGGTGAGAAGCTATCGAATCTACTATTTTAACAATAGATTCAATCATAGATCCCGCCCAATGATGAGATCTTTGCATACAAACCTTCCCGAACTAACACTCGACGTACAGAGTGATTTTCATGTTATAGCTTGCATTGAAACATCTCCTTTTGGGAGGTCTCTTTGGCGTGCCAATGAAAATCGCTCTGCGTGCCAAGTGTGGCACGTGTGTCTTAGGTTGCCGACCTTTGTCTTATATTGTTATAAAATAATTCTTTCTTTACTACCACCGACTGCTATATAGAACATTCAGAAAAATATAACTGCAAAAGACATAGATCTATCAGTAAACAAAAAACATTATATTATTGTATAATTAACAGCTCTTTAGAAGAAAAAAAAAACGGTATCATTGGTAACACACACATACACTGAGCAGACGTCAACTGAATATTATATTTTCAAGTCATCGGGTTTTGTTTTAAAACCCTCGAAAGCGTGCTCGTTTGTTCATGCAACTCGTGGTCGTTGCTTAGCAAATTCCTTTGTTTGTTTACTATTTTTTTTATAAATATACGCAGCATCGATTTATCGATTTTAAGAAAGTAGAGTATTCTTTGGACCGGACCAAACGGATCCATAGCCGGTGAAGCAGCGTTCACCAGTTTCTGTGGCCACGGCATACTAGGGATTGTGTGGCCAGCTGGAACAAAATCCTAGCCTTACTCGGGATTCAAACCTGGGACCTTCGGCACGCCAGCCGAACGCACTGCCGCCCTGCCACCGTGCCCCTGTTTAAACACAAACATCCTAAGGAAAATACTGATCGATTTAAAAGTCAACATAGTTGAATCTGATCAATAATTATCGATAATAAGGTGAATATTTTTTATTGCAGTCAGTGGCGTAGCTAGGCGAGGGGGGGGGGGTCCAAATTCGAAAGTCCCCCCCCCCCGGGCCCCTACTTGAGGAAGGCCCCCAAAGAAATGTCTGAATTGTTTTTTTTCTCATCTCATATTGTCGAATGTCAAAATGCAGGGGCCCCTAAAGAGGCCAAGCCCCCCGGGCCCCCGAATCCCTTGCAACGGCACTGATAGCAGTGTTTCCCCCCAACGCGACCCGGTACTGAGCTACAAAATTCTAAATCACCACCAGGTCGCATAAAGAGCCCTATGGATCCGTCCGATGGGAATACTTTAAATTTTCTCCTTCACTAAAATTCAGAGGAAAAGCTCAAAATGTAGGATGCAAGGTAAATTTTACCCTAAAATATAAATTTTAACCCAATGTTAGCTTCAGCACTCCTGTATAAAGGTCCGTAGTATCTAAAATTGTGTGTACATTTATTTCTTTATTTTTTTTGTTACTCACAGGGTAGTATGGGGGTCGGAAACTTTTGGACAATAGTGTGCCGAAAGTGACATTTCTTATTCACTCAGGCGTGCATACAGCCTAAAAGTCATCCTGCTCTGGCATTCAATGTCTTGAAGAATAGACCTGAAACCCCTGTGGGTCTTGTGCAATGTCATTGGAAAAAAAAATCGCTCTGCGTGCCAAGTGTGACACGCGCGCCGTAGGTTGCCAAACCCTGGACTAGTATGAGGCGATGTGAAAAATGTGAGTGGGTCACGAAGTAGAAGTATATCCGAGCCACGATAAACCACAAGTTTGGGAACCGCTGTGTTAGAGCATGATTGTTACTGTCTTGTAGTTGTAGCTGTTGCTTGCTTGTTGTTGTTGTTTTTTAACACGGCACCGTGTGTTCCACAACGGCATTCTCTGATTACCGCGTTGGGTGAGATCAAAGAAACACGCCGAGATCGATGGTCGACAAATGGTAAGTGGTTTAGATGCGTCACGTGACAAAAGTTGCCTTGGAGCAGAGCCAAGATGAGAATGGCGTCAGAGGGCGGTGATGGAAAGTAAGAACTTTAAAAAATAAAATCAATTACATCGGTGATCGATTTGACTCGATGCCAAATAAAAAGTAGAGACCTGGCCAGTCTGTGTAGTCAAGATGAGAATAGGTGTCTTAGAAAAAAACTCCAGTCTCATCTAGCTTTTTTAAAAAATTATGACCTTTTCAAAACTTAACCAGTCAACCAATGGTTTCCTAAAAGTGCACCGCGAATGACTCCAATGGCTTTTTTTTTTCCTCGTTGCATTTTTTATTTTTATTTTTCGTTCCAAAAAGTGAATGATTTGAAGGATTTAGACAACAAGTCCTATATTTGTGACGAACTGCGTTGTGGTTGTCAGTTGCTCCAGTCATTGAAGGGGCCATATGGCTGACCGGGGATAGTGGTACGGGGGGGGGGGGGGCAGGTTTGAAGGACATGTTCCGCATTTTCGGTTAGCTGTCCGCAGGAGCACATTTTACTTGCCATTTTTGATTAAAAGTGTTAAAAAATCCACATCTAAGGCTTCGAATATGGAAAAAGCGCCATGAGAAAACAAAACTTTCTTCAAAAGCGTGCTACGTGAGGGTATAAACGTCGAGAAAACAAAAGCAGTAAAGCAAGTAGTTTGGGGGGGGGGGGGGGGCGGAATAGGCTGGGGGAGACTAGGTAGAAGTGTTTCGGTTTGACAGAGATTTCAAACCAAACGTCCCAATGAATGTAAGCCAAGGTATTATAAGATAAAGCCGATAGGACAATAGCGTGTGAGAATAGGGGGGGGGAAATAAAATTACCGAAAGGGTTAAGAAATCTGCTTAAAGAATCATTAGGCAGTA
Organism: Anisus vortex; assembly: GCA_949126835.1. NCBI lineage: Eukaryota > Metazoa > Mollusca > Gastropoda > Planorbidae > Anisus > Anisus vortex. The sequence continues at coordinate 14,407,583 of OX421505.1, forward strand.
AAAGGAAATTATTCATAGTCCCCCCCCCCCCCCCCCCCCGCACCATCACCCACTAAAGCTACAAACGCAGTGGGCACAAACACCAACACGTCTTCTCAGTGAATACGGCTTTCGTTGTGAGTCGGTGTTGGTGACACTATTTAAACCTAGTAACCGCACGCAGTGAGTTCAACACGACTTCGGACTTCAACAACACGCCTTCGCACCAACTTTTTTGACGAGAGTGCTCAACTGGCTTGCTACATCTCATGCCTTCGTTTTTTTCACGGTTGCTAGTAGTCGCGTCGACCTTGAATGTGTGACGTCATATGGCTGGACTGGGGACATTTTCACTTTCAATTTTCTCATCGAGAAAGCATCGCAGACAATATCTGATTTCATTTTTGAATTCAGCGACTAAAAATCAAGGGGAGATCCGAGCAGAATTTGAATTTGTGAAATATTTAGCGAGATTTAAAAAAATAAATAATACGGTAATAATATTGCACACTGCCGGGTTTCGTCTGGCGCCGCGGCCACCAAGAGCAGTACATTTAAATGTTTTCTTTTAGGACTTGAAAAGACAATCAAGAAGCTATTTCTTTTTTCCATAATGTCAATGATTATATACACCACATTGGATCGGACTTTGATCAATAAAAAGTTACAGTACTTTATAATAATCAGTACGTTTTCTTGTTGCTTCTGTTTTTGCTTTGTTCTGACTTGTTTGTTTTGTACATTAATTGTTGTTTTATGATTGTCTGTTTGTTTGTTTGTTGTGATCAAGGACTTGTATGAGTATTGGAGCTCTTAAAGTTTAAGTGGTCCGTAAAACCTGTACAGCCATGGCAGCCATGCTTTGTACCCTGGGGACTGGAGGACCTTACATGTACCTCAAGATTCTGCTGAGTGCAGATGATGATGACTTATCTCAATGTAATCAAAAGTCGTTCTCTTGGGGACAACGGTTTTCGGAAGTTTGTGGTGCGCTCGGTGATGCTTGGGATCACTAGCTCTAAAAGTGTCCGAACAGTTGAGGGTCTCATCCTGATGTACGCGATACATTTTTCCTCGTCGTTCAAAACCTCGTATAAAAGATGATGGTATTCCCCAAACCTTTCTCTCTTTCAAAATATGTGATGAACCCAGTACCGTTGCCCTATAATACCTTTTCCCGAGCCAATAAAATAGAACAAGCTGCAATGCACAGCGCCTCCATTTTGGAACGACCTGTGTGTCACATGATCTCTAGGCTCTCGCTGGCTAAAAGTTGAACGCAAGTCGTATCGCGCACTGCGTTTGTGCCAATCCCAGTTCAATCGTACAATTGGCGTTCGGCTTAAGATACGTGCCGAAGGTGTGTTGGTGTTTGTGCCCACTGCGTTTGCAGCCTAACTCGGAAGCTAAAGTAGAGAAAATAGAGAGCACTAAAGGAAGACAACTTTAGCCTAAGCTGAAAAATACAACACAAGAAAAAACAAAAATTACCAATGCCAACTGTAAAACAGAAATGGGAGTTTAAAAAAAAAAAAAATTAAGGAAATGTCATAAAATAGTGTCTGTATGACTACCCCACCCTTAATGTTCTTATTATATAACCAAATTATGACTTTGTACAAAATATATAATAACATGACTGGAAGCAAATTCAGAAAAGAGCTAGTGATGCTCATCACGGCGAAAAATCTTCACAACTAGGCAATAGTTAAATCCCTAGACATCGAAACATGAATGAAAGGAAGGGTAAGGAGCAAAGTAGTGAAGCAAAGTAGTATCAAAAACTGGCCACTGTTTTAAAATAAGCTAACATTATTAATAATGTATTCGTATATATAATGTAAAAGTAGTAAAGTAAAGTAGCACTGTCCACCTTAACATGAGTTAAAACACTAATCAAAATGTCAGACTAAACTCAAACCCCAGATAAACATAGGACGCATTAACCTTCTGTATTTACGGGGCGTCTGTAAAAATATAAGATATTAGTATGAAGATTAGATCTATATAGCTGGTAATATATGAGTCTTACCTTCTCATTGAGCTCAATATTTAAGGACTCCAGAAAATACACTTTAAATTATTAGGAGATAAAACAACACAAAAACAACAATATCGAAATGCACGCAGATTGTAAAGCTACAGAGACACTAAGCCTAATTACCGCAACTAACACTAGGCCGAATAGTCTAAAGTCTAAATAGAATCAGAATTCTATCGAAGTGACATTTGGAAACTCTAACTTTAAATATTTGAGCACCGGGAGAAAACAACGCCAAAAAATAAAAAGTTTACTACTTATCACCAATTTATAGAAATTGAGAGAATCAGTGTCTTTTATCTTATCTTATCTTATACATTACAGTCGCTCCTTCTATAGAGAAGATTATTGCGTCCTACGCTCATCCGTGGTCCGAGTCTAGTCTTGCATTTTTATTAATGTTTTAAATGATATTATGTTACTGGTTAAGACAACCCATTCCAAACCCGAATGCCACTCGGGAAAAAAGAGTACTTATATGCATTTTTTTTTACATTTAGTTAATGTGTTGGTATCCAAAATCAGTTTTATATCATCATTACAACTACTGATTAGGCCCTACTCACTGATTTTCGTATCCAGAAAAGTTAATTAATAATAATTAATAAAAATAAAATAATAATGAAAACAAGTTATCAATAGTCAATTATTTAGCTTATATATGTAAATACGCATTTCTTTTTTACATTGACAGAGTCTTTTTGGTATGTAGATTTATTTTGCCGGCATTTACTATAAAGTAATTTTACTTTTAAAAGTAATAATTGAATACTAATAGATCTAGTATTAATAGTCTATAATATTATGAAAACAAATGTTCATTAAATGATGCTAGTTACAGTCAGGAAGGTTGAGGTAACTCTTATGTAATTGAAATCACGAAAACGAAATTCTTGTGCACATTTTATTTTAAAATAAATTCGCCAACTTGATTTATAATATAAAAAGATGTTGGCCAATAATTGCTTTACAAATTAATTGAAGTGGTTTACATTTTAAGTTGATGGTTCTACCTTATTTGATTAAAAGAAAGTCGTTTTTCGGTTGTTGTTTTTTTCATACCTACACGCAAACACATAAATCAATTCATCATTCATATTAGTAACATTTACATCGTCACGATCGTTAAACGTTGGTCAAAATCATTATATTTTTAACGAGACACGCAGAGGAAAAAAACAACATCATGTTGATGGTCAGATGTAATTTTTTTTTTCTTTATTGAAACACGCTGCCGCCATACTTGTGCATTTTGAAACAAAAGTTTGTCTGTGAAGCAGTGGGGAAAAAAAAACGCCTATTGCTTGCCTTTTGTTTGAATTGAGATGAAAAAGACTTTTTAATTTTTCGTTTTAATAGTTCGACCCTTCTCGCTACGCCAGTGACGGTAGCACGATAGGTCAAGCTATTACCTGTGAGTGAGTGTGCGTGATTGTGTGAGTGCCTGTTTGTGTGTGTGTGCGTGATTGTGTGAGTGCCTGTTTGTGTGTGTGTTTCGTGACGGGTGTGTCGGGCGAACAAAATGCATTGTTTGTTTAAAAATGTACTGTCATACAAATTTTAAGTACATGGGTTGCATCGAGTAAAGCATAAACTACAATAATGTATCCCCGTACTGTCGCATATATGCCCCAAATTGCACAAAAGCGGTTTCCATGGCTACCATTTCTTCAGTTCTCCCGAACTCCCAGATCTATTAATTAATCTCAATATTATACGTTAATGCGTGTGTGTTTTTGTTTTGTGTGCCTTTTGTCATATTTAATTCCTTTATTTCCTGTTGATTAATGACGTTATCTCCTTTTTAAAAAAATATATTAATTCTAATTATATTAAAAGATTTTCATAGAAAAAATGAATTGGTTTTTAATTAAGCTAATACTATTAATCATTTATTCATAATATATAAATAAATAAGAGGAAGAGAGAGGAGGGGGGAGTTACCATCTAACACGGCTGAATTGTTTTCTTTTTCTGCTTTTTTTTTTAAATGTTTTTAATCTTATGTAGTACTGACGCCCCTTCTATACAGAAGATTATTGCGTCCTACGCTTATACGTGGTTAAAGTCTAGTCTTGCATTTTCATTGTGTTTTATATGATGTTAAATTGATGTTTCTTTTTGTTACGTTGTTTTGTTGTTTTTATAAGTCTACTCGGGATTTTTTCGTATTGCATTCAATGAAGACACTGTACATTTATTTCGATTATTATCGATTTAGAGATTTCTTTTTATTGACATGTTATTAAGAAATTTGTGCTGTTGTGGTTTTATGTTGATTTATGGATAAACCCATTTAAAAACTAAATGTCACTAACAAATTGCTCTTGCAGATACCAGAAACTCAATGTGGTGCTTGAAGAAATCATTATACAACACATTATCTGGTTAGATTTGAAGCGTTTATTCTAAATATATAAGCAGCATTCATTGGCTGGTAGATATTGTTGTTGTTGTTGTTGTTGTTGCATTATATAGACTACAGCGAAAGAGTTTGATACTACATGAAAATATGGAATATGAAAAGGTTTAAATAACATATTGGCCAAATAAGGAAATCAGCCAGATTTTATATTGAAAAGTTCATATTAAAGAGCGAATCGTATAAGTGGCATTTTGAAAGCTGTTCATCAAAATTAATACATTCAACAAAGAAGTGTTGTCGTTCGTCAAGGAAACGTTTTTTATCGTTCAATCAAAAAAATCAATACAATTGTCTGAGTGTTTACAGTCGACAGAGTGTTTACTAGACGATGCACAAAGTGTTCTCTGTACGTTAATGACTTGTCGCGCGACACAGGTTGCATTATATTATACCTGTGGTCACAACCTGGCTGGTTGTCTGGGTTCATCATCACCATTCTTATCTAAATCTTCGGAAGGCTATTTGACCCACTTCCCGTCATCCTGTGGAGCTGAAACTTGAAGCATAGACTCGATGCCGAAGACAACACATTCTTCATTCTTTCAAATATTTAGCCACACCTCACCCACAACCTCCTACAATCCTTATATCCTGTTGTTGTTTCTTTGTTTATTTACCATATACTATGATGTGCATTTCAAATTTTAAAAAAATTGCGTCATATCAGTGACAAATTATCAGTTAATTTGAATATGGACTAAATTTTGATATAAAAAAACAACAACATTTCATAACAAAAAATTCGGTTGCTACAATGGTATAAAGGAAAAACCACATACAATTGTATACGTGCAAAAAAAAAGCCCGTCTTTTTTTAGTGGTTTTTTTTTTCAGATTTTCAATGAGCATTGGTGTGTTTAAATGAGAAGTTGTTATATTTAAAGTATATCTGCGTGATTTTGATGTTATCGAGAGTTGAATTGAATGCTTCTTGTAAGCTGAAATCTGTAGGTTGAATTGAATGCTTCTTGTAAGCTGAAATCTGTAGGTTGAATTGAATGCTTCTTATAAGCTGAAATCTGTAGGTTGAATTGAATGCTTCTTGTAAGCTGAAATCTGTAGGTTGAATTGAATGCTTCTTGTAAGCTGAAATCTGTAGGTTGAATTGAATGCTTCTTGTAAGCTGAAATCTGTAAGTTGAATTGAATGCTTCTTGTAAGCTGAAATCTGTAGGTTGAATTGAATGCTTCTTGTAAGCTGAAATCTGTAGGTTGAATTGAATGCTTCTTGTAAGCTGAAATCTGTAGGTTGAATTGAATGCTTCTTGTAAGCTGAAATCTGTAGGTTGAATTGAATGCTTCTTGTAAGCTGACATCTGTAAGTTGAATTGAATGCTTCTTGTAAGCTGAAATCTGTAGGTTGAATTGAATGCTTCTTGTAAGCTGAAATCTGTAAGTTGAATTGAATGCTTCTTGTAAGCTGAAATCTGTAAGTTGAATTGAATGCTTCTTGTAAGCTGAAATCCTAAAAAAGACGATCACCCACCACCAAGCCCCGGCCCACAGTCCCCCCCCCCCCCAACACAATGCCGTGTGACGTCAATTCTGAACGACCCACCAGCCTTTTAATCTAACGCAGCCGATTCGTAATCATGACACGAGGCTTTCGTTTCCAAACACCCACTTGTTAGCATCCACCCGACTACCACAGAGTCCACCCCCCTTTTTCCCATGCTGCTATTTATAGCAATACTTTCAGTTCCAGCCCCTATATCTTGTGTATTGAGTATTGACACACTTCTTGTGGATTAATGAGAGGAGGAAGGGGGGGATAGTTAGTCTGTGGGGAAGGGTGAGGAAGGCACTGCACGAGTTATGGTAAGTTAGGTATATAATATTATAACGAAGTCATTCGTTATTTTTTAGTTATTGCCCTCGATTTTCCTCATTTGGTTGATTGACTCCAATAGGCAGGAAATTACTGCGCAATTGATTCTAGTCTAGATGGCAGCATTTACCAGCTGACGAGAATGGAGAGAAGAAAAAAAAAGAAATGGACGCTTTTAGTCAATAGTGTACAAGAATGAGGATAAACTTGGAACAGGAATGAATATGGCAGACACAAGCTGGTACACATACACTCTAAAATACACGTACTATCTTGTAATTCTTTTCTGGTGTTTATTATGGTACCGGCGTTCCGAAAACGTCTTTTCTGGTCATGTTTACAGATGAATGGTGTTACGCGGCATATGGCTGATGAGTGTGAGGTTGTTGTTGTTTTTTTGTTTGGTTGACTTTACATTATTTGTAGGCGTTTTGCTATAAAGGGTCTTGGTTGGACAGAGAGAGTATGGCGAGGTTGGTCGATTTGGAGGGGGGGGGTGCAGAAAAGGGTAGGCAGGCGAGTATCTTAAGCCTGAATACATTGACTGGTAGGTAGATTGTAGGACATGCGGACAGGTAAGTATATGTAGTCATACAGGATATAGGGATAATAATAATAATAATATTTGTATAGCGCTGCCAACAAACATAATGTAAGCTCAGAGCGCGTTTAACATACAAGAATACGGATATTACCCTAGGCCAGGTGACAGAGCTAAATTGATGATTAAAAAAGACAAAACACAAATAAATGTAGTATAACCGACCCAACCCATAAATAAGACAGTAAGTTTCTAAAGCATGTTAAATGGATAGAGATAGATATAAGATTTGATGGACAGGTGTGATCGATGGGATAGATTTATTAATGATAGATCGATACATGGAATGGTTGATAGACGATGAGTGGACGATATGGGTGGGTTGTTGGGTAGACAAGATACCTATGTAGACAGGTTGTAGATATATGGTTAGATAGATACAGCTAGATTCTTTAATAGATTGATTACTAGATAGACAGATAGACAGATAGATAGACAGATAGACGGACAGAAAGACAGATAGACAGATATGCAGATAGACAAACAGACTGAAAGACAGTCAGAAAGTCAGATAGACAGATATACAAATAGACAGATGGACAGATAGACAAATAGACAAGATATACAGACAGATAGACAGAGAGACAGATAAATAGACACACAGGTAGATTAATGAATATATAGAAAGAGAGATAAAAAGACAGATAAGCAAATAGATAGTCGGTTGGATAGGTGGCTGAATGGGTGGAAGAATGGATGGATTGATGGACAGTTAGATAGATCAGTTACGAACCCGTGACCTTTGAAATGGATATCCAAGACTGTTCTCGTGCGTCTTGAAATATCTCACGAAATGACCCTCAATCCCTAACAAATGAAATACAAGCTCAGCACAATACAGAGCTAAAACTGAAACAACGGTAGTCTACCCACGCTTCTATTGTACACTCAACATTAGCGTAAACATATGATTTGGGTCGTGAATGGTTAGCCGAAAAATCAAATAGGGTACACCATCACACAGTACTAATATTTGAATAAGAAAGTCGTACAGTTTTAACAAATGGTTTTTCTTACCTGTGTAGGCCTACTCGGTTACGATTGTTGTTGTTGTTTTACCACTCGGTGTGTCCTCCTGCACCTTAGAGGAATCATCTTCTCGCGTGTTGTCTGCCTGTTGTGAGCTCACCTTTTCCAACGAGCAGCGGGAGATGGGAGGAGTGAAGGGAGAGGGGGGCTGGGGAAGGGGGGGGCGGGGACAGCTCGCGTCATCAGATTGCGCCGTGAGCGCCTCCTGACGGGAAGGCGTCCGTCGCCAGGCAACCACCCTAGCAACACTCAACCTTCCCGCTCTTTATGACTGATGTGATATAGGCTTCAGAACTGCGTGGTTCGTTACAGCTAGAACGTTACAGCTCACGACGGTCGCCAACTTATCGATCAACAGCCCATCAAGCCAAACTGACTGTGACCGGGACAGCTTAGAGTAATATCCAGACTCAGAGTCATATTAGCAGTTGTAATTTTCATAGAGGTAAGAATGGTACTCCAGGAGGAGCGATCGCCCGATGGGGGGGGGGGGGGGGCTAATTGGGGAAGAGAAACGACGGCACGGCAATGCCACTGCTGCACCACCTAAAGGGCCCAGAATATACGGGTCCAGTCAACTGTTCGCTGTGTTTGTACCGACCCCATGGATCAATTTGGTTCGATGGGTACTGTGCTTGCTTATTCCAGGAGTGGGCAACATTTTTGTAATAGTGTGCCAAGGCAGGATTTCTAATCCATTCAGCGTGCCAACAGCCATACACGCTGCTCTTTTCCTGTAGAAAAGACTTGCATTGCCTTTTTGGGGTCTTTGGCGTGCCATTGAAAAAATCAATCTGCGTGGCAAGTTTGGCACGCGTGCCATAGGTTGCCGACCACGTCCTTTTTCTATCCCGATTACAATATTTATTTTAAGTTGCTTTCCAACACTTTTAGCTTTCCTTAATGTTTTCAGCGAATAAAAATGATTAATTCTAATGATATTTTGTCTTAAGATTAGAACGGTTAACACTTATTTGTAATTCTTAGTAGCTAGTTGACACATTGCCTATATTATGCGGTTTGTTCCGTTGTGGAAGCCACATTATAAGCTAGATTTGTTTAACATAGTATATATTGTATTTGACACTGTGCCCAGCTGTTTGTCTCGCCGCTGGTCATCTTTGTTGGCGGCCTTTCTGAAACCGCCGTATGACTAGCACTGTAATGTAGATCTGTTGTCCGACACCCCAATCTGTATTTCGAGCATTACCGATATGTATGTCTGTCATGGGGGCAGGGTGGCCGAGCTGGCAGCGCGTTGGACTGGCGTACCAAAGGTCCTGTGTTCGAATCCTGGTGAAGGCTAGGATTTATTACCGGGTGTCCTTGATAGGTACCGGACCTCATTTAGTGTAAAGTAAAAGCGGATGTGCATTGTGCTGGCCATGCAATCACCTAGTATGCCGTGGCCACAGAAACTGGTGAAAGCTGCTTCATCGACCCCATGGATCAATTTGGTCCGAAGGGTACTTTACTTTTTTTTATGTAAGTCTATTAATGTCACTATGTTCTCCTGACAATGCACATCATTCTGATACTACCAAATCTCTATGTCTACCACCAAAGCTAAAAACCGGTAGACTCGTCTAATCAATATTATCAATTACTTGTAAAAAATATATCTCAATTATGTTCACTTTAAGATAATGATTCTTTGATAACATCAAATTAAATAAGAAAACAAAACACGTTAATGGCATAGTAATTTAAGACATTTTAATACATGGCATTGAAAAGAAAAACATATAAGAAAAAATAAAAAATAAAAAAATAAAAATCTCTTATAGTGAATGGACATTGAACACTATTTGTTGTTTTGAGTTTACTTCCTCGTTTGTATACTACAATATTTATTTATTTTATAATATATACATAATAACCCCATGTCGCTTGGAAGGAAAAATACGCCTGTGATCACAGTCTTTTATCTAATAATATTAGATATATTATGTGCAAGTACACACAAGATAAGTCTCGGGCCGACTACATAGCAATTCAACGATGCTTCTGTCTATGTGCACAGATAGAATGATGTCTGCACTAATTACTTTAGAGCCCCTCCTCAACGCTTACTTTCACATGCATGCATTCTAGTTTTGAACACACCATTCATGGCATGGGGTTGTCTTTACGATCATTAACATTGTCCGGCTAGCCCTTGACCTCAGAAATGTCCTAAAACTTGGCATAAGAGATACACATCCATTCCTGCTCTTAACATATATAAGGCTTTTTTTTCCACTCAGAAATGGAATTATTTATTATTGCAATCAGAAATCCACATCAAAAACCAGTCTTACTCTAAAAAAAATGCAGGTGTATTTAATACACTTTTAAATGCACATCTATTCTTGCACTCAAAAAAATTACGTGTTCTTGCACTTAAACAACGCACATGTATTGAGTCTTGCAATCAGAAATGCAATCTATTTTTTTACACTATAAACAAACTTTATTTTTTGCTCTCAGAAATCGCAACAAGTCTTGTACCCGGAAACACACATCTATGCACTCAAAACTACCCCCACTATAAATTTTATTTTTACTATCACTAATGCACACCATTTCTTGCAATTAGCAAATCACATCTAGTCTTGCACCTAGATTCCCCAAGTCTATTCTTGCACCAATATTCAAAAGTCTATACTTGCAACTAAATTCCCCAATTCTGTTCTTGCACCTATATTCCCCAAGTCTATTCGTGCATCCAGTAATACACATCTGTTCTTGCACCTTTATTCCCAAAAAGCTATTATTGCACCCAGTAATACACATCTTTTCTTGCACATATATTCCCAAAGTTTATTCTTGCACATAGTAATACACATCTATTCTTGCGCATATATTCCCCATGTATATTCTTGCACGTATTCCCCGTGTATATTCTTGCACCTATATTCCCCAAGTCTATTCTTGCACCTATATTCCCTAAGTCTATTCTTGCACCAATATTCCCCAAGTCTGCTCTTGCACCCAGTAATACACATCTGTTCTTGCACTCGGCTACACAAGCACTGTTGCAATCCTTGAAGCCCAAGTGATGTCCCTTGAATGAGTTCACCATTGGCTAGTTATGGGTGTGTGCGTGCGCCCCCATCAAGGTGGTGGGCGTTCTTCAGTTTCCAAGCCTGTTTCCAGATGGTGGACAGCGACACGGTTGAATGAAATCTGTTTAGAAGTAGAGAAATCGGTATGTACATATTGCGATGGCATTGGGCATAGATGGATGTGACGTACACACTAATCGATATCGTAAGAATCTAAGCCTTAGAGCGATTAGCTAATTCTATCTGTTTTTATACCTATAATGCCTTGCCCGATAGCGTTTTCCAGATAGCGTTTTCCAGATAGAGTTTTCCAGATAGCGTTTTAGGGCGGTATACAGAATCAATATTTATATTTTTTAATTATAGACATCTATTTTACCAAAGTAGCCACCTAGGGCTAAATGTAGCCTATTTGACCTGAATGAAAAGCCAAGTAAATCTATTTACCTAATAATTCTACTTTATCTAAAATAAATACATTTAAAAAAATCTATGTTTATCTGAAGTAAATACCAAAATAATATATTTGACATTAAGTAAATATCTAATAAATGTATTTTGTCTGAAGTAACTATCTAACTAATCTATTTTACTGAAGTCAATGCATAATAGTAATAGATCTATTTTACCTGAAGTATATGCCTAGTGGTACAGATATATGTGAGAAAATAGCCCAGGCAGTGGGGCCGTAAAACTGAACCTAAAAGATAATGAAGAACAAAGAAGAACATTTTGTTTGACACATTATATATATAATGACCTGTAACAGCATAACAGCTGGTACTACTTCCATTACATTTTATATGTTATATATATAATACACACAGACACGAACGACACTGACCTGTATAACATTGTGCTCCATCCTCTGGGTCTCAAACGTATTCAGGGCCCATAGAGCGAAGTTTGAGATCAGTAAAAATATCACGTACTGCCTTCCTGGCTTATCCCGTATCTGCAACGAAACAGTTTTACTCTATTAAATCTATTAAATCGAGACTTTCAAAGGAAAGGAATTCAAAGATAAGACATTGGTATTGACCACGAATCTACCCAGCTGTGATGGTTACCCGACATTTGTATTAGATGACAGGGCTAGGGCTTTTTGGTATGAAACTAACATTAATCATTAATCAGCCCATTCTTTACTTAACGTGAGAAAGGCATCGGTATAATCAAACGCAAAACGTAAAATAAAATTGTGTATTGTTACTTGTGAAACTACTTTAAAAAGTAACCACTGTGAACTTGCTATGGACTACAAGATATAGTGTCTAGCTTTAAACCTGCTATTTGCTACAAGTTAGAACTATAAACCTACTATTTGATAAAGGATTGAACTATAAATCTGCTATTTGCGTCAAGCTAGAACTGTGTACCTGCTATTTGCTACAAGCTAGAACTATACAACTGCTAATTGGTATACGCTAGAACTATAAACCTTTTATTAACTGGAATCTAGAGCTTTTAATTGCTATTAGCTAAAAGTAAGAACTTTAAAACCGTCTTTTTGCTACAAACTAGAACTTTGAGCTTGTTCTGAGCAACATGCTAACACTTTGACCTAAGTATCGGCTACATGCTGTCACTAAAAATGTAAAATCCGCTACACGCATGCACTCTGAACTCGTTATAGGCTTCAAGTTAGCTACTTCAATTAGTTATAGTTCCAAATCATAGCTTTATAGGTTACCTGCGATCTGTGTTTGGCGGACGCCCTGAGGGCGGCCAGTATGAAAGTCGCCTGGGACCCCGCCTGGAGCAGCATCATGGCATTGGTAAACACGGTCATCCCACCATGGAGGGTGTCCAAGTAGAAACTTCCTGAGACAATGCTAAATATACCGAACAGCCCGAGACCTGAAACGTATAATACGAGTCTTTATCTTATGTTACTGACTATACATCTATGAAGAAGAGTATTACGTCCTGTTCATTTCCTTGGTTTGAGTCTAGTCTTACACATTGATCAGTGTTTCAAATGATGTTATTGGTTTTCCTGGTTTGTTCACGCAACCCGGTCCATGCCCGGATGCCACTCGGGAAGAAATAGAAATTGAATTCATTTTTTCTTACATATGGAATAAGAGAAATGTCCTTATTATTGAGCATCGGAATATGGTAATAGACTGTTGTTATGTTGTTGAGTCTTTTGATTCTTCGCTATAGCGTATGTGTGAAAATATTTTACATACATTTTGTATTTGAAACAAACGTCTGGAGGAAATGTATTCATTTTCCCGCCTACCTGAGAGGGAAATCAGCATCAGAATCTCCTCCAGTCCCACCTCTTTGGTGGTGGAGTAGTGTAAATCCTGCATATGGTGGGCGGCGACTCCTGTAGCCAGCAGAGCAAAAATGTACACCACGTCCTCAGAGATGTGACCTGAAGATGAGCAGACGATACGTACCATTTAGCCCAGGAATAAAATGTATTAGTTCAAGGTTTGAGCTATTGCCAAAGAGATAGAGCAGCTTTGGAATTTATTTCTCCATCATCATGTTGTAGCCGAGCGGCAGCGCGATCGAAGGTCCTGGTTTCGAAACCTGGTGGAGGCTAGGATTTTTTCCCAGGATTTGAGGTTGTCCATGAGTCTACCCAGCTCTGATGCGTACCTGACATTAGTTGGGATAAAGTAAAGGCGGCTGGGCAGTGTGGCTAGGCAGTGTGGCTGGGCAGTGTGTTGGCCACACATCCCCTAGTATGCTGTGGCCAAAGAAACTGGTGAACGCTGCTTCACCAGCCCTATGATCAGTTTGGTCTGAAGGGTACATTACTATTTTTCCCTTTAGGTCTGGATTATGTCCCTATCTAACGATCTCTGTATTCTAGTCCATTGTATGCCTTGGTCAATATAACTTCAATGCCCTGTCCAAATAGCCATAAAACATCAAGGGTACACATTGAAACAGACTCATTCTGGGGGGAAACGCCTCTCAAAAAAATGAAAATACAATACCTTAAATGATGTACGCAAATTATCTAAACTCTTAATTCTAAGAACTATAGTTTTACCAAAGACTATAATCAGATGGTCCGCTTGTAGTTCTTTTTTTCCGTGCGCACCCAATAACGCAGTCTTAAATTATTTCTACGCTCCTACGTTTGCCTAAGTGTTGCCGGTGTATACAACTTGGCTGCCGCTATTCGGACCCGGGTCCCTTTAGCATGAAATGGCTATTCGGACCCGGCTTCAGTCAGAATTTCTTAAAACTCATAGAAAACATAAAAAAAGAGGGAAGCAAACACAAAAAATGTTTGTTTTACCATATATATTATAAGAAGTAGTACAGAAAACACCAAATCTATCCCTATCCTTTATAACCTAACCGATACTAAATATTACCAAAAATACTACAAATCCATCCCTAACCTATATAAACTAGCCGATACTAATATTTATCACTAAGTCTACCGGGTCCGAATAGCCACTTCGATACAACTTTAGATTTTAAATTTAATTTTTCAGTGAGAAAATCATAGCGATTAAATAAAACGGAAGTGTACAGCACAAAAGGGAATTGGGAATTCCGAAAAGAAGTCATTCAAGTCATCAAATAGCAGAAATATTAAAGCAAGCGATCCATTTTATTAAAGTCTTGGTCATACAAACATGTGAAGCTTATCTTTTGGGCGTTATCGGAATTCTTTGTAGAGGTCGGGCTTCTTTATTATAAAACAAGCTGAATTCCCCGGCGTTGCCCGGAGAAAAATTAAATAGGCCTATATAGGCTAAGCTAGATAAACATTTAATAAACTACAATAAACAGAAAGATAACGGTAATCTAGCCTAGATCTAATAAATTTAGAAATATAATAATTATTTATTGACAACAGTTAGGAAAGTAATAACAAATATTACAATCGGGTTAAATATAGGCAAGTCTTTTTATTAAACCAAAAGCTTAATTTCCAGGCGTCCCTCGAGGGAAAAATACATTTACATAGGCTTAGGCCTAAAGTTACAGATAGGCCTAAAGTTACAGATAGGCCTAAAGCTACAGATAGGCCTAAAGCTACAGATAGGCCTAAAGCTACAGATAGGCCTAAAGCTACAGATAGGCCTAAAGCTACAGATAGGCCTAAAGCTACAGATAGGCCTAAAGCTACAGATAGGCCTAAAGCTACAGATAGGCCTAAAGCTACAGATAGGCCTAAAGCTACAGATAGGCCTAAAGCTACAGATAGGCCTACAATTTTTATAAACTACAATGAACAGAAAGCTGTAATTACTTAAAAATATAGATCAAATTATTATTTATTTACATAAAAACATTTAAGAAAGTAATTACAAGTAAATATTGTAATCGGGTAAAAAAAAAGCATATCTTTTTAATTAACAAAAAGTTAGACTATCCCTCCTGATGAGGATCAAACACGCGTCTTTCGCGTGCGTCCTAAATATAGGCCTGGTTAATCTATTCGATTTTAATTATTGAAAACATTTTAGGAAAGTTTTAAGTCATAAAATCCTTACAATCTTAAAAAAAAGTAATATAAATGGTAATTTTTAAAAAAAAGTTGAAAAAAATTGAGCCATTGCGGGGAATCGAACCCACGCCGCCCGCATGGCAGTCAAAGACGCTAACCACTACGTGTCAATTAGTGATCACAAAAGTAAGATATGAGATAAGGTCACGGTAAATAAACCCGGAGAAAAAATGTAATAGGCCTATACGCTACAGCTAAACATTTCATAAACTACAATGTAGTAACTTTTAAAGTCGTATTGGCTTCTTCTTTAGGAAATATAAGCGTAGGGCGCAATAATCTTCTTTATAGAAGGAGCGTCTGTAATGTATAAGATAAGATAAGTAGACATAATATATTTAATTAGAAAATAATCTTTAGGTCAGGGATTGGGCGTGTTTTCAAATTGACCAATGGGGATCTGCGGGGACACAAACACAGTCTTTTTATATATATATATATATATATATATATATAAATAGGAATACAAATCACTGTTTTAAAAAGAAATGTGGGATGGGGGACGGAGAAAGGTCCACCTACTTTCATCTCCTATTCCCATCTCCCCCAAACAGCACACCCCCATGCTTTCAAGTTTAAAGACTACAGATTGCAGATTCTTTCGTGAAACTGTCTCTGCACGTTGATTATAACTCATAGTCTTAGAAAGGCTTTAACAAACAGTTTTGAGAAATCCACAAGGCTTGACTTACCCAGCACAATGGCAGCCGTCTGGTGTTTCTCTGAGCTGGACAGGACGTAGAAGGTCACCAGGCACACCACGCAGAAGACGAAGAGGAAGATGCCCAGAAAGAGGCCACGGCTGGAGCCTGCGCAGTCCACGCTCATCCGGTGGCCGGGCTCCTCCACGTCCTCGACGCTCGCCCTGGACACGCCGTCGTCTGAGCCGGACTCCAGACTCTGGAGACGCTTGGCGCTTGTCCCTTCCCCAACATTGGACCAAATGACGTATAACACACCTAAAGAAAAGTATGTCTAATGTTTCATGTGTTGTTTTTTATGTGTAGTTTTTTTTTTCGTTTATTTAATAGCTATTGTTTAAGGTTATGGCGCATGCTGGTCCTGGGCTAGAATTCTGGTGAAATCTAGCATTTGTTCCCGGGTCTGAAGGGTGTCCCTGAGTCTACCCAGCCCTTATGGGTACCTGGTTTTAGTTTGATGTAAAGTAATGCCGGCTGGGCATCGTGCTGGCCACACTAACCCCTAGTTAGCCATGGCCACAGCAACGGATGAACGCTGCTTCACCGGCCCTATGAATCACTATGGTCCGACAGGAGAACTTGAACTTTTTTTTTACCTTTTAGAGTTAGAGAGTATAAACAAGACACTAGGTGGCGCACAAGTTGTTGTGTTTTTTACATTTAATGTCTAATGTTGTATAAGGTTTTGTTGTTTATTTTTTTTAATTTTTTTTTTACTATTCAGCTGATGTTGTAAAAGTAATTTATTATTTTACAAATGGCTTGATGTCGTAAACTAATTTTTATTCAAATCCAGTAGATGGGGCTTTTATAATACAGCTAGATGTCGCAATGTTTAAAAAGTATTTTTATATGTAGGCCTATATATATTTTATCACAACTCTGCTAGAAATACAAAATGTGTAAGGTTTAGAATGTATCCCTGCCTGGTACAACGTACATGCACAGACCAGACTGTACTCAATGGGTACAACGTACATGCACAGACCAGACTGTACTCAATGGGTACAACGTACCTGCACAGACCAGACTGTACTCAATGGGTACAACGTACATGCACAGACCAGACTGTACTCAATGGGTACAACGTACATGCACAGACCAGACTGTACTCAATGGGTAAAACGTACATGTACAGACCAGACTGTACTCAATGGGTACAACGTACATGCACATACCAGACTGTACTCAATGGGTACAACGTACATGCACAGACCAGACTGTACTCAATGGGTACAACTTACATGCACAGACCAGACTGTACTCAATGGGTACAACGTACATGCACAGACCAGACCGTACTCAATGGGTACAACGTACATGCACAGACCAGACTGTACTCAATGGGTACAACTTACATGCACAGACCAGACTGTACTCAATGGGTACAACGTACATGCACAGACCAGACTGTACTCAATGGGTACAACGTACATGCACAGACCAGACTGTACTCAATGGGTACAACTTACATGCACCAACCAGACTGTACTCAATGGGTACAACTTACATGCACCGACCAGACTGTACTCAATGGGTACAACTTACATGCACAGACCAGACTGTACTCAATGGGTACAACGTACATGCACAGACCAGACTGTACTCAATGGGTACAACTTACATGCACAGACCAGACTGTACTCAATGGGTACAACGTACATGCACAGACCAGACTGTACTCAATGGGTACAACGTACATGCACAGACCAGACTGTACTCAATGGGTACAACGTACATGCACTGACCAGACTGTACTCAATGGGTACAACTTACATGCACAGACCAGACTGTACTCAATGGGTACAACGTACATGCACAGACCAGACTGTACTCAATGGGTACAACGTACATGCACAGACCAGACTGTACTCAATGGGTACAACGTACATGCACAGACCAGACTGTACTCAATGGGTACAACTTACATGCACCGACCAGACTGTACTCAATGGGTACAACTTACATGCACCGACCAGACTGTACTCAATGGGTACAACGTACATGCACAGACCAGACTGTACTCAATGTGTACAACTTACATGCACAGACCAGACTGTACTCAATGGGTACAACGTACATGCACAGACCAGACTGTACTCGATGGGTGCAACGTACATGCACAGACCAGACTGTACTCAATGGGTACAACTTACATGCACAGACCAGACTGTACTCAATGGGTACAACTTACATGCACAGACCAGACTGTACTCAATGTGTACAACTTACATGCACCGACCAGACTGTACTCAATGGGTGCAACGTACATGCACAGACCAGACTGTACTCAATGGGTATAACTTACATGCACAGACCAGACTGTACTCAATGGGTACAACGTACATGCACAGACCAGACTGTACTCAATGGGTACAACGTACATGCACAGACCAGACTGTACTCAATGGGTATAACTTACATGCACAGACCAGACTGTACTCAATGGGTATAACTTACATGCACAGACCAGACTGTACTCAATGGGTACAACTTACATGCACAGACCAGACTGTACTCAATGGGTACAACTTACATGCACAGACCAGACTGTACTCAATGGGTACAACGTACATGCACAGACCAGACTGTACTCAATGGGTACAACTTACATGCACAGACCAGACTGTACTCAATGGGTACAACGTACATGCACAGACCAGACTGTACTCAATGGGTATAACTTACATGCACAGACCAGACTGTACTCAATGGGTACAACTTACATGCACAGACCAGACTGTACTCAATGGGTACAACTTACATGCACAGACCAGACTGTACTCAATGGGTACAACTTACATGCACAGACCAGACTGTACTCAATGGGTACAACTTACATGCACCGACCAGACTGTACTCAATGGGTACAACTTACATGCACAGACCAGACTGTACTCAATGGGTACAACTTACATGCACAGACCAGACTGTACTCAATGGGTACAACTTACATGCACCGACCAGACTGTACTCAATGGGTACAACTTACATGCACATACCAGACTGTACTCAATGGGTACAACTTACATGCACAGACCAGACTGTACTCAATGGGTACAACGTACATGCACCGACCAGACTGTACTCAATGGGTACAACTTACATGCACCGACCAGACTGTACTCAATGGGTACAACGTACATGCACAGACCAGACTGTGCTCAATGTGTACAACTTACATGCACAGACCAGACTGTACTCAATGGGTACAACGTACATGCACAGACCAGACTGTACTCAATGGGTGCAACGTACATGCACAGACCAGACTGTACTCAATGGGTACAACTTACATGCACAGACCAGACTGTACTCAATGTGTACAACTTACATGCACCGACCAGACTGTACTCAATGGGTGCAACGTACATGCACAGACCAGACTGTACTCAATGGGTATAACTTACATGCACAGACCAGACTGTACTCAATGGGTATAACGTACATGCACAGACCAGACTGTACTCAATGGGTACAACGTACATGCACAGACCAGACTGTACTCAATGGGTATAACTTACATGCACAGACCAGACTGTACTCAATGGGTATAACTTACATGCACAGACCAGACTGTACTCAATGGGTACAACTTACATGAACAGACCAGTCTGTACTCAATGGGTACAACTTACATGCACAGACCAGACTGTACTCAATGGGTACAACGTACATGCACAGACCAGACTGTACTCAATGGGTACAACTTACATGCACAGACCAGACTGTACTCAATGGGTACAACGTACATGAGGAGACCAGACTGTACTCAATGGGTATAACTTACATGCACAGACCAGACTGTACTCAATGGGTACAACTTACATGCACAGACCAGACTGTACTCAATGGGTACAACTTACATGCACAGACTAGACTGTACTCAATGGGTACAACTTACATGCACAGACCAGACTGTACTCAATGGGTACAACTTACATGCACCGACCAGACTGTACTCAATGGGTACAACGTACATGCACAGACCAGACTGTACTCAATGGGTACAACTTACATGCACAGACCAGACTGTACTCAATGGGTACAACTTACATGCACCGACCAGACTGTACTCAATGGGTACAACTTACATGCACAGACCAGACTGTACTCAATGGGTACAACTTACATGCACAGACCAGACTGTACTCAATGGGTACAACGTACATGCACCGACCAGACTGTACTCAATGGGTACAACTTACATGCACCCACCAGACTGTACTCAATGGGTACAACTTACATGCACAGACCAGACTGTACTCAATGGGTACAACTTACATGCACCGACCAGACTGTACTCAATGGGTACAACTTACATGCACAGACCAGACTGTACTCAATGGGTGCAACGTACATGCACAGACCAGACTGTACTCAATGGGTACAACTTACATGCACAGACCAGACTGTACTCAATGGGTACAACTTACATGCACAGACCAGACTGTACTCAATGTGTACAACTTACATGTACCGACCAGACTGTACTCAATGGGTGCAACGTACATGCACAGACCAGACTGTACTCAATGGGTATAACTTACATGCACAGACCAGACTGTACTCAATGGGTACAACGTACATGCACAGACCAGACTGTACTCAATGGGTACAACGTACATGCACAGACCAGACTGTACTCAATGGGTATAACTTACATGCACAGACCAGACTGTACTCAATGGGTACAACGTACATGCACAGACCAGACTGTACTCAATGTGTACAACTTACATGCACAGACCAGACTGTACTCAATGGGTACAACGTACATGCACAGACCAGACTGTACTCAATGGGTGCAACGTACATGCACAGACCAGACTGTACTCAATGGGTACAACTTACATGCACAGACCAGACTGTACTCAATGGGTACAACTTACATGCACAGACCAGACTGTACTCAATGGTGCACGGGTACAGGTAGATGGAAGACTTCTCCACAATCTTGCCCATCATGGCGTCCCAGTGGCAGTCAACCTCAGGCAGGGTGCCCAGGTCATCCGCAACTGGAGTCACTATATTGACGAGAGAAACACACGGTTCTGATAGTTAACGTTAATAATATACTACCCAAGTTTTAAAACTACATTGCTTGGAAATTTAAAGAGTAAAATGAAGAATAAAACTGTCTATCAGAACATTGCTACATTATTTAAAAAAAACACAATTCCTTTTTTATTTTTGTTGGTTTAATTGTTTGTTTGTTTTTATGTTTTATGATTGTGTGCTTGTATTTGTTTATATGTTTGTATATAAGTATGTTTGTATAAGTGTTTTTGTGATTTTTGTAGGTTTTTTATGTTGGTATATTTGTAGGCTTGTTGGTATTTTTGTTTTTTTGCGAGTTTGTTTTGTTTGTGGTATTTTGTTTGTAAGTTTGTTTGTATATTTGTTTCAATTGTTTAAAGTTTAAATGTTTAATGTAAAGTTTGTTTATATGTTTTTGTATGTTTGTCTGTGCATATCCCTGTAATATTGTTTTTATGTTTATGTGTTTATGTGTTTCTTTATATGCTGTATGTTTGTTTATATTTATTAGTTTGTAGTATGTTTTTAGCTTCCTTGTATGTCTCTTTGTATATTGGTTTGTGGTTGTATTGTATAGTTTTAGGAATTTTTACAATTTAATTTCACTTAAGATAAGTGTGTGTGTGGACAGTACGATCGACAAGTTGTCTATTATCTTTGTCTTCTCTAATATTTTTGGTTAATTCTATTACCAGCGGCGGGATTGGCAGTTGAAGTGTTGCTGCTGCCAGACGTGAACCTCTCCAGGGCCTCGTGCTTTTCTCGCTTCTCGCTCATGATCACGTGCACAGTCTCCACCACGATGGACCTCAGCCACACGCAGACGTTGGTGGCACTCATGTGGATCAGGCCGAACCTGGCCAGCGTCTTGTACTTGTGAATACACATCTAGGGGAACAAATTGAAAACGTGGATACACATCTAGAGGAAAATAATTTGAAACGTGAACACACACATATATAGGACAAATGGAAACATAGATACACATCTACAGGACGTACATAAAAAAAATGTCTTGGTTATATTATACATTCAAATACAGTTGACATTATTAAATATAAAGGATTTAAAAACATCGAATTCGAACTTCAATGCATTATCTTTTTATATTTTATAATTTATAGGTATGTCGTCTAAGTAAGTTAAGTATCTGTTGGACCAAATTGATCACAGAGCCGGTGAAGCAGCGTTCACCAGTTTCTGTGGCCACGGCATACTAGGGGATGGTGGGGCCAACACAATGCACAGCCGCCTTTACTTTACCCTAACTGAGGTTAGGTACCCATCAGAGCCGGGTAGACTCTGGGACAAATCCTAGTCTTCACTAGGATTCGAACCCGGGACCTTCGATACGCCAGTTGAACGCGCTGCCGCTCGGCTATCGCGCCACTATAGAGACTTCATCTTTGGCCTGAAAACGCGCATTCTAAATGGAGTTTGAACTGTTAAGTTGTTAGTTTTTCTGAAAAACGACTTCAGAACAAAGATGCTGACCTATGACTGTAAGCCAAGGCAAGTCATTCTTTATGTTCGTTACCTTGGAGTTCATGAAGACGAAGTACATCTGGACAAAGGTGAAACACAGGTGGGCCACTGGCTTGATGGCCTCCACGATGTCGCTGCAGGGATGGCCGAGGTGGTTGATCTCGAAGTAATGGCCGAAGACCAGGCCACTGTGCAGCATGCTGCCGATGCCAAAACCTAAGATTTGGAAAAAAAAAACGAAAAAAAAAACGAAAAAAAAAACTACAACCTTCTTCCCCGCAGGAGATCCATTAATATTTGCGACTATGCATGAATCTTTTTTTTCAATATAAAGTCTTTTTTAGATAGAAAAAAGCCCCAAGTTCAAGGCAATAATTTGTATAACAAAATCCATGTTTGACAAATACAATATGTCTTTCATGTGTTTCTTTAAATAGCAAAGTCAGAACCTTCGCCCAAAGCAAAATCTTCGGAAGGATAAATTAAATTATTACTTTATAGATCTTTTAACACCGTTGTCTTATTTATCTACTTCTTCGTAGACGGCAAAGTGGAAAACCTTCAGAAGGTTATAGATCTACAGAACAAATATTCATATGAAGGAAGCCGAAATCACCAAGCCGAAATCACCAAGCCGAAATCACCAAGCCGAAATCACCAAGCCGAAATCACCAAGCCGAAATCACCAAGATAGGTTTCAGCTGGAACCAGTTAGAGAGGATGGCCCAGGATAGGAGAAGCTGGAGAACTGCTTTGGTGGTCCATACTCCGAAAGGGGTTGACGGGCGTAATGAAATGAATGAATGAGATGGCAAAGAGGAAAATTTTCAGAAGGTTATAGATCTACAGAAAAAATATTCATATGAAGGATATCTAAGTAAAACTTTATTTTAGTGGTTTTCTAATTTAATTGCTAAAGAGAAAAACGCTTAGGTTGTTGTTTTTTTACTTTTCAAAACTCTTGTAATTTGGAATTATGGTCAAAGACTATTTGACAACAGCACCCTACCAATGACTCCGACCCTGAGATAGAAGCTGCCGGTGTGATGCGACATCTCCGAGTTGAACCCGATCTTCCGGCGTCTGCTTCTGACCGAGAGCGTGCTGCTGGTGAAACTATTTCGAGATGAAAGAGAACTCGTGGTGGTGGTGATGGGTTTGACGGGAGTTACGTTCCCTTTCTCCACAGACGACCTCTGGGTTCACAAAACAAACAACAAACAATAAGAAAACTGTATTAAATTTAACGGTTTTTTAAATCATATAGGGCCTATATTAACTTTACTTTGATTTATCATAGAACACTGCTTTTGAGAGGCCTGGAAGACGTATTATCGACAATTAGCTCATCGTTTGGGACCTGATTTGACCGGAAATACGAGTTGCGTACCATCTGGGTCATGGCCAGATGCTGCATAAGTCAAGAGGGGGATGTTTGTTATATTAACAGCTTCAATGCAACCATTTAATTACTTTTGTTTTTTAACCCACTAAAAATTCAAGGCTGTGATAATGATGACGATTGTCATTTGCATACAGCGCATCTCCATGCCAACCATTTAGCATGCTCAGTGCGCTCTATTCCCACACAAATTCAGTTGTATACTTTGGGATGGAGTAAGCACTAAAAATACTAATTCCATTTCAGAACCACCCTAGACAGACGGTCGCGCCCTCCTTTGCAATAAAAATGAAAGTTAGCTGTCAGGCGCTGTAGCACCCTCTTCCCCCCTCGCTTTACGTCTCAATACTGACCACATTGAAGCGACAAAGACATAGAGATACGAGTGCGTTTACCTGCGATGTTGACGACGTTCGGCTGAACCTCAGGGACAGCCTGCTGGAGAAACGTTTAGGCCACGACAGCAGGCTGAGCTTCTCACGGCGTAGCAGGTAGGTGTAGACGTAGACCAGGAATATCATGCTCACAGAGTAGAGGTACAGGTAGAATATCTGGCGTAGGAATAGAAGAGTAGAGGTAGAATATCTGGCGTAGGAATAGAAGAGTAGAGGTAGAATAGCTGGTGTAGGAATAGAAGAGTAGAGGTAGAATATCTGGCGTAGGAATAGAAGAGTAGAGGTAGAATATCTGGCGTAGGAATAGAAGAGTAGAGGTAGAATAGCTGGTGTAGGAATAGAAGAGTAGAGGTAGAATATCTGGCGTAGGAATAGAAGAGTAGAGGTAGAATATCTGGCGTAGGAATAGAAGAGTAGAGGTAGAATATCTGGCGTAGGAATAGAAGAGTAGAGGTAGAATAGCTGGTGTAGGAATAGAAGAGTAGAGGTAGAATATCTGGCGTAGGAATAGAAGAGTAGAGGTAGAATATCTGGCGTAGGAATAGAAGAGTAGAGGTAGAATAGCTGGTGTAGGAATAGAAGAGTAGAGGTAGAATATCTGGCGTAGGAATAGAAGAGTAGAGGTAGAATAGCTGGCGTAGGAATAGAAGAGTAGAGGTAGAATATCTGGCGTAGGAATAGAAGAGTAGAGGTAGAATAGCTGGTGTAGGAATAGAAGAGTAGAGGTAGAATATCTGGCGTAGGAATAGAAGAGTAGAGGTAGAATATCTGGCGTAGGAATAGAAGAGTAGAGGTAGAATAGCTGGTGTAGGAATAGAAGAGTAGAGGTAGAATATCTGGCGTAGGAATAGAAGAGTAGAGGTAGAATATCTGGCGTAGGAATAGAAGAGTAGAGGTAGAATAGCTGGCGTAGGAATAGAAGAGTAGAGGTAGAATATCTGGCGTAGGAATAGAAGAGTAGAGGTAGAATATCTGGCGTAGGAATAGAAGAGTAGAGGTAGAATAGCTGGTGTAGGAATAGAAGAGTAGAGGTAGAATATCTGGCGTAGGAATAGAAGAGTAGAGGTAGAATATCTGGCGTAGGAATAGAAGAGTAGAGGTAGAATATCTGGCGTAGGAATAGAAGAGTAGAGGTAGAATATCTGGCGTAGGAATAGAAGAGTAGAGGTAGAATAGCTGGCGTAGGAATAGAAGAGTAGAGGTAGAATATCTGGCGTAGGAATAGAAGAGTAGAGGTAGAATAGCTGGTGTAGGAATAGAAGAGTAGAGGTAGAATATCTGGCGTAGGAATAGAAGAGTAGAGGTAGAATATCTGGCGTAGGAATAGAAGAGTAGAGGTAGAATAGCTGGTGTAGGAATAGAAGAGTAGAGGTAGAATATCTGGCGTAGGAATAGAAGAGTAGAGGTAGAATATCTGGCGTAGGAATAGAAGAGTAGAGGTAGAATATCTGGCGTAGGAATAGAAGAGTAGAGGTAGAATATCTGGCGTAGGAATAGAAGAGTAGAGGTAGAATAGCTGGCGTAGGAATAGAAGAGTAGAGGTAGAATATCTGGCGTAGGAATAGAAGAGTAGAGGTAGAATATCTGGCGTAGGAATAGAAGAGTAGAGGTAGAATAGCTGGTGTAGGAATAGAAGAGTAGAGGTAGAATATCTGGCGTAGGAATAGAAGAGTAGAGGTAGAATAGCTGGCGTAGGAATAGAAGAGTAGAGGTAGAATAGCTGGCGTAGGAATAGAAGAGTAGAGGTAGAATATCTGGCGTAGGAATAGAAGAGTAGAGGTAGAATAGCTGGTGTAGGAATAGAAGAGTAGAGGTAGAATATCTGGCGTAGGAATAGAAGAGTAGAGGTAGAATAGCTGGCGTAGGAATAGAAGAGTAGAGGTAGAATATCTGGCGTAGGAATAGAAGAAAAGAGGTAGAATATCTGGCGTAGGAATAGAAGAGTAGAGGTAGAATAGCTGGTGTAGGAATAGAAGAGTAGAGGTAGAATATCTGGCGTAGGAATAGAAGAGTAGAGGTAGAATATCTGGCGTAGGAATAGAAGAGTAGAGGTAGAATATCTGGCGTAGGAATAGAAGAGTAGAGGTAGAATATCTGGCGTAGGAATAGAAGAGTAGAGGTAGAATAGCTGGTGTAGGAATAGAAGAGTAGAGGTAGAATATCTGGCGTAGGAATAGAAGAGTAGAGGTAGAATATCTGGCGTAGGAATAGAAGAGTAGAGGTAGAATATCTGGCGTAGGAATAGAAGAGTAGAGGTAGAATATCTGGCGTAGGAATAGAAGAGTAGAGGTAGAATATCTGGCGTAGGAATAGAAGAGTAGAGGTAGAATAGCTGGTGTAGGAATAGAAGAGTAGAGGTAGAATATCTGGCGTAGGAATAGAAGAGTAGAGGTAGAATATCTGGCGTAGGAATAGAAGAGTAGAGGTAGAATATCTGGCGTAGGAATAGAAGAGTAGAGGTAGAATATCTGGCGTAGGAATAGAAGAGTAGAGGTAGAATATATGGCGTAGGAATAGAAGAGTAGAGGTAGAATAGCTGGCGTAGGAATAGAAGAGTAGAGGTAGAATAGCTGGCGTAGGAATAGAAGAGTAGAGGTAGAACATCTGGCGTAGGAATAGAAGAGTAGAGGTAGAATATCTGGCGTAGGAATAGAAGAGTAGAGGTAGAATAGCTGGCGTAGGAATAGAAGAGTAGAGGTAGAATAGCTGGCGTAGGAATAGAAGAGTAGAGGTAGAATAGCTGGCGTAGGAATAGAAGAGTAGAGGTAGAATAGCTGGCGTAGGAATAGAAGAGTAGAGGTAGAATAGCTGGCGTAGGAATAGAAGAGTAGAGGTAGAATATCTGGCGTAGGAATAGAAGAGTAGAGGTAGAATATCTGGCGTAGGAATAGAAGAGTAGAGGTAGAATATCTGGCGTAGGAATAGAAGAGTAGAGGTAGAATATCTGGCGTAGGAATAGAAGAGTAGAGGTAGAATATCTGGCGTAGGAATAGAAGAGTAGAGGTAGAATATCTGGCGTAGGAATAGAAGAGTAGAGGTAGAATATCTGGCGTAGGAATAGAAGAGTAGAGGTAGAATATCTGGCGTAGGAATAGAAGAGTAGAGGTAGAATATCTGGCGTAGGAATAGAAGAGTAGAGGTAGAATATCTGGCGTAGGAATAGAAGAGTAGAGGTAGAATAGCTGGCGTAGGAATAGAAGAGAAGAGGTAGAATATCTGGCGTAGGAATAGAAGAGTAGAGGTAGAATATCTGGCGTAGGAATAGAAGAGTAGAGGTAGAATATCTGGCGTAGGAATAGAAGAGTAGAGGTAGAATATCTGGCGTAGGAATAGAAGAGTAGAGGTAGAATAGCTGGCGTAGGAATAGAAGAGTAGAGGTAGAATAGCTGGCGTAGGAATAGAAGAGTAGAGGTAGAATAGCTGGCGTAGGAATAGAAGAGTAGAGGTAGAATATCTGGCGTAGGAATAGAAGAGTAGAGGTAGAATATCTGGCGTAGGAATAGAAGAGTAGAGGTAGAATAGCTGGCGTAGGAATAGAAGAGTAGAGGTAGAATAGCTGGCGTAGGAATAGAAGAGTAGAGGTAGAATATCTGGCGTAGGAATAGAAGAGTAGAGGTAGAATATCTGGCGTAGGAATAGAAGAGTAGAGGTAGAATAGCTGGCGTAGGAATAGAAGAGTAGAGGTAGAATATCTGGCGTAGGAATAGAAGAGTAGAGGTAGAATAGCTGGCGTAGGAATAGAAGAGTAGAGGTAGAATATCTGGCGTAGGAATAGAAGAGTAGAGGTAGAATATCTGGCGTAGGAATAGAAGAGTAGAGGTAGAATATCTGGCGTAGGAATAGAAGAGTTGAGGTAGAATAGCTGGCGTAGGAATAGAAGAGTAGAGGTAGAATAGCTGGCGTAGGAATAGAAGAGTAGAGGTAGAATAGCTGGCGTAGGAATAGAAGAGTAGAGGTAGAATATCTGGCGTAGGAATAGAAGAGTAGAGGTAGAATAGCTGGCGTAGGAATAGAAGAGTAGAGGTAGAATAGCTGGCGTAGGAATAGAAGAGTAGAGGTAGAATATCTGGCGTAGGAATAGAAGAGTAGAGGTAGAATATCTGGCGTAGGAATAGAAGAGTAGAGGTAGAATATCTGGCGTAGGAATAGAAGAGTAGAGGTAGAATATCTGGCGTAGGAATAGAAGAGTAGAGGTAGAATATCTGGCGTAGGAATAGAAGAGTAGAGGTAAAATAGCTGGCGTAGGAATAGAAGAGTAGAGGTAGAATATCTGGCGTAGGAATAGAAGAGTAGAGGTAGAATATCTGGCGTAGGAATAGAAGAGTAGAGGTAGAATGGCTGGCGTAGGAATAGAAGAGTAGAGGTAGAATGGCTGGCGTAGGAATAGAAGAGTAGAGGTAGAATAGCTGGCGTAGGAATAGAAGAGTAGAGGTAGAATAGCTGGCGTAGGAATAGAAGAGTAGAGGTAGAATAGCTGGCGTAGGAATAGAAGAGTAGAGGTAGAATAGCTGGCGTAGGAATAGAAGAGTAGAGGTAGAATAGCTGGCGTAGGAATAGAAGAGTAGAGGTAGAATATCTGGCGTAGGAATAGAAGAGTAGAGGTAGAATAGCTGGCGTAGGAATAGAAGAGTAGAGGTAGAATATCTGGCGTAGGAATAGAAGAGTAGAGGTAGAATATCTGGCGTAGGAATAGAAGAGTAGAGGTAGAATATCTGGCGTAGGAATAGAAGAGTAGAGGTAGAATATCTGGCGTAGGAATAGAAGAGTAGAGGTAGAATATCTGGCGTAGGAATAGAAGAGTAGAGGTAGAATAGCTGGCGTAGGAATAGAAGAGTAGAGGTAGAATAGCTGGCGTAGGAATAGAAGAGTAGAGGTAGAATATCTGGCGTAGGAATAGAAGAGTAGAGGTAGAATATCTGGCGTAGGAATAGAAGAGTAGAGGTAGAATAGCTGGCGTAGGAATAGAAGAGTAGAGGTAGAATAGCTGGCGTAGGAATAGAAGAGTAGAGGTAGAATAGCTGGCGTAGGAATAGAAGAGTAGAGGTAGAATAGCTGGCGTAGGAATAGAAGAGTAGAGGTAGAATAGCTGGCGTAGGAATAGAAGAGTAGAGGTAGAATAGCTGGCGTAGGAATAGAAGAGTAGAGGTAGAATAGCTGGCGTAGGAATAGAAGAGTAGAGGTAGAATAGCTGGCGTAGGAATAGAAGAGTAGAGGTAGAATAGCTGGCGTAGGAATAGAAGAGTAGAGGTAGAATATCTGGCGTAGGAATAGAAGAGTAGAGGTAGAATAGCTGGCGTAGGAATAGAAGAGTAGAGGTAGAATAGCTGGCGTAGGAATAGAAGAGTAGAGGTAGAATAGCTGGCGTAGGAATAGAAGAGTAGAGGTAGAATAGCTGGCGTAGGAATAGAAGAGTAGAGGTAGAATAGCTGGCGTAGGAATAGAAGAGTAGAGGTAGAATAGCTGGCGTAGGAATAGAAGAGTAGAGGTAGAATAGCTGGCGTAGGAATAGAAGAGTAGAGGTAGAATAGCTGGCGTAGGAATAGAAGAGTAGAGGTAGAATAGCTGGCGTAGGAATAGAAGAGTAGAGGTAGAATAGCTGGCGTAGGAATAGAAGAGTAGAGGTAGAATAGCTGGCGTAGGAATAGAAGAGTAGAGGTAGAATAGCTGGCGTAGGAATAGAAGAGTAGAGGTAGAATAGCTGGCGTAGGAATAGAAGAGTAGAGGTAGAATAGCTGGCGTAGGAATAGAAGAGTAGAGGTAGAATAGCTGGCGTAGGAATAGAAGAGTAGAGGTAGAATAGCTGGTGTAGGAATAGAAGAGTAGAGGTAGAATAGCTGGCGTAGGAATAGAAGAGTAGAGGTAGAATAGCTGGCGTAGGAATAGAAGAGTAGAGGTAGAATAGCTGGCGTAGGAATAGAAGAGTAGAGGTAGAATAGCTGGCGTAGGAATAGAAGAGTAGAGGTAGAATAGCTGGCGTAGGAATAGAAGAGTAGAGGTAGAATAGCTGGTGTAGGAATAGAAGAGTAGAGGTAGAATAGCTGGTGTAGGAATAGAAGAGTAGAGGTAGAATAGCTGGTGTAGGAATAGAAGAGTAGAGGTAGAATAGCTGGTGTAGGAATAGAAGAGTAGAGGTAGAATAGCTGGTGTAGGAATAGAAGAGTAGAGGTAGAATAGCTGGCGTAGGAATAGAAGAGTAGAGGTAGAATAGCTGGTGTAGGAATAGAAGAGTAGAGGTAGAATAGCTGGTGTAGGAATAGAAGAGTAGAGGTAGAATAGCTGGCGTAGGAATAGAAGAGTAGAGGTAGAATAGCTGGTGTAGGAATAGCAGGGTAGAATATAGTTGATATAAATGTCATATGCAAATCTACATATTATGCAATATTCAATAAACAAATGAAATATTTACACAGAAAAAAAAACATAAAGAACATAAATTGAGTTTTTTGTTATAAGATATATAATATATCTTTGTTCATATTTTATTAAGTACCCATTGTCAAGTACGTGTAATCGGACAAAGCCGATGTTTTAAAAACTGTTATAGCACGTGATATCTTCAATGTTATGAACTGTTGGCAGTTCACGAGTAAGCAAAGACAGATAACCACGAAAAATTTAAGATAACACTAAGAAAACATGAATTTTGTCCCTTGATATAAAAAAAATCGGATGTTCGAAGTGAGCCCTCATATTTTTCATTGATAAAAAAATATTTATCGATATTTTACAATCTAATAAAATAAAATGTTTTACTACAGTTTTATAAAAGGTTATCGTTTCATCCGCTTCTGTAGTTAAGGCCTACGAGATGATTATGTAGCAGGCACAAAGATAAGTAACTCAACTATTCTTTTCCTTCTCGAAGTTCATAGTGTAAACTTAGAATAACATTTTTGATTGTAGTGTCGTGAGACCAGTAACCACCGACTGGCTACAGAAATAGGTGCAAGTTGATCAAAAACACTACCTACCGCCGAATGACTTGATGCCCCAGGCTTTTAAGGCGGGACGAAAGTAAAATCTTTAGTCAGAGAGCCGGAACACTCCACACATTGTAAAGTAAAGTACCCGTCGGACCAAACTGAACATAGTGCCGGTGATGCAGCGCTCACCAGTTTCTGTTGTCAAGGCATACTAGTGTGGCCAGCACAATGCCCAGCCGTTTAATTTACCCCAACTAATGTCAGGTACTTATCAGAGCTGGGTAGACTCAGGGACACCTCTCAAGTCCTCCACCAGGATTAGAGCCCAGATCCTTCCGATCGCCAGGTCGAACGCGCTGACGCCCGGCCAGAGTGCACCCATGAAAAACATAGAAAGGTGCCTCAATCTGAAAGCGCGAAACAGGTTCTCTGGTGACGTAGGAAGAGAATGACTCACCTCAAAGAAGTACGTCTTCTTCGGGTCGGCATAAGTTTCTGCAATGGGCAGCACCAAACCAAGAACAACCAAAATAATTCCGTATATTCCACTCAGTATCACCACTAGACTGTTCCTGAGATTTTAAAAAAAACAAAAACTTTGTTACATGGATGGAGCAGATATGTTTTGTAATTATTTTTTAACACTGAACCTTTCTGGAATTTATTTTTTCTTCCACGTCTGCTAATCGTTTGACTTTTTTTTTTTGACGTCTTCCATCCGTTTACAGTTATACTCACTTCTGATAATCTTTATACATATTTTATAACGTCTGATAGTTCTTGACACTTTTTTTTTTGACGTTTTATAATCTTTAAAATTTAACGGCTGCTAATCTTTTAATTTTATTTAGAAGTCTGATTTAGGCATCTGCTAACCTTTACACTTATTTTTGAAGTTTTATTTAAGCATCTGCTAATCTTTCACACCTTTTTAACTCTTTTAACTACCATGAGCCGCATTTTGCGGCTCAAGCCAGCCGTCTCGCAAGACCACGAGCCGCATTTTGCGGTTCAGAATTCCTTATACATTTATTTTGTCCAAATCCAATCCAAGATTTAGAAATAATAAACTAACGTCCTTGTTTTTAATCGTCTACTTCCGTATTCGTTCTTTTCAGATGTAAATATTAACTGGAACACATGTTTTTTGTGTTTAAAAGTGATTTTTTGGCGATGTCTGGTTTAATTTTCCATTTTTTTCCCTTAGTATTCTTACTGTACTTGTGTTTAGTTTTTTGTGTGTATCTTTGTTATTTGTGAACACAAATTAATGAAATTTGAAGCGAGTGTTTTCAATAGAATTCTTAATAGGATCGCAAAGTTTCTTTTTTATTAGGATTATTATTTTCGGAGTTATTAGACTGTAAGTTGAATATTTCTTATTTGTTTGTCTTTGTTTATAAAACAACATTCTTACTTTCACCTTAACTTTCACACTTATTCTAGAATTTAAAAATGTTTTATTAGCATATTGTAGATACGCTTTTATTTCTGCTTATTTTGATATGTAACACTTAGGGTTTCATTCATAAGAAAAGCTGTAAAAAAAGCTTTGATTGCGTTGGGCCTATGTAAAAAAATAAGGTCATGAAAACGGGCTGGCCATACGGGCAAAACCGGGGGAAATGCCATGGTAGCTATTGAGTTAAAAGTCTGATTTAGGCGTCTGCTAATCTTTTACACTTATTTTCACGTCTGCTTTACGCATCTGCTCATCTTTTACACTTATTTTGAAGTCTAATTTAGGCGTCTTGCTATTCTTTCTCACTTACTTCAAAACTTCCGGTAGACAACCCTGGGGCTCGCCAGAACCGTGTCTGCTTTTTTGTGAAGTGAAGACATCGTCAGATGTAATGGAAACACTACCAGCAGATGGCGGCAAACCTGTAAAAAACAATGCAACAGAAACGTAAAGTATCTTGTGTAGAGAAAAAACCTTCAGATGGCAAAAAAAAAAGGTTCACGTCTGCTAACTTATCAGATTCAGACTTCGTCGCGGTATGGAACACCTCCAATTTTCAGCAATTAATGCATTTATTTAAGATTTATTACCACACAATATAGATACTAGATACATTATAATATATATTTGTGGGTGCCCGTTAATTATCTTATACATGTTTACTATATAACATTTCTATTCTTTTTATACAGGCCGTGAAAGATATTTTGGCTCCAAGAGTCTTCTCAAATTTTAGCATCACTGTGGCCTTTAATTTATCATGTATGATTTACAGGACGCCGTTTCTTATTGGACCCTTATCCATATTGGAGTCAGTCCTAAATTTTGATTAAGGTTTTAAATGATGTTAAGTTGTCGCTTTTCCAAACTAGTTCTAGTTACCCATTCCGAATACCACAGACTGGACCGCTTGCTCTATTTTTAGAGCTTTTGTGTTCTTTTTCCGCACGCATCCAATAACGCTGTCTTAAATGACTTCTACGCTCCTACGTTTGCATAAATGTTTCCGCTGTATAGCCAACAACTTTCGATTTTAATTTTTCATTGAGAAAATCTTTCTGAACATGTGGAACATGCTTAAATACGCCACCGAATCACCGGGGGTCAGTTGGGTAAATATGATAAAAACCAAACAGCAAGCTCGCTGGTTTTGACTTGGATGCCAAAGACTCAAACGATCAACTCACCATTTCTCTTGGCCCTGATCTGAACCGCCCACTCACTCCCACACAATGACGTCATGGTGTCCTCGTTGTCACGAGGGGAGAACACCTGGTCGCTTCTGACGGACTGGCCGAGGTTGTCGGTCGTGGTGGGGGCGGAAACATTTCCAGGCGACGAGGCCGGCTCGACCTTCTCCACCAGAAACCGGTGCTTCTGCTCTTCCGCGGCGGCTGTGGGGCTTTTCATGGTTTGCTTCCCGCGCAAGTTTTTCAGCGCCCTTGAAAATAAGCTCCTGTCGGCGCCCCTAGACTCGGGCTCAGGCTCGAGCTGGTCCGGCGTCGGGCGCGTGTCCCATCTGGCGGAGCTCTGAGTCACGGACGACTTTGGGCCGATCCCTGCGTCCCGTCGCCCCGAGAGCTCCTGGGCCGCGGAGACCCGTTTGAACAGATCGCGAAGCGAGGGCCGGGGGCCGGTCTCACTGTTGGAGCGGGGAACTGTGAAGGACTGACTCGTTGGATCCAGTAAGTTTGCAGTTTCACCCTGTAGAGAAATATAGAGATCGTCAGAATCATGAAATTATTCATACAACACAGATATATATTGTTTCATATTTAGATAGATCTATACATAGCGATCTACAATGAACAGAAAGCTATAGATCTAATAATTAAAATAATAAAATTACTATTTACTGAAATCATTTACGAAAGAAATTTAAAATAAATATTCATCATCATCAATCCCATGACCGTTGTGGTCGTTGGGGGGAGCGAATGGACACCACAGCAGTCAACTTTCTCCACTTTTGCCTATCTTCAGCGGTTGTCAATAGTTGAGTCAACTGCAGCCCTGTCCCATAATTTGCATTGTCGAACCAGCATCTCCGCTGACGGCCTCTCCTACGCCCACCTTCCACCGTGCCCTGGAGGATTGTTTTTGACGGGCTATTGTGCCGCAATTTTCCCTTCTTGGACCTTTAGTTCTCACTATCGCAAAATACTATTATAAGTTTCGTTTAATAAACGACACTGTATGTGCTATTGTATTTTACGATGTACTTTTGGGCAGTGGGAAGAATTGATGGTAGAGGGGGGGGGGGGGGGGTCGTAATATCATTTTGTTAAACAGAAATGACATCCGTTTTCAAAGACGGAAAGTTTGAAGGAGCCTAATTTTGTTGTTTTTTTTAAATGGTATTTTTGTAGGCCAGTGATATTAGCCGTTTCCTTGGCGCATATATGAATCGGTTGAATTGGACTTTTTTAAAAATTTCAAAGCCTTAAAATTGTACCCTTTTTTGCCCCCAAAAAAGTATTTTACATGTTTATCCTTTTTATCAATTTTAATCCATACAATTTGTTAGCACTTTTTAATTTTTTTTATATCTACTCATGTGCAAAAAGTTCTTTTTTTTAAATTGAACCAATTTTAGACTCAATATAAACTGGACCACCAAATAAAAAAACCAATTCCTAGCAACTGCAAGTTGTTTTTTCTAAACACTTTATTTTTTAACCCTTACAGTCCCGGGCGCGTATATAGCGGAACTGAAGGCAGCATAGATAAAAGTAGGTCGGTACGGGAAGGGTTAACATGTTTTTCTTGCTTGTTTTTACAGCTTATAGTGTGTGGTGTGGGGGGGGGGGGGGGGTCATTTTGTGAAAGTAAAACAAGTGAGAGTAAATAAATTAAATGATGTCCGCAAAAAAAAAGAAAGAAAGGCAGTTGGAAGACGAATAGCCCGGCTAGAGTCAGGCATATGAATGGATAATTAGTTCATTATTTACGCAGGTGGATAGATACACATATAGATACACATATAGATACACATATAGATACACATATAGATACACATATAGATACACATATAGATACACATATAGATACACATATAGATACACATATAGATACACATATAGATACACATATAGATACACATATAGATACACATATAGATACACATATAGATACACATATAGATACACATATAGATACACATATAGATACACATATAGATACACATATAGATACACATATAGATACACATATAGATACACATATAGATACACATATAGATACACATATAGATACACATATAGATACACATATAGATACACATATAGATACACATATAGATACACATATAGATACACATATAGATACACATATAGATACACATATAGATACACATATAGATACACATATAGATACACATATAGATACACATATAGATACACATATAGATACACATATAGATACACATATAGATCCACAGATAGAGCCACATTTATATAGAAATACGGATAGATACACATATAGATACACATATAGATCCACAGATAGAGCCACATTTATATAGAAATACGGATAGATACACGGATCTATAGAGAGACAGATACGCCAACATAGATTTAGATAGAAATAGAGATAGAAACAGATAGATACACAGATACACAGATACACCAATATATACACAGATACACAGATACACAGATACACCAATAGATACGCAGATACACAGATACACAGATACACCAATAGATACGCAGATACACAGATACACCAATATATACACAGATACACCAATATATACACAGATACACAGATACACCAATAGATACGCAGATACACAGATACACAGATACACCAATAGATACGCAGATACACAGATACACCAATATATACACAGATACACCAATATATACACAGATACACAGATACACAGATACACCAATAGATACGCAGATACACCAATAGATACGCAGATACACAGATACACATATACACAGATACACCAATATATACACAGATACACAGATACACCAATATATACACAGATACACAGATACACCAATATATACACAGATACACAGATACACATATACACCAATATATACACAGATACACAGATACACAGATACACCAATAGATACACAGATACACAGATACACAGATACACCAATATATACACAGATACACAGATACACCAATAGATACACAGATACACAGATACACCAATAGATACGCAGATACACAGATACACCAATAGATACGCAGATACACAGATACACAGATACACCAATATATACACAGATACACAGATACACCAATAGATACACAGATACACAGATACACCAATAGATACGCAGATACACAGATACACCAATAGATACGCAGATACACAGATACACAGATACACCAATAGATACGCAGATACACAGATACACAGATACACCAATAGATACGCAGATACACAGATACACCAATAGATACGCAGATGATACAGAGAAAAATACACAGAAAGATAAGAGAAGATAAATAAAATAGATAAGAGATACATAGAACTGACCTTGAAGAGAGACTACCACTGTCCACTAGTCCAAGAAAATATTTCTACTGAACTACACACACACACACACTATATAGAGGTCCCTACAATCTCCGCCTGCCTGTGCGACAATCCCAACTGTTCAACTGTTTCACTAATGTGCTAAGCTGCTAAAGCGCGTGGATTTCATTGTTCGTGTATAAGTAATGTATGCGTGTCACTCGCAACCACAACATGGGCGTAGGGCGAGGGTGGGTTCAATGACACTTTCATTTAAGCCCGTGCAAAAAAAAAAAAAGGCATTCACAACCAGGGGCGTCAACAATGAAGAAAAAAACTCAACGGTCGGGGGGGTGGTGAGGTGTAGGTAGGGGGTATTGGGATAAGCAAGCCGCCCTTTTTTTTTAAAATATATTCAAATAACTTTTCATTGAGAGAAAATGGAGTTGGTTAGGCCACACCATCCTACGAGGATATGGAAACAGAGCAAGTCAAGCTCTAGACTGGAACCCCCCAGAGGCAAACGGCAAAGCAGAAGCACTTGGCAGATATGGCGACGGAGTATTGCAGAAGAAGCCAATGGTGCAAACAAAAAATGGCATGAAGATTGAGGCGCTAGCAGGAGAGACCAAGGCCGGGAAGGGGCGTGCGTGAGTTCTGTGTTTTCTCATGGAACCAAAAGGTGACATGAAGATGATAATTTAATGATAATGAAGATGATAATTTAATGATAATTTAATGATAATGAAGATGATAATTTAATGATAATGAAGATGATAATTTAATGATAATGAAGATGATAATTTAACTTTTCAACAAAATTATGTCAAAAAGGTGTGTGGGGGGGGGGGGGGGGGGGTAAGCCCTCGTGTAAATACAACAATTTCTCATCCACTGATTTTTTTTTTTGTTTTGTTTAAATAATTCTGAAAGTGGCTATATGGTGGGTCAAATGGTGGTTTGTTATTGGTAATTTAGCCATTAGCCACCCTCTCCCCCACCATTTTCCCCTCTTCATACGCCTCAGAATGAGCACCGGCGTTGTAGAATGAATCACAACGATTCACAACACCAACAACACAGTGAACAACGAAAAGAACAAAAGAAAAAAAGAAACTGTAGGCCTACCGTGAATGACAAAACAGTACAACACACTTGGCGCAGTACACATTACACACATACATACATATGTCACCTGTAGGGATTACAACCAGATGGATATAACATGTCAGACCACCTTTGGTTAATGGCCTCTTGTTGTTGTTTTTTTTAAAGTCACTCTGATAATATATTTATAAAGACTCACCCTTCCCAATACCCCCCCCCCTTTTCACACGCCATCATAAAATCTATTACAAACTTTAAAAAAAAACAACTAATGTCAAATACTGTGTCTATGACACAGTTAACATTTAATTTATCGAGTATGTCGTACTCACGTCAGGGTTGACCTGGAAGTGAACAATGCTGCTGAAACTGATGGACTTCTTGCTGCCCTCCGAGGCGCTGGGTGGACGGTGGTCAAACGTGGAGGTGAGAGAGGAGGACACTGAAGGTGTGTACATTCTTTTCTTCAGATTCGACCTCTTCACGTCAGACCTGGTGGTGGAGAAAAAAAACACGGGAATAACTCGTTATTAATTGGTCAGACAAAGATGGCTCGAAGCTGTAGGTGCAGATCTGCAAAAGCTTAGTGTGCGGGCATTGTTGAGGAAAGCCAAGGATAGGCCCGAATGGAAGGAGGTGGTGGAGCAGGCCAAAGCCTTACATGGGCTGTAGCGCCCTAGGGATGGATAGTTGGTCAGTGTTGTTTTTATTATGTGTTATTCTGTGTTAGTTTGTTGTTTCTGTTTCGTAGGTGGGACTGACTACGTTGGTGTGTTGTATTTAAGAAAAAGTAGTAAAGTGCCCGACGGACCAGGTTGATCCATAGGGCCGGTGAAGCAGCGTTCACCAATTTCTGTAGCCACGGCATACTAAGGGAATGTGTGGCCAGCACACAATGCCCAGCGCCTTTGCTTTATCCTAATGGCAGGTAAACATCAGAGCTGGGTAGACTCAGGGACACCTCTCCAGTCCCGGAAACGATTCCTAGCTTTAGACAGAATTCGAACCTAGAACCATCGGTACGCTAGCGGAACGCGCTGCCTTCGACCACTGTGCCTCAATGTATTTATATTGTTTAATAAAAAAAAGTATGAGTACCTCTTATAGATCATAAAGCTAATATAGCACCGTTCATCGGTAGCCGTTGCATGAACGGTGATTGTGTGACCAGCACACTGCCCAGTCACTTTTACTTTCCCCAAATCAATACCAGGTCTCCACCAGAGCTAGTCTAAACTAAAGGGACACCCTCCAGACCCAGCGACAAAAATGGATTCAAAAATTTTTAAAATGCACAACTGGTTGTGATGACGTAACTTGTGTAGAATCTGTTCACATTAATTATAAGATACAAGTAGAAGATATTTTATACGATACTAGTAGAAGAAATAAAAAGGAGAAAATACACGGAGAAGATATTACATGATAATGATGATGATATGATAAGGAAAAAACACAAGGGAAAACTTACTTCATTGGCAGTGTCAAGTTTTTTCTGTCAATGCTGAAATCGTGAGATATTAGCGATTTGGGCAAGAAAGCGTCCGTACTCTCTCCGTCCGTGCTACAATCGTTGCCGCGCTTGGCCGGATCCATCCCGTTACTGTCCACCATGGACGAAGGGCGCGCGAGCTCCGTCAGTTCCGGGGTCGATTCCGACCGGTAGATCAGGGCCGGCATCTCCGCCAGGCCGCACGACGCGCACGAGGAGGACGCGTTGGCCGACACCGCCGCCGCCGCCGCTGCCGAGGCGCTACCGCCCCCGTGAATTCCTCCGGCAATGTCAAGGTTGTCGCAGCTGCTGCTGTTCCCGCAAAGCCCGCCGCTGGGCATCCGAGTAGATGACGTCAGGGCAGTCTCAGACGACAGGCCAGGGAGGACGGGGACGTTCGGCAAAGGCGGGATGTCTGTAAACGTCATGGCGTGCTGCCGGGTAGCCGGCGGGTCGCCAAACGTTGGGTTCATGAATACTTCCGGTAGCATGGGCTGCGAGTCCTCTTGATGCTGGCTATGAAACAACATTGCAGCATGCGGAAGCCGAGGTTACTTATGGATCCAATTGTAGCCTGAAATTGAAACAAAGAAAGAAAGATCAAAGTAGATAAACTAATCAGTTAGTGGCGTTGCAGGCATATTGTGCAATGCGCACGTTAGTGGCGTGGAAAGCATATTGTGCAATCCTCAAGCTGGTGGTGTTGCAAGCATATTGTGCAATGCGCAAGTTAGTGGCGTTGCAAGCATATTGTGCAATGCGCAAGCTGGTGGTGTTGCAAGCATATTGTGCAATGCGCAAGTTAGTGGCGTTGCGAGCATATTGTGCAATGCGCAAGACCTCAATGATCTTGAGAGCCTCTAGAAGCGAGAGAAGTATATTTTTTTATAATATTTCACGTATATTGGACTTGTTTCATTTATCTACCACATTCATATTAACTGAATTTGGAATTTTTTTAAACCTAAGTGTCCACCGTTGAAATTCACCAAAATCTTGCTAGGCCACTGTTATCAACTATTCCACAAGACTGTTCCTACAGCAATGGATGGTGCATTTTGTGCAAAGGACAAAGATAATGGAAGAGAGAGTCAAGTCTACTTTTGAGACTTAGAGACTGAAAAAGAGGGGGGGGGGCGCTATTGAAGTTCTGCCACAAGTCACACTAAAGTCACGACAATGATGTCTGTGCAAAAAGTACCGTACAATTAATTTCACAGCCTCAAAGAAAGTGATGCTCTAGTCCAGCGTGATTTTCCATGAGTTCTTCGACAAAGATATTGATGCTCTAGTCCAGCGTGATTTTCCATGAGTTCTTCGACAAAGATATTGATGCTCTAGTCTAGCGTGGTTTTCCATGAGTTCTTCGACAAAGATATTGATGCTCTAGTCTAGCGTGGTTTTCCATGAGTTCTTCGACAAAGATATTGATGCTCTAGTCCAGCGTGATTTTCCATGAGTTCTTCGACAAAGATATTGAGAAGAGTCAAACAATGAAGAAATTGGTTAGAGTCACACCATGAAGGGGAAACAAAAGATTGCAACAAAGTCTACAGATGGTCTAGACTAGACCCTAGATTGTTGCATACCATACTCTGCCGAGAAGTATCCACTAAAAGCACTGGCATATACAAACATGTGCTTCATCCATCCCAACAATTACAACTCCTACTATTCACTAGTCAGCACTATCCTAGTTGACGCTTGCTTTCTCTAAGCAAGAAAAATTGAGATGAAATTTTCATGTATTTGATGGCAATGCGTTTGTGTGAATGTTGTTTGATATTAAGCATTGTTAACATTTGTTTATATAACAATGTATGATATGCCAATAAAAGAATTAATTTTTTTTTCATTTATTTCATTGCAAAATGTATTCGAATTGTATACGTCCTGCTATGTACAAATGCCTGGAACAGTTCAGGACGCATACTGAGGTTCTACTGTATTTTAATTTTTTTTTTAAATATTGACTGCAATCGCATTTTTAACACACTGGACTGTGATATAGAATATAGTCATTAAACACAACAGACAACAACAAATATTAAAAAGTAACCCCATCAGATCCAATTAATTCGTAAGGCCTTTTGAAGCAGCGTTCACCAGTTTCCGTTATTGGTGCATTATGTGGCCAGTACAATACCCATTCGCCTTTACCTTTTTCGTCAAATTAAGTCAGCTGGGTCAACTCAGGGATACCCTCCAGAACTAGAAAAAAAAATATTCTAGTCTTCACCAGGATTCGATTCAGGACCTTCGGTATAGACAAAAGAATAATCCTTTTTTTTAATTTTAACAATTGAAATCTTAAACAGAGGAGTAGCTTTCTACTAAAGATGTATAATAGATTTTCCGATAGTCCGGGACCTTCGGTACAAAAATCGGAACTCGCCGGCGCAAGATAACTTGTAACAATTATAATGAACTATATCTAGACCTCTGTCAATGAGGGCATAAAGGTCTTCCAACAACGAATTGAATTATTTGTAGTTCTAAATTTCTTGTTTTGAAAATGATAATTTTGTCTTATTGAAAAAACATTCGGTCGCGTTTGATATACTCTCGATTCTCGATCACTGAGGCGTTTTTCAATAACACTTTGACTTATACCTGACTGGGTATTGGCACTACGGTATATAGACTATAGACTCAATGATCTATATCATAGGCTCTCAACGGGGGCGATATCGCCCCCCGGGGGGCGGTGAGAAGCTTTAGGGGGGCGCTGACATTCCCGGGGGCGATTGGGGGGCGATGAAGGGCAAGTGCTATTAGCTATTTGAATCGATTAGTTTTTGGAGAATGAAATGTGATGTAAACGCAAGTGCTGCTAAATATCTGATATCCCCCAACAGTATGCCCACATATTATTATATAAGAAATGGGAATCGCAGTGACTTTTCGGTGAAGTAGGGGTCAGTATTTGGCAAATATAGTGTGCGGTCAGCTGGTCCTATGGTTGGTTCACAGGACTGTCAACCTTGCTGATTGATCACTGTCGCCTAAAATCTGCTAATATTAAGATATTTTGAGAGTTGTCCTAAATGTGTTTTAGACATTGTGAACAGTGTACGCAATATTGTTAAGCGGTATTGATAAGTACTAATCATACAAACTGGGTAGTTATTGTAATGCGTGAAAATATACATATAAATTATTTAGTCATATAATATTTATATAATTTTCAAATACTTTTTACAGTTTGATCATTTCAGAGTTATAAATTGTAAGCCATTTATTGTTTATAAGAGAAAGAAAAAACAAAAATATTAGATCAAATAAAACGGGCTAATTATCTCCCTTTAACTAAAAAATGTTTCCACATTTGATTCAATATTGCTGCCGAACAAGTTCTGTTTTGTAATATAACAAATATTACTGATGATTAGACCTAGGGCTTTTGCAACCAAAATTGAAAAAAAAAATAGACAAATTGCTAGCAACACACCAGACAAAGGATTCGCATTAATATTGATTTATTTAAACCTTTTGTTAAGGCAATTTTTTGATCTATTAATTCTTACAATTGAATATGTTTCCTTTTCAGTTTTTTTAAAGATAATTAATCACACAAAAAGTCTAGTCCGCCTAAAAAAAAAGCGGAAACTATTGGGCGGAAGGGAGGGGGGGCGGTGAGCAGAAAAATATTGTAAAAGGGGGCGGTGAGCCGAAAAAGGTTGAGAACCTATGATCTATATCCTGAAATCTATCCACTTTAAAAAATTCTACAATTAATTTCAAGATACGAAAATGGACAGACGGACTGAGTAAATATACAGAGAGGGACAGACTGTTACACGGTGAGATATGTCTCTTATAAGTCACACAGCCATTCCTTCTAGAACCTCCTACATGGACGCATTGGACAGACGGCGGAAAGTGTTTGAACTTGGATCGTCTAGTTGACTGTCCCGAGTACTAACATTACGACAAGCCGACACGAGACATTTACAGGCCCTATATAAAGACGTAGAAATATTTCAAAGTAACACTATTTACTGATATTGTCACATAATCTGAAAACATTTACAGAAGACACGGAAGACTTCTTAGTTCTAAGACAAGCATTATTATTAATAAACACACATACACATATATATATAATAACACACGCTGCCAACCTAGTGAATTCGAAGCCAACTGACTTTTGGTAATTTAAGACTTTAGAAAAAAAAATCCAATGAAAATACGTCTGAAATAATACCCTACAAAAACACATGTATAGTAGTCACAACTAAGAAAACCTTAAAATTTGCTATCAGTTTAGTATCAGACAAACCAGTGTCACTACTTTCTGACATGTGAAATGGAGCACGCCTCGAGCT
Organism: Anisus vortex; assembly: GCA_949126835.1. NCBI lineage: Eukaryota > Metazoa > Mollusca > Gastropoda > Planorbidae > Anisus > Anisus vortex. The sequence continues at coordinate 14,451,851 of OX421505.1, forward strand.
TTCTTGTGGGTATTTCTACACGCGTGCCTTTCTTTTCTGTGTCGTCTTTCGACCCTCTCCGTTATACTTGTGTGCTTATTTGAGCAGTTCTCACTGTAAACGGTTTTAGGAAATGCTGACACATCTACACATTAGCTATAGTGTGAATGTGTGTGTGTTAGTCGTGGACATCCGTAAGCTAGGGTGGAGGGGCTGTAAGAGAAGGCACATAAGACCTACCCCCCTTTCTCCTGGAATTGAATTTGTTGACTTTAGATCAAACTAGGTTTTTCCCTTTCCCACCCAGAAAACGTTCTCGGGACACCATGGGCGTAGCCATAAGTTGGGTGCTTCTATAAATGATTCTATCATATACAAAAGGGTGCCACCTTCCAACTGTGTCTAAATCTTGTAATCAAAATATTTTTCGAACATTATTAAATATAAAAGACACTATTTCATTTGAAAACTAAAAAGATAAAATGTTATATACCTATATGTCAATATGTTTAAATTTTGTAAAGAATAAAATGTAAACTCTTTTGCACCCACTTGTATGTTTTTTTAGTTTGGATACGCCCTCGGCTAGTGTTTTGTCAACATTACGTATTAGAAGTTTGCTTGCTTACTTCGGGTCAGTCAGGAACAGTAAGTGGTCAGTTTGCCCTAGTCTGGGTTGTGGCCCTTTCCATTGCCTCCGTATTACATACTTGGCTAACGGTAGTTAGGATGTAAGGGGAGAGAAATAACTAGTTATATTAAAAACAAAAATGAAAACACAGTCAAGGTTCAGCGATTTTAAGAGCAGACGCAGTAGTCACCGAGTTCTTAATGCGTAGTACATATACACAGTAAGCGTAACTAGATGGGGCGGCCGGCCTAGGGGGCCGAAGTTTGGATATGTGCCACTGACACTTTCTTAATCCCCACGTACGTAAGCTTAATATTAAATAAAAACTGTTATTCTAAATTCTAAATATGCGCCAATTTCGACCGCCCCCCCCCGCCTCAGACGCCAGTTCCCCTTGTTACGCCACTGTACAGAAATCTATATGTAATATTACAGTTAAATGTCCCGTTACAACATTTGCTTCGTTGTCTATCTAGTTGCATTAGAGATGGATAAAGTAAATAAATATTGTAAAAAAAAAAATAGGCAAGTATTTTTATTTAACAAAATCTAAATTGCCTGTAGATTTACAATGACTTTTGTTTGAAAAAGTTTGAAAATATATTTGTCGAAAAAAAAAAAGTATGGTCTAAATCGAACCCGGGTCGCCCGAATAGCTGTCCGCTACGTTTACCCCTGAGCTATCGAAGACACATTTCCCAAGCGAAAAATTATTAGACAGTATATAGGGCTAGGCCTAAACAGGTCAGTGACACAAACTCACGTGATTTCAAATTGACCAATGGGGTTCCGTATGGGGACAAACAGTCTCATTTTATATATATACAAGCTACATTGCCCGGCGTTGCCCGGGTGAAAAAAAAGGACTGTCTGGGGTGCAGATAACAAATTTATAAACTACACTTACTGAATACTTTTAGGAAAGGAAATAAATATTGTAATTAGAGTAAAAAAAATAGTCAAATATTTTTATTTAACAAAATCTATATTGCCTATAGATTTAGGCCTACAATGACACAATGTCTTTTTTTTTTTTAAAGTTTGAAAAATTAATTTAAAAAAGTATAGTCTAACTGGAGAATCGAACCCTGGTCGCCCGTATAGCAGTCCACTACGTTTACCACTGAGCTATCGAAGACACTTATCCGATGTGAAAAAATATTAGACGGTATATTGGGCTAGGCCTAGATAGGTCAGTGACACACGTGTTTTCAAATTGACCAATGGGGATCCTCGCGGGGCTTAACACTGTCTTTTTATATATATAGATATATATATATATATACATGAAAATATTTATTAATTATATTCTTTATATTCTTTATAAAATGCAAGCTATACTAGACGTCGTGCATGTGTGTTCGAAGAATTCATTGAATTTATTATAATGAACACTCTATAATATGCATCAATTTATTAAACTGGGCTTTTTTTTTTTAGCTTTATACTATGTGGCCAAAAATATATTATTGTTATTAATTACCACTAGAACTGTTTCACAGCGCAATAATAAATAAATAATACGCCTCTAGACCTATACATGATAAGGAGATACGGTATATTTTTTTCATAAAAGATTAGACTAGATCTAAATGTTTAAAAAAAAAACACTGAGAAATATTTTCATAGTTCTTTGTTCGTGAAAGAAAAAAAAGAAATTCCCACGAATCCACATTTCCGATTGGTGGAGCCGGGTTGGGGTCATGACCTAATTTGATTAAATATTTTGTCAGACTGTTCTATATACTACATTTGTTTAAAAAAAAAAAAAAAAAAGTTTCAAGTGAAAGCAGTCGGCTTTCCTATCTAATTATCTAATTATGCCCCTTGTCCGTTTTTTATTTTAATGTAGGCTATGTGTAGGCCCTAAGCCTAACCCGGTGTTTAAAGTTTAAAGATATATGATATATATATATATATATATTATATTTTACACGAGTTTGTTAACATGTACAATTATTTTCTAAATAAAGTATGTATGCGTGTGAGGACTTACTCGAGGACAAAATGTGTAGGTGTGTAAGTAAGTCGACACCTTTTCGTTCACTACTCACTAAGCATTTATATAGGTCATGGTTTTTAACCTTATTCTGACACTTTGATGAGAAAATAAAGAAAGAAATGAAGAAAAAAAAACAAGTTTCTAGGCTATAACAGGAGCTGTCAAGTCAGTTCTTTTCATACCAGATTATTTTATTAAATATTTGTTTTCTGAGAAATATTAGATCTATAAGTTGTTTAATGTTTGAATGTTGTTGTTGTTTTGTTTTAAAGTATAGACATTATTGTTTGTTTGTTTAATTAGTGAATTTTTTTTATTATAATAAACGTAGGCCTATATATACTATATAAATATAAACTCTCGAACGGACTTTAGAGAAAATATGTGGATATGAATCTATGAAAGCATATATATTAAATAGTATTATATAAAGAAAAAGAGAGGGGGGGGGGGGAGAGACAAGCAGACAACAGATAAAGAGCGGGAGAGGGTGAGAGAGAGAAAGAGAGAGAGAGAGAGAGAGAGAGGGGGTGAATATAGTGGATACGGAAAATGAGAAAGAGAGAGTTTGTATAAATATGTACACTATGGATAAAGCGGCTTTATTGTTTTAAAACCACGTTCAATGTCCTTTGTATTAGCCTGTGTATATAACATATAACAATATTAAAACCTTCGCTAGTAGTTAGTTCACATAAGCATGTTTTTTTGTTAAAGAATTCATTTCAATAAAAAAGACTTAATTCATAATTTTTTGAACAAGCAGCTAATTATGGTATTGTTTGATATTTTTTTCAACTTCTAAGACATATATAAATATAAAATCAAATACTGATTCTTAATTAGCCACAAAACAAAAACAATTTTTCAAAGTCTTCCATTTTATTCATTTAACAAGTTCAACAATTATATGTAATGAAATAACATAAAACCAAATAATGAAAAGTAAGGCATCAATATGAAATATATTGGCACGCACGGTGTATCATGGCACCATAAATGGATCTGAATTTAGTGCCCCCGTTTTGGGGACCTTTTAGTCCTGTATTATGAATGGGCACTTGAAGCTGACAAGCAACGAATTCAAGTTTTTCTTTTATACCAGAAAAGGTTTAGTTAATATTATCTATTTATATTATAATAAATTGTTCTATTTCCCACCTAGTAAAAGTTCGTGTGATGCCCTTTGGCGTAGCAATAAGGATGGTGATTATATAAATGCTTCAGAGATAGCCACAATCCTACCTAATGTCAATGCGTGACTAATTCTTGTAATCAAAATATGTATGGAACATCATTAGAGACATTATTTCAGAACTATTTCGCTTTTAATCCCAGAGCATTCGCAATCAAATCCTTAAATTGTGGACTTTTTCCTCGGGTCTAACGAGGTCTCCACCAGGGCTGTGGAGTCGGTAGATAAATGTTCCGACTCCAACTCCGACTCCTCATTTTTTTGTACTTCCGACTCCAACTCCGACTCCAGGTACCAAAATTTCCTCCGACTCCGACTCTTCGACTCCGACTGATAAATGGTAGATAAATGTTCCGACTCCAACTCCGACTCCTCATTTTTTTGTTATTCCGACTCCAACGCCGACTCCAGGTACCCGAAATTCCTCCGACTCTTCGACTCCGACTGATAAATGGTAGATAAATGTTCCGACTCCTCATTTTTTTAAATTCCGAATCCAACTCCAACTCCGAATTCATTCGACTCCGACTCTTCGACTCCGACTCTTCGACTCCACAGCCCTGGTCTCCACAGTACCAAGAAGAAGAAGAAGACACACTTGAAGAGATAAATAGCCTGAATGAGATATTTCTGTTTTAATTTTTTTTTTTTTTTTTTAAGTATCAAAAGTTAATCAAATAACGTACATGACAATATCACAGCCCGTTGTGGAACAAGACACGCGGTGGGGGAGATATTATTGTGCGTTTCTATTCCCTTTCCAAGTTCAATTGTGGTTGCTTTCTTTAACATAACTCAGTGATAAAGTATTAATTTAAAATAAAAATACGTACGCAGGATTATTTTCTCTTTTACTCGGGGAGGTGTGTGTGTGAGAGAAAGCTAGATAATGGAATAAGTATAGATACCGTTGGCGTGATAATTTGTTTGAGGTGAGCATGGTGCAGGGTTTATATGGTGTGGGGGCCCCACTTCCAATTTATTCGAACAAATTTGCCTACATCATGAATCGGGTAGCCGCAAAGCAGCTAGTCTAACTTAACACTTGTAAAATTATTATCCTGGATAGCGCTAAATCTGAAAGATAAGTTTTGACTCAGCTCGCTGCTTGAGAGGTCTTCCCCCATCCACCTGGCCCTTGTAGTTTGTACAAACTGCACAATCAATGCTGCGCCGCTGATAGATAATACATTATTACGTTTAGCTTTTAACAAAGATTAATGACCGGATGCGGGAAATGGAAAGTGGGCAACGATGAAACCCAAAAATGTAATTGTTGATATTGTTATAGGAGAACTTATAATATAGTCTAAAGCAAGACATGACAATGTTCCAGAAAAAATGAATTGAGACCAGTGAAATATGTCTGGTCAATCTGGTGTACTCTTGATGATAAACTCTACGATGAACTAGCTAGCAGGCCTTGAAACCCAAATGGACACATTGAGAAAGAACAAGTATCTTTATAGAAAAAAAGAAACACTTTCAAGGAGCCATGGAGGTGAAGATTGCAATGTACCTAGACTATGTAAGGTTACATAACACATTAACAAATCCCACATTGAAATAAAACCATAATATTTACATGAAAAAGTTTACGACATAATCATAACTGGCTAATACCCCCAGCAGGGTAGACTACAAAAAGTAGAATTTCCCAGTGGTTATATCTATATATATATCTATATCTCTATATCTCTATCTATATATATACATGTATATTGTTTTATTACTTTCGTTGGTAAGTTTTTCGCATTTTAGAATCACTTTAAAAAAAAAAGGTCATGAAGACATTCCTGAAACATAATGTACAGCTAAATGCGATATGCTAATTTTGTGCCATCAACCACCCCAGCCCGTGTAAATCCCCTCAACAGCTACCCTGCCCATAAAATTGTTGCTTACTAACTATACCATAAAAATACCAAAAACAAAAGATGTGGGTCTACCCTACCCCCACCCTCATCTCTGCACTCACCAGCCCGTATTGTACATAGAAATAGACTAGCATTATTGAACATTATCTGAAGCGATAGGGAAAAGGGGGGGGGGGGGGAGTGGAGAGAATATTTCAATTGTATATTTTGTGCAGCGTTGCTGAAGTAATTAAAACAAAAACAGCCTGTAAAATATCACCTAAATCTATATTTTTTTGTACGGGTTTAAAAAAAAAACAACATTAATCTAAAATGCAAGCATTGCTTTAAGTTGTGCCGAGGCCTATACACAGGAAACGTTTTAAAAAACACTAGAACATAATAATATTCGGAGAAAAAAAAAGCTGTGACATTTACTAACCACACCCAAACGATTATACGGTGAACCTAATAAAATAAGTAAAAGTAAAGTATCTCGTCAGAACAAATTGATCTATTGGGGCGGGTGAAGAAGCGTTCACCAGTTTCTTTGGCCACGGCATACTAGTGGATTGTGTGGCCAGCACAATGACCGAGTCTAGGGGTAAAAAAAAACAACAACCTGACTGCAAAATGCAGTGATAAATTCATTTTTAAATTATCTTCTTCCAAATATTTCAATCTGTAGGCCTATCGACTAGAGCATAGGTTCTCAACCTTTTTCGGCTCATCGCCCCCTTTTACAATTTTTTTCCGCTCACCGCCCCGCAACTTCATTTTAATTAAACATAAATAGGCCTATAATTAATTCTAAAACAAATTTATTTGTATCATTAATTATATAAATATAGGAGACTTATTTAATAACACTAGATCTATTGGCCTATCATGTAGGCCTAATTTCTGTAATTATTAATGTTTAAAATATAAAATCTTTAAATGCACAAAACATTTAATACAGGCAATGTTTATTTACAACTGATTAATGTAAAATATTTTAATCCTCTAATAATTAAATCTTGTTTTGAATACCATAATGTTAATGTATATAAAGAAAAAAAATTATAAGTAATATTTGTTATATTACAAAACATAACTTTTTGGGCATCACTTTTGAATCAAATGTGGAAACATTTGTTAATAAAAGGGAGATAATTAACCCGTTACATTTGAGCTAATATTTCTGTATTTTTTTTTCTTTATAAAAAAATTATTGGCTTACATTTATAACTTTGAAATGATCAAACTGTAAAGAGTATTTAATTTGAAAATTATATAAATATTATATGACTAAAGAATTTATATGTATATTTTCAAGCATTACAATAACTAGGGCCTACCTAGTTTGTATAATTACTCCGAATCTATATCACTTAACGATACTATCCGTCTTACTCCGAATAATAAAATAAAGGACATCTCGGTAAAACTGAGATCAAAATATCTTTAATATTAGCATATGTTAGGACGACAGTGATCGGTCAGCAGGGTTGACAGACCGGTGAACCAACAATAGGACCAGACGACCGCATATCATATTTGCCAAATACTGACCCCTAATTCATGGAAAAGTCTTTGCGATTCCTATTTCTTATTCGTTTAATAATGTGTATGCCTAATGTTGGGGTATATCAGATATTTAGTAGCACTTGCGTTTACATCACATTTCATCCAAAAACTAACCGATTCAAATAGCTGGGGTGTTCAAATTATATCAGGTACGTCTGTATCGCCCCCTTGCCCTTCACCGCCCCCCAATCGCCCACGGGAATGTCAGCGCCCCCCTAAAGCCTCTCACCGCCCCCCGGGGGGCGATAACGCCCCCATTGAGAACCTATGGACTAGAGGCTACACGGCTAATCGGAACACATTTGATAAACACATCACACGAATACACATTTATAATAATAAAAATATTCTCAATAATGATGGAAACAAAGTTTAAAATGTCAACAATAAAAAACAACAAAAAAAAACCAGAGTTTTAACAAATGGAATTGTACAAAACTATTTTAAACTAACTAAACAAATGATAATAAAAAATAAATAACTGTGTTGGAAGCATTACAAAAAAATAATTTATGATAACAATATTTCATCACCAATTAAATATAATATAAGAATAGAATATCGTGTAAGAACCAATATCAACATATCACAACCAATATTCAGCGAGAAATAACAAGATTACGGTATTTTTAAACATGTATATTAATATATAATTTGGACAACATTTTCATTTCAACCATTTTGACATCATGAATGTAGAATATAGATCCATATAGATCGCACATGAAAGGCATTCAGCATTGGAAGTCGAAGGTCATAAATGATGACGCCTATTCACTTCCGGTGGGGGCATATCCCTGATCAATATTTATAGACTTATATATCAATGGTGGCATGTATTATTATTTCATTACTAAGAGCAATAATTTCTTTATTTTACACGGTAAAGACCAACTGTTTTTAATCATGAGCAATAACGCTTTAAACCGAATGAAAAAGATCCTTTAAAATAATACTTGTGATTAGTTTTGGGGAAGCTATGTAGTTCCAAAGACTATAATAAGATGGACCGCTTGCTCTATTTTAGAGCTTATATTTTCTTTCTCCGTGCACATCCAATAACATTGTCTAAAATGACTTCTACGCTCCTACGTTTGCCTAAATGTTTCCGCTGTATACAACTTTCGATTTTAATTTTTCATTGAGAAAATCATAGCGATTAGATAAAACGGAATGGCACAGCAGAAATATAAAAGCAAGCCGTCCATCTTATTATAGTCTTTGGTAGTTTTAACTGTATTAAACTGATGTAAAACTTTCTTTTTTCGAACAACTTCTGCTTGTTCTACAAAAGGATGTTTTTGGATCTCCCACCTACACTATTTGAAAAGTCGGCACAAAAGCTCCAAACCGTTAGTGAAATAACCGATCTATACATTCTACATCACTGAGGCTATTGCGTCCTACGCTGGTCCGTGGTTTGAGTCTAGTCCTGCATTTCTATTAGTGTTTTAAATTATGTTAAGTCATTGGTTTTCCTGGTTTGCTCAGGCCACCAATCCATGCCCCGATTGACACTCGGGAAGAAAAAAGTAGGCCCTACTTATATGCATTTGTTCTCGCATAAGGGATAAGGAAAGTGTTTTTTGTCCTTATATATATGTTTATCTAAGCACCGTAACAGATTGTTTTTGGTGTTGCATTTCTAAATAAGAATGTAATGCCTTATGTATTAATACCATTTCACTCTTCGCACTTCTGTCCTCTAGTTTTTCTAGGTTTAGTGATTTAACTATTGGATTGGTGTGACTCTTGACAGTTGTGATTACTTATACAAGGATAAATTCATATACGTTCTTTTTATTCTAGAGCCGCTTTCGGTGGCATGGAATGGGTTGTCTAAATTAGCCAGGAAAAACGAAACACCATTTAAAGAGCCATAATCAAAATCCAAGACAAGATTCAGACCCCGGATCAACGTAAAAATTTAATTATATTTCATAGAGAATGGGTGTCTGTAACATTTAGGATAAGATAATACACTTCAACTCATTGGTCGGGATAATTGAGCCTAGACTAAACTACTTGACAATGAGCTGGTTTTTTTTTTCAAATGCTTACAGCAATGGTCAAGTAATTATGTTAAGTAATATTTCATTTACAGTTGTGAATGACTAAATTATGAACAATGTATATTGGGTGCATGAACACTATATTGTGAACTTAAACTAACCAGAGAACATTTTATAAAGAAACATATTTGAAAAAAATAAAGGGCAATTAACTACACAATAAATAATGTGTGTATGTGTGTGTATATGTGTCAATGTCGGTGTGTGTGTGTTTATGTGTGTGTTTTTATGAAGGTGTGTGTATAAGCTACTGGCATTTAATGTTTATGAGTCCATTTCTTAAACCGGATAACAGAGAAATCTTGGCTCTAATACAGGAAACTCCAACAATAGAAATCTGGGATCTCTCCCATTTACAGCCTTTTGGAAATGATCAATGATCAGTATTCCTACATTCACTACGTCTGTGTTTGTGTAATCAACCGCCTTCTCTCCCTCAACCTTGTATGGTTAACTAGAACTTCACATCCAATACAGTCTTAACATTTTGTTGTATTTTTCTTTATATTTTATTATATTTTTAATTATAAATTTATGTTAATCTGTTAAACCCTATAGACGAGTGCAGACTCAGCTACAGCGGAAACTTGAGACTGTAAAAACAATACGAGACACCTCAGTGTATGTCTGTAAGTGGCAACTATGTCTTCGACGACATCTTGCAGAACAATGAGCGAGTGTTTAGAATTTACAATGCGTCCACTCAGTATTCCCTTGTTCTAACTACACATTTTCATGTTTTCCAAAAACCTATTTTAATTATATCCCATCTCCACTTATCTATCTATTAATATCTTCTTTGCTTTTTCAACACTTTATCAATTTTCCATTGTTTTAACTTCAATCTTTCAGTCTTCTAAGAATTTCAGATGCATTTTTCTCCAAACTATAGTCTAATGGCATAGAACGAGATAATACTAAGGGGACGTTATTAAGATGTGCTGCCCCCCCCCCTGTCCATTTACTGGCCTAGGAAGAAAAAGAGGCGGCGGGCTTTATATCATTGGAATAAGCGCTAATATAGAAATTTTGGTACTATGAGGAACTAATGAAAAATGTTGTTCAACTTAATTTGGTTTTAACATAGACATCCACTCCAACCATTCACCACCTTTCGATAGGCTATACATAAGATGTAAAGGCACACGCACTTGACAATGGGTTAAGAATTGGTCGTTAATAATGAAAGATAACAATAAGGTAATCTCATTGATGGAGATAATATAAAGTTCAACAAGTTTGAAATAATCATTTAGGCTTTCATATTCATTGTAGAGAAACTCTCTAGTGAGGATAGAACTTGGAACATTTTTCTTATTGTATAAATATTATACATCCTTTACTAAATGGTTGATGTGGTAAAAGTAAATCATTAATGGATGACTTAGTAAAAAACAACAAAAAAATTAACAATTTCTCAATTTCATTTCAGGCAAAATGGTCGATGCATAGAATGAGTTATAACACAGATACTAACACATTGAATGTAAGTCTGGCTTAACCTTTTAAAGACATGTCACACTTCGTGTCACACCACCTCCTGCCACACTCCCTGTCACACCTAATGTCACATCTCCTGTCACACCTAATGTCACATCTCTTTTCACACCTAATGTCACTTTCCCTGTCACACCCCAAGCACACCTAATGTCACACTCCCTGTCACACCTAATGTCACACCCCATGTCACACCCACATGCACACCTAATGTCACACTCCCTGTCACACCCCATGTCACACCCACATGCACACCTCATGTCACACTCCCTGTCACACCTAATGTCACACCCCCTGTCACACCCCATGTCACACCCACATGCACACCTCCTGTCACACCTAATGTCACACTCCCTGTCACACCTAATGTCACACACCAAATGTCACACCTCCTGTCATACCTCCTGTCACCCGGGGATCTAAACCCCGCCGGCCGCCCATTCTCCATTCGGCTACCAGCTGCAAGGAAGACTGGGCAACGGACGTAATGTTCCTTCCTAGAAGGATCGATCCTCTGTGACTTATAAGACCAGACAAAGATCACAGTGACCATGGTCAATGTTTTCATAAGGCGTCCGTGTAGATGTCTTGGAGGAAATGAAACAAGAATCCAACATTAGCACAAATTTGACTATACACTTAAAGATTATATCACCTCCAGTCAGCATAGAATAATAATATGTCAGCGTTACAAGGTGCAAAGATTTGCTTTCCTCATTAGACACGTAGTCTGAAAATCATATCATTACCATTACTGCAGTATATACTATACACATTCTTGACTTCTCTTTATGGTGTTTAATTTAAATTAAATCTTCCTTTTGACGAAAGATGAGTTCCGAATAATTTGCATTCTCCTTTATTATTAAAAAAAATTATTTGATCACTGGTACTAGTTAGTTTAGAATCCAAGTTAATCCAACTTCGAGTCAACTCGAGATTAAAAGTTATTGATGGAGTCAGTGAATTAGAAATGAGGAACTTGATAAACTGTCGTTTGATCCAATAAGTAGACAGTGAATTAGAAATGAGGAACTTGATAAACTGTCGTTTGATCCAATAAGTAGACAGTGAATTAGAAATGAGGAACTTGATAAACTGTCGTTTGATCCAATAAGTAGACAGTGAATTAGAAATGAGGAACTTGATAAACTGTCGTTTGATCCAATAAGTAGACAGTGAATTAGAAATGAGGAACTTGATAAACTGTCGTTTGATCCAATAAGTAGACAGTGAATTAGAAATGAGGAACTTGATAAACTGTCGTTTGATCCAATAAGTAGAAAGTGAAATCAAAACCTTTACTAATAAATAAAAACACATTGTAAATTTCAATAGTGTTTGGCACACTGAGGCAATGGCCAGGTGCTCTCTTGTCCACAGTTTCACATTGCAAGATTATTTCAACATTACAATCTGTTGTTGACTTTAAATATATTACAGAGTCTAGTAGAAAGCGAGAAAGAAGCATCTTAAAACGATGGATAAAGACAAATGTTGTTTTTTTTTTGTTTAAATATGCATCTCTTGTTGAGTTTCAATAATTTATAAGGAAAACGAGCATCAATCAGGCGCAAAAAGATCACTTACGACAATTCAAGACTAACCAAATAACTATAGAAGTTTCTGTAACATAGGCCCTATGTCCTGTTAACAAGATGGGAAAGCTGAAGTTATTTTTTAGAGCAACTTTCAAAATGTTCGGTACCCGCCTGCAGTCGTTCCAAGGCAAAAAATAAAATCACAGCTATGCTTTTGAAATATAAAATAAAAACTTGATTCTCATATTGTCAGGTTGAGACCTATGAAATGCCAGATCTGTCTGGGGTCAAGTTCATCACACTTCTGCAGCTGCAACTTGTAAGGGACTTCGATGCTCACTGACAGACACAGATTGAATCTCACGTGACGCAGGCTTCCAGTCTGGTGGGTGAAAAAAAAATTCTTTAAGACAATTTTAAAACTCAATAGATTATCAAAAGAATTATTTTATAATGTTTGGTGTTGTGATACCTGACCCTAACCAGTGCATTACAGCAGTAAATGCTACAAGTGTACTGTTTGTGTAATTGAAAATATAGTTTTAGGCTGCTGAAACTAAAACGGACTTTATTGGGCAGAAAAGGAAAAATTCAAAAGCAACCGAATGGCAGGAGACACCAGGTTTAGTAGAATTCTTGTAGTTAAAACATTACAAAAGGAAATGCTAATAAAAAAAACAACAACTCCCCAGATAGATAGATAGATAGATAGATAGATAGATAGATAGATAGATAGATAGTTGGTTAGATAAATAGATAGATGGATATATATATAGAGAGAGAGATAAATGGGTAGAGAGAGAGAAAGAAAGATGGATAGATAGATAGATTGGTAGATAGATAGATGGATAGATAGAGAGATTGGTATATAGGTAGATGGATAGATAGATAGATAGATGGATATAGAGATAGGTGGATAGACACACTATACAGTTACACGTAACAACTAAAAAATATGCCATGTAAATATGTTTGTCTGGCATTGACTGCAAGAGAGAGAGAGTGAGAGAGGGAGAGAGAGAGAGAGAGAAAGATAGATGGATAGATAGAGATATGGCTAGATAGAAAGATAGATACAGTTATTTCCCTTGAATGGCTTATCACCAGGCTTATGGGAGCAGATTCCTAAGTAAATAAAAGACATCTAGAGGTCTATAGAAGGCTCACCTTGGTTACACTCCAGTGATTGCGTTTCACGAGTCTGGAATGGCAAGACTCGAGCTTTACCACCGGAACGCTCCCTGCAAACCTTTCCTCTGACACGTTTTGATCCGATCTCCCCTTGCTGTCTGATAAGGTCGTCAGCAGACTGGGCCCTTTCTTCGGTCTGTCGTCCACCTGAAACATTTTCGTGCGAGGAGACAACGGCGGCCCCGACAGATCTAACCTTTCTGCAATTCGCTCTCTGAGATACGACGGCCCTGACAGGTCCAGCCTTTCTGCAATTTTCTCTCTGAGATATTCGTCCAGAAACGACAAGTTCTCGCCCCCGTCGTACCTCGAGTCTGAGACTTCGATGCTCGAAGGCGCCACCACGTCTTCTCCTTCGCCAACGGGCTGCAGATCTTTGAAGTAGGACAGAAGTTTTCTGGTGTCTGACCTTTCACCCCCACCATCACCCGGGACGGCGTGAGGATCGGCGGAATCGAGATCTGCTTTTTTTTCTAGAGACTCGAACGGGGGCTGCATGATGGCCGCGGGCCTTGAAGTAGATCTCGGTCCGCCGCCAGACTCGGGCAAACTCCTCTTCACCACGTCTTGTTTCCTCACGAACTTAGCAACAAGGCAGAGGTTCTCGACCGTTTTCAGCTGCCCAGACTCCATGAGATACCAGATAGTCGCTGGTCTTACGTACCATTCTAAAAGAACTGCCTTGGAATCTATAAGAAACAAGATATTGGGGGTTTTGATCAAATTGATAAAAAAATAATTAAAGTGGCTCTTTTCAGTTCTTTATAATTTATAAGGGGTTAGTAAATCCTTCGTCTGTCGGCCCTGTTCTACAAACAGGTGCCGGGTAGGAGGGGTGGAGGCGCCCACTTACAACCACTTCCAGAAAATCAACTCCTTTTCAATGCCCAAATAATTTTTTTTTAATTCATTTATCTTCCTTCTGTTTTTTTTTTTTTAAAGAAACAAAAAAACTTGTACACAAAGTTAAATAGGGTTGGTGTTAACATTATTTTACCGTAAAAAAATCTTTTTTTATATTAAACTTTCTCTGTAGTAATAATTATGGCCATTTCTAAATTACGATGACTTTGGCTTTTCATAACATTGCTTTTGAAAATATGTGAAGTCTTTAATTAATCAATGCATAATAACATACACTATTCGTTTTTAAATAGTTAAACCTGACTTCGTGCTCGAGTTTAGAATGTCCCTGCTATTGCCCGCTTACCCCTCCGTCCCCCACAACCTCTACCTTGAACATTTGCCCCTCTGTCTACAAATATTTGCCTCCCCAAAATATTGTACTGATCTTTCCCCTTCACCTTGCAATCCTTGCAACGCCACTGCCAATAGCTAGAAAAACTTCTGTCCTTGACTAAAACATGCAAAACAAGTGCTCAAGTAAGAATATAAGTTTTTTTATTCTGATCCTTTAAGTTTCTACTGCTTGAATTCAACAATAGGTCAAGCGGAAGTAACCGCATCAAGCTCAACGGCTGACCCCTACCTCTGACAGCTACCAAGTGGACAGTCTCGTTGACGGCCATGCTGGTCAACTTTCCTCTCTTGACAATGACCCCTTCCAGCATCAGCCTAGGCTCCAGGCTTCTCAGGAACCAGGCGAAGTTGTGGCACTTGGAGCCAGCAGAGTACATGTCCTGCTGTGTCCGCTCAGGCTCAACTGGAAGTCTTGAATGGGAATTTTAAAATGAAAAACTTATCTTATCCTATACATTACAGACGCTCCTTCTATAAAGAAGATTATTGCGTCCTACGCTCATCTGTGGTCCGAGTCTAGTCTTGCATCTTTATCATTTTTTTTTATTATGTTAAGTTACTGGTTTTCCTGGTTTGTTCAGGCAACCCATTCCATGCCCGAATGCCACTCATAAAGAAAGAGTACTTCTATGCATTTGTTCTCGCATAAGAGATATGGAAAGTGTTTTTGTCCTTATGTTTATCTGAGCATTGCAACATGTAGTTATTGGGTTGTATTTCTAAATTTAGAGTTTAATGCCTTATGTATTATTGTTACTTTACTCTTTGCCCTTCTGTCCTCTAATGTTTCTAGGCTTAGTGATTTGACTATTGGTGTTACTCTTGTCAGTTGTGAATATTCGCTAGTAATGAACCTTGCAGCTCTTTTCTAAATTTGTTCCCTAAAAAATAAAGTGGTGTTTTTTTCTGTCCTAATCAATTGTATGCAATTTAGTTCATTATGCTTCCCAAATATTTTGCCCTTTGCCACCCACAATATAAAAAAAAAACACAAAGAAAAACAAAACAAAACAAATGTAAAGTTAATCTAATGGCACATTATAAGGCTTATAGAAGAAAAGAGCAATAAAAACTTTAATGCCGATGTAATATACTGACTTAGACAGCTGTCAATTGTTATAGAAATAACAAACGTATTGACAATAGTGTCAGCAACACAAAAGAAACGAACAAAGACAAACGAAGACAAAAAGCTGTTGTTTATATGTTGGGGGGGGGGGTTGGGTTGGAGAGCTCTGGTGCTGGAGGCAGACAGACAAGTGGTGTAACGTCACAAGAAAATGTAGACCACATCCTACTTGAATGCCCACAGATAACCAACCTCAAACACACACTAACCCCCCCCCCCACCCCGAAATAAACAACCACTACCAACACATTATACAGCAACACGTAACAACTAAAAACAAACGACATGTAAATATGTTTGTCTGGCATTTACTGCAAGAGAGAGAGAGGGTGAGAGAGAGAGATAGAGAGAGAAAGAGAGAGAGAGAGAGAGAGATAGAGAGAGAGAGAGAGAGAGCAAACTGCTCTGCAGACTGGCTAATATAAGAATATGCATCTTTTGTAAGGGGGTTTACCCTAAAAAGAGTGTCTAAGCTAGGCTAGTTAGTTACAGTGAAAAATAAATATCCCGCACTCTGAGAAATTGTGTTCATTGGATAAAATGTTTTTAAACCTTGACTTCTTGTTTCTCTGTTTATTAAAAGAACAATAAAAGTATGTCCATAAGCGAACTGATCTTATAATAGTTCTCTAAAAAAAAATGACGGACGAGCCCTAGGCCTACGGATTTTTAGTCCAAGGCGTAACATGAAAAGGGGTGGATCGAGGGGGGGGAGCACATCAAGATCCTGTCCGAGACTAGGTATGCTGATAGGGCATTCCGCGTAACAAAAAGTACGGTCTCCTCCGCAGCCACATGCACTGCTCTGCTTCCCCCAATCTGCGCATTTCCCCGCGGATTATTAATTGTGGTGGAGGCTCGCTCTTCCTGCCAACCTCCATTAATTTGTCGCGTCCATTGTAACAATAGATTAGAGAGTGAAAAGATTAAGTGGATTTGTGCAATGAATGATGGTTGACATTACTACAAGGGGACTGAAGATAACACACAGAAAAACAGGAAGTGCATTTAGTCTAATTTGGAAGAAAGAAATACAGCCGGGAGAAAGGAAGCTAAAAGTCATTTATCACTGGGTGGTGTGGGAAATAAAATTGAAGTTATTTCCCTTCTTTGTTTTAAAGGCGCTGAGTGGTGTGATAAAATGTGCCTACCTGTGGGTTTAACCAATCACGAACCAACAGTTTAAACTTGAAAGCCAACAATTTAATCTAAAGGCCAATGGTGGGCCAACAGTTTAGACATTAAGGCTATGGTCTCTAATCTTTAGAGTAGGGCCCACAGTTTCGACGACGGTGAATTTAATAGTGTTCACAGTTTAAACCTGAAGGCCATGGTCATTAATCTCTAATCCTAATGGCGGGACCAACTGTTACGACCGCCGACGGGTAGAACCCATTAAAGATCAAACAGTTTTGCCTGAAGGCTATACAATTATAAAAACCTATCGCTTGACGTACATTTGTAAAGAAAACAAAGAAACTGGTCCTTATCAATGTCCATGTAACATCGGACGTGTTAGTGTAGTTTGCATGACAACAGACTCAAAAACAGGAACTCCATTTTCACACTAGTGGTTGTACAGGGTGTATATATAATGTTTGAAGTTCAGGACAGTTATTTTTTTCTTTGCTCAACTTTTATCTATAAAGATACAGAGATGGAGTGAGAGAAGGACAAAGTAAAAGATCATAATATAGAAACAATGAAACCACAATGATCATAGATATACATACTCGGGCAGCCTCTCTAAGACAAAAGTCTTGTATTCCACCATCCACTTCTCCGCCACCAGTCTTCTGTCTGCTGAGTAGCTTTTCTCTGTTCAAAAAGTTGGAGTATACAAAAGGTATATTTTTTGTGAAAAGTCTTTAGCTACGTACATGAGAAGTCAAGACAAAGAGCAGTTTCAAGGAAACTCTAAAAAAAAATTTTTACAGTAGTCAATTTAACTACACATTATAAAAACACACACACAGTGCATTTGTTAAAATTTAATGAACAGAACAAACGAAATAATTGAATAGAAAAAAAAAATCAATAATCAAGCCAAGAATGCCAACGTGGGAAATTAAAAAGTGGATTTTTTTTTGTGTGACACAGCGAAAAGTTGTCAGTGGAATGTGAAACCAAAAGATCACTTAACAATGGGAACACATTGTGCTGGTACTCAACGCGGGTAGATGTATAATAAACAACGGAAAACAATATAAGACATTGTACTTGTGGATAGAGAGAGAGTAGAGAGAGATTAGTGTAGGGGTAGGGAACCCATGGCTCGCGAGCCAGATGTGGCTCTTTTGATGGCTGCATCTGGCTCGCAAACAAATGTTCCATTATTAAAAAATGTTTTTTTTAGACTTTTTGATCTACATATTAATTGCATATCAATATTTCATTCTACAAATGAGCTAAAGTCTACTGCAGCTCAGCATCAGAAGAATTCTGAGACATAATTATTGTACTTTTAGTGTTGAAATTACACAAAATGCACACATTTACTTGAATTTTTAGTTTTAAACATAATGTATGGCTCTCACAGATTTACTTTTCAAAATACGTGGTATCCATGGCTCTCTAAGACAAAAAGGTTCCCGACCCTTGGATTAGTGGGACGCAGTGGCATGTCTTCAGATCATTTTGATGCCACCCGAAATGTCGGTCAGTTCAAATTGTGACTATTTGTACCCGGGCCTGGAGCATATCCCTGGGTCTACCCGGAAGCTCTGAGGGATACCGGGCATCGGTGTGAGGTGGGGGCTTTTGAACATTGAGCAAACCATGACACCACAATGTACGTCACTGCTAAAAGAGGATTCTGTGAACACCATCCTATAGCCATAACCCCAAAAAAATGGTCTAAAAACAATGAGAGATTTTAAAAAAATACTTATATAAATCACTAGAAAAACCTTCAATGTGTGTTAATAAAAAGAAATATGGATCTATGTTCATTTACATATTACACATTACAGATTCATATATCTCTATTAATAATATGTTAGTCTTCAAATGCGCTTTAAATTGACCCTTTTATCTTAAAATAAATCAAGTAAACCTTTACTATCTATCATGTCAGAATGAGAAGTGGGAAACCTTTATAGTACTCTAAGTTTATAAATAATAATAAAAAAAGACACAAACTAAAGATTAAGTTTATTGAATATCTTCAGCGTGCATATTTTTATATTTTATTTATTCATAAAAGTTTTCATTAATTATCTCAACTGACCCAGTTCCTCTTCCGTCGGAGACCTGGGTTTAGCTTTGAGGTAACCAACATGTGAACATAAGACAAGCTCTATAGGGCCGTCACACAGCCAGGACCTGGTGGGAGGAAAAATACATACATCAAGAACATGTTGCCTTAAAGTGATATTGAAACGGGATTAAGATAATGCTTCATGGTTGGCTATTGTATCAATAAAACACATACTTCTAAACCACAGACAAACTGTTCGAATACTGGAGAATTTCTGAATGATTGATAAACTTCTTCATACAAAAATATATAAAAACTTTGAATGTCTAACAAGTAAAACTTCTAAATAACAGACACACTTCTGATTAACAGACCAACTTCTAAATAAAGACAAAACTTCTAACAAACAAAACTTCTAAATAACAGACACACTTCTGACTAACAGACCAACTTCTAAATAAAGACAAAACTTCTAACAAACAAAACTTCTAAATAACAGACACACTTCTCATTAACAGACCAACTTCTAAAAAAAGACAAAACTTCTAACAAACAAAACTTCTAAATAACAGACACACTTCTGACTAACAGACCAAGTTCTAAATAAAGACCAAAATTTCTAACAAACAAAACTTCTAAATAACAGACACACTTCTGACTAACAGACCAAGTTCTAAATAAAGACAAAACTTGTAACAAACAAAACTTCTAGTCTAAATAAAAAACTTGTAACAAACAAAACGTCTAAATAACAGACACACTTCTGACTGACAGACCAAGTTCTAAATAAAGACCAAAATTTAAAACAAACAAAACTTCTAAATAACAGACACACTTCTGACTAACAGACCAACTTCTAAAAAAAGACAAAACTTCTAACAAACAAAACTTCTAAATAACAGACACACTTCTGACTAACAGACCAACTTCTAAATAAAGACAAAACTTCTAACAAACAAAACTTCTAAATAACAGACACACTTCTGACTAACAGACCAACTTCTAAATAAAGACAAAACTTGTAACAAACAAAACTTATAAATAACAGACACACTTCTGACTAAGAGACCAACTTCTAAATAAAGACAAAACTTCTAACAAACAAAACTTATAAATAACAGACACACTTCTGATTAACAGACCAACTTCTAAATAAAGACAAAACTTCTAACAAACAAAACTTCTAAATAACAGACACACTTCTGACTAACAGACCAACTTCTAAATAAAGACAAAACTTCTAACAAACAAAACTTCTAAATAACAGACACACTTCTAACTAACAGACCAAGTTCTAAATAAAGACAAAAATTTCTAACAAACAAAACTTCTAAATAACAGACACACTTCTAACTAACAGACCAAGTTCTAAATAAAGACAAAAATTTCTAACAAACAAAACTTCTAAATAACAGACACACTTCTAACTAACAGACCAAGTTCTAAATAAAGACAAAAATTTCTAACAAACAAAACTTCTAAATAACAGACACACTTCTGACTAACAGACCAACTTCTAAATAAAGACAAAACTTGTAACAAACAAAACTTCTAAATAACAGACACACTTCTGACTAACAGACCAAGTTCTAAATAAAAACAAAACTTCTAGTCTAAATAAAAAAACTTCTAACAAACAAAACTTCTAGTCTAAATAACAAACAAATTTCTGACTAACAGACCAACTTCTAAAAAAAAACAACGTCTAAATATCAGGCAAAATGGTCTCAATAACAGACAAAACATCTCCATGACAGACTTAAGTAACAGACTAACCTAAGCGACAGATCAATATGGCCTGTGTCTACACCACTCAGCTTCTCATCATATCCACCCAGCTCAAGGAACATCCTTCTGTGAACAGCGAAGATGCCCTCTGCTATTACTGGGCAAGACACTCTCTCGTTGACAGACTTCGGCACTTCCTATATTATGCACATATTTGAAGAGAAACAGGCCAAGTAGGCTACACTTATTTATTCTTAATGGGGAAAAAATAATATGATAATAAAGACTGTTATGCAAGTGCCTCTATTAGTTGCAGTGTCAAAGGCCTACCTTAACACGTCTTCTCACGGTTCTCAAATCCCACGTTAGGGATCCAACTGTTGTCTCGGACAATTGTTCAGCTGTGTACCTCGGGAAAAGAAAGAGAAGAAGAAGAAGAAAAACGAAACCAGCCAATTAGTATAGGTCATCTTTTTGAAGCTGTACGGGATGGTCCACACAAATAGCCCACACAGAGACAGTAACACGCACAGCCACCACATACCCCCCCCCCCCCACACCCACACCCACTATTATATAACAATATACAAAGCTCACAAGTACATACAGCCCTCACACACAGCCCTCACACACAGCCATAACACACAGCCCTCACACACAGCCCTCACACACAGCCCTCACACACAGCCCTCACACACAGCCATAACACACAGATCAAAAATACACAGCACCCACCACACAAACCCCACAAATACACAGACCACAAATATACAGCCCACAAAAACACAGCCCCACAAATATCCATGCTGAGGCTGACCAGAGCCAGTGGGATGCATGGCTAAAGCAAGATCTATTCATAATATGAAAATGACATATTATCTCTCGTGTGAGTGAGTGTGTTCGGGGGCTATGAGGGCATTGCAACTTATTTTACTCAAAGCTATATTATTCTTCGATGTCTATGTCACTCACAGGCTTAATGGCAAAATATTATCTGCAACAAATCCCTGTCACCGTCTTCAACAAACAACAAAACTAAACAGACAGGCACGCAACTTACTGAAAGGTGTCCTCGTCAATTCTGTCCACCACCGGGACCGCCAGGGTGGAGCCGTTCTCCTGTATCCGTGCCAGAAGCGGCGGGAGCCAATCCTGGGAGCACTCGCAGCCGGCATGAAGGAACACGGCTACGTCCCCGGACAAGACCGCCACGGCTTGCATGCGCGCTCTGGCCAAGCCCACATGAGCCTGGAGGCGCAGGACACGAACCTGCCAGGTGTAGACAGACCAGGTGGAAAACAATAAAACACACCGACGACGATAGAGATGTATACATTAACACATAAACACACAACACACATTTACACAATTAACACATAAACACACAACACACATTTACACAATTAACACATACACACACAACACACATTTACACAATTAACACATACACACACAACACACATTTACACAATTAACACATACACACACAACACACATTTACACAATTAACACATACACACACAACACACATTTACACAATTAACACATACACACACAACACACATTTACACAATTAACACATACACACACAACACACATTTACACAATTAACACATACACACACAACACACATTTACACAATTAACACATACACACACAACACACATTTACACAATTAACACATACACACACAACACACATTTACACAATTAACACATACACACACAACACACATTTACACAATTAACACATACACACACAACACACATTTACACAATTAACACATACACACACAACACACATTTACACAATTAACACATACACACACAACACACATTTACACAATTAACACATACACACACAACACACATTTACACAATTAACACATACACACACAACACACATTTACACAATTAACACATACACACACAACACACATTTACACAATTTACACATACACACACAACACACATTTACACAATTAACACATACACACACAACACACATTTACACAATTAACACATACACACACAACACACATTTACACAATTAACACATACACACACAACACACATTTACCAAATTAACACATACACACACAACACACATTTACACAATTTACTTTATCTAAGAAACCCTCCCAGCGGGCACAACCACGTCGTATAGACGGGGAAAAGACGTGGAAACCACGAAATCACGTGGTAACCACGTTTTTCCCCCATCAATACAACGTGGTGTGCCCGCTGGGCTAAAACTGCAGCAAAAAAAAAAATGTTTTGGTCGGCAAAACACCAACAATTAAAATATAACTAAGTTTTAGGGTGAAACATGGCAATGATTTTCACTGCATAGATTCGTAGTTTTAACCAACGCCAACAAACATTCGTTTCTTTTTGCGCTTTTCAGACTTAGTTCATGTCATCGCAGAAGAGTTCCCGAATCATACAATGTCAGACATTGAGATTTAACAGCAACATATTATTTGACGTCGTTTAAGCTCAATAATATATGCAGACCGCAGCAGGCACACCACGTCGTATCGACAGGGGGAAAAGCGTGGTTTCCACGTGTTTTCGTATGTTTTTTTTACGATTTTCCATGTCGATACGTCGTGGTGTACCAGCTGCGACACAGATGATTATTTTGGTAAAAAATTTACACACTTAAAGTTGAAAAATCTGTTGGCTAAAAAGTAAAACTGACAATACATAGCGTCAGAGATTTCTTATTGAACTCTAGTATTACTCCGTTACGGGGAACCTCATCAGCCAGTCACTAGTCTCAAACACATGAACACACTAACCGACACACACACACAAATCATTGAATAAACACCCATTCACGGCTTTATATTTTCTGGAATCAAATTTGTTGCTATAAAACCCGTAAAAAAGAACTATGACCCCTGACCTTGCTCAGCACTGACAGGTACCGTTCCAGGACTGGAGCCTGCAGCCACACAACCGTCGAGCCGTCGTCCACGAGAATAACTTCCTTAAGTAAAGCCGGGGATGATCTGTTGATATGTAAAATTCAAACACTTTTAGATAGACGAGACGTTTTTAGATACATTATCAGTATTTGTACATTATTAATAATCTATTTTGTTTTACTCTTTGGACAAAGTACAACGTTAGCATCTCATATCTTTCAGTTTACAAGTTCAATTATTATTACATTTTGCACCTTCAACATTTTCCATCTTAGTAAAGTACCCTTTGGTCCAAACTGATCATAGGGCCCTATCCGAGGCATGCCGCATACAGCGGGCCACGGTTTCCGAAGACACAGAAACTACGCTTTTCAGTCATGATGAATTTCCCTTCGATCATTAACGAAGCGACAAGGCTCGTATAAGTGCACTGCCAACTGGTAGCACAAATAACAGATTATAGGTCTGGTCAACCAGGCACCGGGGGTACATGTCTTCCTCCCCACCGAATCTCGGTAGCGCTCGTCTGTGCAATGATTCTCCGACGCGCAACAGGGGACGTCTACCACGCGTTAGCCCACCGGTGAACTCTTAATGTGGGCATATCGATGGTTTACACACTTCGCCAGCTTCCACTGATACCTCTTAAGACTTACAGATATAGGCAAATCTAAAACCTTATAGGGAAATCTAATACCTTATAGGCAAATCTGACACCTTATAGGGAAATATCCCTGCTGGATATCGTTGCTTCATTGACAAACCAAGATGTCGCAAACACTTATGTGTAGGCAAGAAACATTGAGGGATGAGGTAGACTTAGCAACAGCAAAAAATAAAGGTGGGGACGAAGAGTTCGAAAGACCTGCTTTGAGCTGACTGGAGAGCGTTTTTATTGTTGACGTTTTAATGGCTTGTTGACACGGCTGGTGTGTTTGAAACATCTGGTCCAGAAGATGCGTGTGTGGTTAGATGTGTTTGTGCGAGCGTGTGTATGTGTGTGTGAGTACGTAGGCTGTAAATGGATGGGACATAGATAAATAATTTGAATGCTTTTCTAAAGCCGGGAACACTGCGAACACAGGTCTATCAAGTTTAGACACAGGTCTATCAAGTCTGAGGTACAAATGAGAATTAAAAGGCTCGCTGTAGTGGCGTAGCATTGGGTTGTGCGATGTACCATCGAAGCTTTGCACAAAGGGTCCTTACAAGCTTGGCTGCGCTCATGGATTGATGTATGAATACAGTTGAAAGATTGTACACCGCCTACTTACCTGCCCACTATAATGTACACAGTTCACTCACCTGTCCACTATACTGTACACAGTCCTCAGCAGCAAGGTCCAGGGCTCGTTGTGGAAGACGACAATCACAGACGCCTGCAGCCTCGGTTGCTCGGGCGGGTCACTGGCTTGCTTGCAGCCGGAGGGCCTAACGTCCGGCAAATCCCTCCGCAGGGATATCCGATCAGACAGGTATTTGTTGAATCGGAAGTTCTTATACCCAAGCTGAAATTTAAAACACATAGACACACACATACACCTTGTGTCGGCCTACAACAATAATGTTTTATGAGCTGGTTGTGCATTGCTGATGTAAACCTGTACACCAGGGCTCGGCACAGGTCACAGGCGACACTTGGCACACAGAGCGATTTTTAAAGGCACACATACTTCCCCCTGTCCCTCCGCCCGCAAAAAAAAAAAAAAACATCCAAGACAATTCAATTCTCTTTTACAAGAAATGAGAAGGGTAACATTTAGGCATGCTGAATAAATTAAAAATCTTACTTTGGAACAATTTTATCAATAGGTTGCCGACCCCTGCTGTAGACGATAATTTAACATACGTACTATATTACCAAATCTCTCAAGATAAAATGAAAACTGTGATAGATACGTTTGATTCGATGCGTTTTTCTCATTCCTTCTTTTGGACAATAAGTCTTTATATTTTTTTCTTTTTTGCTTGTTGGTTGATTTTGAGCTTGTTTATGTTGATATTTTAAATGAAATAAAACTGTAAACTCTTACGCAAAATAAAAAAGAGAAACACTTTAAAAACTGTCCCAAAACAAAGTAAATTACTTTTAACCATAAAATATCTAACTGCTGTAAAAAGTTACATTTATTCCTATTTCGTAAAAAAAAATAACTTTGTATGTAAAAAAAAGTATATATATATATATATATATTTTGAAAGCAAATTAAACAAAAAATGTTGTTTGAAAAAAAAACATAAGCAAATTTAACGAAAACAAATTTAGGGTTTTCAAATTATCTAGAAACACAGATAACCTATAACAACATAATATATCTAGGTATGATTTAAATTAGTAAAAGTACTGCATTCGATAAACATTTTACAAATAAAATAAAAGCTATTAAATGTAAACATAAAAGGGAGTGGAGGGGCTCTATTAATAAATCTAGACTGTATTGAACACTATGGAGACACCGACTCTTGGCTGAGTGTACTAATGTATACTGTATAAAACAACTTGGTAGCAGGCGTGGACCAGGTTTTGTATTTGTACTGTAATAGCCTACACCTCAGTACTCAACAGTTGAGGTCAAGCCCTCCTCCAGCATGCAAATTAAGCCTAAGATAATTATCGAACAACTGCGAGCACTTTTGAAAGGGGCGATAAACACTTTATAAAATGCGCTAAGCGTGAAAACTGGGTGTCTCATTAAAACAAGAGCAAAATGTAATTTCAAGGTGCATAAGATAAGATTTCTTTCTTGATCCAAAAAGAAAATGTGGTTTGATTACATTGCAGTATTACAATAACACAAGCACAACAACCTGAACAAATACAACACACACATACACACTAGTCATAAAAAGACAATGTAATTTTTCTTTAAATCATTATTTAAAAAAAATCGTACACACACATATACACACTATTCACATTTATTTTTTTCGAGAAAATACAATTGTTAAAATTTGTCTAAGGGGTTGTCCATTAACGACGTCCTGCGCTATCGGGATGCTATTTGTATTTGTTTTTACTCCCAATCAGATCGTCATACAAGGGGAAGGAGTCGCACAAAATAGTTCGACTCAACACTTCAAGATTTCAGAATAGATCAGACCCTCCTCCGTCCGCCCCTACACAACACCAGCGAACAAAATATATTTAAAAAAAAATAATTGGTTAAAACATGCGCGAATAGGAAACATTATTTTTAAGTTAGCTTTGAAATATGCAAGAATGGAGGGAAAACCTTAAAGCTAGGTATTGATTTCTTTGAAATAATTACGTCTAAAGCAGCTTAATATTATATGACATCATGGCTTTCAAGTGCCCATTTCACCCTACTCCCACCGGATAACTAGAATACACGCACCAGTCCGCACAACACTGTGCAATACGTCATTTATGGACATCCCCTATCTCCACATGGCGCACATGTTTAAAAATTTGTTCTAGGACTTACCCGATACTCCTCGAGGTGCTCGGGGCTCAGTTTGGCCACGTCCACCGCCACGCCCCGTCCGGCGCCGCCCCACTTGGCCACCTGCAGCATGTCAGGCAGGCCCATCAGCAGCTCCTCCTGGGCGCTGGACCCGTCCGCCGAGGCACCCGCGTCCCGGGGCGGCTTGTCGGGGTCCGGGTCGGCGCCCGTGGAAAGCGCCAGCACGATGGCCACCACCAGGAAAAGAAAGAGGAAGAGAGAAAAGATTAACAAGAGGATGGCCGCGTGATAGGGGAGGGCGTCCTCCACATTTGCGTCTTTCTCCACCAGATCTCTCTTATATGAAACTTTTCTCCTTCGCTCCATCTCCGACTTCTGGAGAGAAGAG
This sequence comes from Anisus vortex, assembly GCA_949126835.1. NCBI lineage: Eukaryota > Metazoa > Mollusca > Gastropoda > Planorbidae > Anisus > Anisus vortex. Next base: position 14,479,445 of record OX421505.1, read on the forward strand.
AAGAAGAAAACAAAAACGATTACAAAAATTAACGGAAGCCTCACTTTCCTATATAGATATAGCCTAAAGGAGGGGTCGGCAACCTACGAAACGCGAGCCAGACTTTGCACGCAGAGCGATTTTCAATGGCACGCCGAAGACACTCCCAAAAAGGCAATTCAAGTCTCTTCCAAATAAAAAAAACAACAGAATAGCCTGATGACTTTAAGGCTTTTGGCACGCTGCATGAATTAGAAATCCAACTTTGGCACACTATTATCAAAAAGTTGCCGACCCCTGGCCTATATATTACTCATATTCATAGGCTTATCCCATTGGCGGTTGAATTGACCAGTGCATAGGAAATAGAGACCGGCACCACTGTGAAATATAGACGTGTTGGTGTTGGTCTGGTGAGCGGGGAGAGTGGAGGGGTGAGGGGATTGGTTGTTTTTAGTCGGGGCCAAGTAAAAGATGTGATTGTTTTGACCGGAAATAACAAATACAAGCTCCAGACTGTTATAAATAGAAGCCTCAAACGCATTATTTATAATAAGAATGTCCGAAGAAGGTATCAAGCGAACACCTATGATACATATCCAGACAAGAGCCAATGGGGGAGGAGATTGGAAGGCGAAGGTAGGGATGAATAGGGCAAAACCTGAGAAAACCCGAGGACAAGCACTAGATTGGACCCTTTTCTCCAATGGGAGCCCCTTGGGATATAAGTCAAAGTAGGTCAAGTAAACGGAAGCTAGGGAGTCAAAGGGATTCAAGGTAACAAGCGATTGGATCGCCCTCTCCCCCCCCCCCCCCCATCACCTCCCTCGAAGTATAACCGAGGTAGGGATGTTAAAACGGTTTTTTTTTCCTAAACCGGTTTTCGGTTCTATAAACCGGTTTAGAACCGGATTTCGGTTCCCCCCCATCCCCCCGCGCATTGTTACAAGTCACAGGCCGGAAAAGCGTAGTTTTGTAGGTATATTTGAAAAATAAGCTTACTTCAAACTTAATTAGTGTTTGCAGGGCATTCAAGGGGTTGATTAGTGTGAAAAAAAATCTGGGCTAATTCATTAAAACCGATATTAGCTTTCAATTTTTCAATAGTGATAATCAAATTAGGCTACCAATTATCGTTGACCATAATAATAATAAGAATTTGAAGAGGCATATATGCTAACTTGTAAAATAATGCATTGAAAGTTTTCTCGTAGCAAAAATCAAAAGAATGGGTATTTAATAGTGCCGTTAATAATAAAGCACAGACGCGGTGTCTAGCCAAATTGTTGAGGGTCACAGGGAAGGTCTAGTTTGCGTCTCTCCATTGCGTAGCCTACATCAAAGAGCAGCGCACATCTAAAAGATGTAACTGTAACTTAACAATTGTTTGATGTTGCTTTTATCGCAAGCCATAGTTGGTATTTGGAAACACAATATCTAAGACTAAATAAATAGTGTTAGCAAGGCATTTCAGGAATTGTTTTGTGCGAATCCAACATTATTTATTTAAAATATTTCCATTAGCACCAAAAAAAAAAAAAAAAAGTTTTCTACTTGAAGTATTAATTACCTTTCAACTTCCAACCAACAAACCGAAAACCGGTTTTGAAAATCAAAACCGGTTTTCAGTTTCAAAACCGGAATCCGGTATTCCGGTTTTCGTTTAACATCCCCAAACCGAGGATAGACTACCTAAAATGTGTTGTTGTTTTTTTTATATAAATAATGCCACAGCACCACAACTAAACCAGTTCAGTAGTCCTCTGCGCCAATCCCCATCCACAAATACCGCACAACGTAAACTGCGAACACGTCGTGAACTGGCGAGACACTATAATTTCGTCGAACGTAAAATGGAACCAGAGAGAGCGAGAGAGAGTTAGGTGACAGACATTGATACAATTGGCTAACGTCTAAATCTATTATCATGAAGGTGAGAATTGAAAAAGAAAAAAAAAAAGCCGCCATTTTAACATTTTAAAGCAGAGGTTCCCAACCTTCCTAACGCCGCGACCTTTAACTACAGCTCATCGTGTTGTGGCAGCTCCCATCCATATTTTTTTTCGTCGCTACCTTATAATTTTAATATGCTCTGTTATAAAAAAAAATGTAATGTAAATATCTGATATGCAAGATGTATTGTCATTGTTACTAATTAAAGCATAGTGATTAATCACAAAAACAATATCTATTATCTATTGTGAAATATTTATGTATAAATAATGATTTACCATTCCCTATGTTGTTGTTCTTGTTTTTTCCCATATCTATTAGTATCACAACGGGGGTCAATGTTCACACCAACCTCAGTTCAAAATAATAGTAAATAGATCGAACAGCATCCACAGTAAGTTCCAATATATTCATGAAGTTGTCGTTTGACCACCAATGCAGCTGCTTTGAACACTCCTATAGCTGCTATCTACACACGTGGAGACAGATCCGCTGGTCCGCATAAGTACATTATGGCGCCAACCCTGTCACATACACGAATATTTGTACGGGGAGTATGTGATGGGTTGCTGCCTTGGTATCACCACGCCGGGGGTGCTCGTATGTGGATGTATCAGTGGACGGATAGACGAGCGGTGTCTCGGCTCCCAAGACCAGCGAAATGTATGTTTTTCAATGCTATTAGGCGACCCCCCGTGAAATGATCGTTCGACACCCCAAAAGGTTGGGAACCGCCGCTTTAAAGTGTAATCAATTTAAAAATAAAGGGAAGTAAATACATGTATTTAAATACAACAAATCGGATTACATTTGCTAAAAAGAAAAAGTCAAGGTATCCTTGTGGGCAAGGGATTCGTCCCGTTAGTATGTTGTTATTTTTAATTAATATATCATTAACGTAATAACCAGATAACTACATGCTATGGTAAACATATAAATAACTACCTTTTTTATATAGACTTTCTTTCAAATAAAATAAGTTGGAACAAAAGCGTTTAAAAGTTAAAAACTTGCATTGTTTATTCATGCTCTAGCTAATCTTGATATCATCAGATCTTTCAAGAGAGTCAATGGGGAGAACTTGCAAGTGTGGCCGTCCAATAGAGATTTTTACTGTGATGGAATAACCTCCCCTTACCTACATCATTCTTTTCCCCCACAAAGAGAGGCTACAATACATGCAGGGTGGTTTTAATATATATTCTAGATCAGTGGGTTACCAATCTACGACCCGTGGGCCAGATCCGATCAATTACCACATAGTCAGCAATTTTAAATATTAAACAAACTCGTACAAAACATTTGAAAAAAAATACACAACATAGTTTTAGTCTTTTCGTAGACACTAATAAATGTAGGCTACTACACACACACAAAAAAACGCGTTGGATTTTTTCATAACCATACTTTTTGGTGGGATTTCCCTCCTCCAAAATTTACGAAAAGTAAAGCCATATCGCCGACCAGTCCCCTATTTAAAACTCAGGTTTGATTACCCTTGTCCTAGGTTGGTGAGATACTACTGTATCCTTGTTCTTTTCTGAAAACACATAGGTCTATATGGCATCCGTCCGTCCTCAAGGGACGACGGCGTAATCTCATTTTCCTCAGGTTGTGCCCCATTCATCCCCACTTTCGTCTTCCAATCTCCTTTCCTGGCTCGCCTTTCTTCGTTCCTTTCTGTGAGGTTAGCTTCTGCGACTTGCGTGCCGCCCGCGCACCTTTGGACCGCTAAGGAAGTGCGTTACTCGGAAAAGGCCCTCCCACGATTTATTATCAATGTGCGCCAGAAGCACACAGATTACATATATAATGACATACATAATAGGAATATATTAGATTGATAGATTCAATTATAAATTATTAATTAGCTTTATATCCCTTTTCAGCCTAGAGAATTGTATCCGTGTTTTTGGTTTTTTGTTGCTCAGTTTTAACAGAACACTATCTTGAGTATGAATAGGTAGATTCTATGCCTAAGAAAGTGATTGCACAGATTATTCTTTTTGATTGATTTTATTTAAATGCACTCTGAGCTTACATTATGTCTGTTGGCAGTGCTATGCAAATAAAATTATTATTGTTATTATTAAATTTTGAAGAAATGTAAAGAAAACAACATAACCACAGAATTGCACGACATAGTATAAATACGGGTACATTTACCTTTAATGCATATGCGTACATGTTAAGGTGTCAGCTAATGATGTTAGTGGGTGATCTACTAGCAATGACTTCTAACTCTTACATAATATGAATAATGACTAATCAGTAACACGTGCTATGGAGGCAGTACTACAATTAAATGGGTTGCGGAAATAGCCTATGTTCAGTACCGGCTTTGAATGGTACGAAAACTGAGTGGGTGCATACTTTCACATAGTCTAGTGACTAGTGCGTATCAATAAAGTTTACGACTTGACTTTCCTGTCAAATGTAAAATATTAGATAATGACTATTATCATAGACTACAATAATATGGACCGCTTGCTCTATTTTTAGAGCTTATATCAGCTTTTTTTCCGTGCACAGCCAATAAGGCTGTCTTATATTACTTCTACGCTCCTCGTTGTTTCTTAAATGTTTCCGCTTTATACAGCTTTCGATTTTAATTTTAATTTTTCATTGAGAAAATCGAAGCGATTCAATAAAACGGAAGTGCAAAGGAAGCAACGAATCGGAAATTCCGAAAATCAGTGTTTAATAGCAGAAATACTAAAGCAAGCGGTCCATGTATATTATAGTCTATGCTATTATATAAACATCAAGGATATATAGGCTAAGCTTATATATATATTTATATATAGAGAGAGATATATTGGAAAGACATATAGGCTAGATGGATAGATAAATATAGTAGATAGAAAGATATAATAAATAAATAGACAGACATAGGTAGATAGAAAGATAGATAAATAGATAAATAATGAGACAGATTGATAGACATATAGACAGACATATTGATAAATAGATAATTAGATTTGCTCTGTCTTATGTTTTTTTTCCGTAAAGTTTTGATCAATTAGATCTATATCTTTTAATGTAATATCAAATAGTATATCGTTTTCTAGCTTAGAGAATTGTATCCATGTTCTTGCATAAAAAATGACTCCATGCATGTTTTTGTTGTTCAATGTGAATAGCGCTATATATGTATGCTTATTCTTATTATTAGATATACAGATATATAGGCTAGATTTATAGATATATAAATAGATAGGTAGATAGATAGATAGATTGATTTATTTATAGATAGATAGATACATAGATATATACATACTTAGATACATTTTTAGATAAATAGATACATAGATAGATAGATAGATAGATAGATTGATTGATAAATTAGATAGATATATTAGATGGACAGAATATTAATGGTATAAAAACACTAATGACTAGTCAAACTAAACCTTTTCCCCACATATTGATATCACTGTTCTGGTAACTCAGAATGTTTGTCTCTCACATTGGCTATAAGCGAACTTAGGGTTATTCTTGGCTTTCATCTTTGTCAGCAATATCACGTTCACTTATGTCCCAAGTGGGCTCTGGCAAAATCGAGAGCTAAACCGTACTAAAAGCTAAACCGTACTAAAAGCTAAACCGTACTAAAAGCTAAACCGTACTAAAAGCTAAACCGTACTAAAAACTAAACCGTACTAAAGCTAAACCGTACTAAAAGCTAAACCGTACTAAAAGCTAAACCGTACTAAAAGCTAAACCGTACTAAAAGCTAAACCGTACTAAAAGCTAAACCGTACTAAAAGCTAAACCGTACTAAAAGCTAAACCGTACTAAAAGCTAAACCGTACTAAAAGCTAAACCGTACTAAAAGCTAAGGGCAGGGCAATAATGCTCAAACAATATACAATGCATAGCTCTCGCGGTAAGGGAAATAGGGCCTAGTTATGGATTATTATTATTTAGGTTTACTATGAAGTAGATGACTATTTGTAAGTGACTGATAAATGCGCGGGTCTAAAAAGGCTTGTTTGTCGTTGTTGTGTTTTTTTTTTGTTTTTGTTTTTTTCTGTGCAAGTACAGTAGATAGAATATAATATATAATATTGATATTACACAATATACATCTTACAGAAGGTAGACCATACAGAGTATAGATCATACAGAATAGAACATACAGAGTATAAAAAATACAAAACAGAGATCATATATATTATAGAACATACAGAATATAGAACACACAGAATGTATATCATACAGATTATAGATCAGACATAATATAGATCAGACAGAATATAGAACATACAGAATATAGAACACACAGAATATAGATCATACAGGTAACAGAATATAGAACACACAGAATGTATATCATACAGATTATAGATCAGACATAATATAGATCAGACAGAATATAGAACATACAGAATATAGAACACACAGAATATAGATCATACAGGTAACAGAATATAGAACACACAGAATATAGATCATACAGGTAACAGAATATAGATCATACAGGTAACAGAATATAGAAGATACAGAATATTGAACACATAGAATATAGAACATACAGAATATAGATCATACAGAATATAGAACATACAGAATATAGATCATGCAGATAATAGATCATACATAATATAGAACATACATAATATAGTAGTTGTATCTCTACAGAAATGAGAACTTAAGACTTGAAAATTATGAAAGATGTATTTAAACAACCTTATTTGTACGTTTCATGTATTGATAATTAGATAGAATAATATTTCCAATAGTTTAGCAGTTTAGGGAAAATAGTGCACTAGTTCAAAATTAGCCTTCTATTCCCTACTGCCGTGCACTATTGCCCTCCCCCCTTCCCATTTACATTGCGTGCCCACCACATTGATATCCTGGCTACGCCACTGTTTAGGATCCATGTTTATTAACCTCAACACTGGCTGTCGACTGGGGCAATCTCCCAGGTTGCATCGAGACAACATAGGTAAATATTATGGAAAGAATATTGGAAGATTTTTTTTTTAATCAATGAATGCAACGTGTCGATGGGAACACACAAACTCACTCTCAAACACACATACAATCAGGCCCAACCCTTCCCACAATGCATCTTGTGAGCAAGTGGGTCAACAAAACACACACAATAAAACAATTTAAAAAAAACGACACATCATTTCCAAAAAGTAACTCACATCGAACCGACAGCGGGGATTAGTCATGACCTAGAAAACACTTGTAAATTAAACTCTTATTATAGTGGTCGCGCGTGACATACAAGCCAAGTCCCCCTGGGGATAAGTGTAATGTGGGTTCCAAGTTCCAAGGCTCGCCCACTCTACTAAAGCTGGCAAGTCGGATGCAAACTAAGTTTTATACTTTGTACGGTATCATCTGCCAAGAAGCAATGGACATGTACTGTCTCGTCAGGTGGATCAATGATCCCATAATTGATCAATGGAAAAGAGTGGTCCCCCTTCGACTAATCCCGTCGTCAAAAGCATGCAAGTCGCCTGCAAATATGTATACAACGCTCCACTGTCTCCCACTGATTCCCCTCATAAGCTGACAAAGTGTGCCCCAGATCCCTCGTATGTGTATGACGGTGCCCAAGCATCCTCTAGGCTTGCACAATGTAGTATTTATTGACTTATGTAATTTACTTTTACACTGGAGTACATATACATAGTATGAACATATATACCATATTCATGTGTATATATTATTTACATGTATATAGTATGCAGCTGCGTATTGTATTCACACGCCTTTACTATCTCTATGGACAAGTCTTAACGTGTATACATGCATAAAAGGTCACGTGCAAAAACATTTCCGTTCTTATTCGATCATTTTTTTCGAAACAATGTCTGTGTGCTACTTTACTGGTTGTAAGGCCTACTCAAATTTGTTGCGGATTAAAATTTATTCCATTTCCAATAGATGTTTACAAAACAAAACAATGTATTGTGAAAGTCAGAAGTGAAAAATCACCTTTTTAAAATATCAAACTAATGGGCCGTATTGCTGCTGAGAGTTAACACCCTTGCCCCTTTTACAAGTCAATATTTTATGACTGACTTGTAAATTACAAGTCAGTCATAAAATATTGACTTGTATAAGGGGCAAGGGTGTTAACTCTCAGCAGCAATACGGCCCATTGCTTAACGCAAAATAATTTTTGTTATTCGTTTTTATGAATTTACACATTTTGTTTTTCAATAACCAAGAAAACGCAACTCTTGACTCATTTATTTTGTAAACAAATAAAACTTTTACCTCACGCGACTAACACTTGAGTATTAATTATCGCCTGTTCACTTTTGATGTTAAAAGCGGATTCATCATAAATAATATTGTACCCTTTGTATAATTCTAAAAGACTAGAACTGGCCGTCGAGGTTGAAATCAATTGTCAAACACCAGCAAAAGCATGCTTTGTTTTGTTTATTAGTTTAAAAATATAACAGGAAGTTCACGAACATTCGGGTTCAAAAGTTCACGCCTCATTAAGACTTGTCAATTTGGGAAGAGATGGGAAGAAGGTACTAAAAAATTAACACATCCGGTTTGTCCCATGTCCACAGGGGAACGCCCGTAGTTCTCCTTATTGGTGACGGCCGGTATGCCGTATTTTCGCCATCACCCTACACGTTACACGTATGCCTATAGACTACAACAATAATTGTCAATACTATAACAATGTTTGCGACCATAACCCTGCCGCAACGTCTAAAGTCTAAATTTTGATCGTAGCGTACCTATTTAATGGAGCGTAACTAATAGGCATATGGAGATTAAAGGAGCATTAATCCGTACGTAAATTAAAGTACAAGTCTGCCAATCTATGCTTCAATTCTTTCACTGACCCTCATTTTCCTGTCTATCTCTCTGAACTGTTGCTTCCTTACATCCCCACAAGACAACTACGCTCTTCCACTGACAATAGAACCCTCTCAATCCCAAGAACCAAAACCAACGGCGACCGTTCCTTCTTCTTCCACGCCCCCACCTTCTGGAACCAGCTCCCCTTCCACATCCGTCATTGTGAAACCTCCTCCACTTTCAAAAAGTCCCTTAAAACCCATCTGTTTAGGTCCGCGGCCCGCCTATGACCTGTGATGCCTCTTTCCTGGTCGCGGTTTGTTTTTATGCTTCCTTTGTATTATTACCAGTATGTGCTAAAGTGTCATTGTTTTATAGCCATTTCAATGTTGTAGCTATTGTTGTTTTTTTTTAAATATTGTAACTATCGTTTTTGTCACTTTTAATGTTGCACCTATAATTTTTTTTAAATCAATTTTATTGCTGTAGCTATTATCTTTATAGCCATTTAATGATGTAGCTATTGTCTATTTATTTTAGTAGCTTAAATAGTTTATAATTTTAGTAAAAATTGTAAAGCGCTTAGAGCTGTAAGGTAAGCGCTATATAAAAATGCCTCAATAAATAATTCGAATTGTTTCGACTTAGCCTAAGCAGGCTTTATTTTGTATATAATTTAATGTATACAAACGCACACAGGCTGGCGGGGGGCTATGGTATAGCGCCAGATCGAAGGGGTGCCAATGTGAGGATCTTGAGTTCAAATCTGCGATCTATGTTCTTATTCGCCGAGCCCGAAAGGGTGTCGGCATTTAATGGTCATTATGTTAATTCAATCTTTTGTTTACAAATGCAAAACAAAAACCACTTTAAAAAGTACGAAACTAAAACAGACCAAACAGCCACAGAGAATGAATTTAAATGTAAAGGATTTATGCCAAAAACTGTTTTTATGATTTGTTTTAATTATTTTATAAAGATGTTTTAATTATATGTGGTCTTTTCCTGTTCGCTTTTATTGATCAGTGACGGAGACGTACTATTTTCCGCTACCTTACTATGCACTATCCAAAGACATAGATTAAGGAGGCTCTATCCATTCTTTTTATATAATCAATGATATGCACCAACTTAACGCTCCGCTTAGATAAGTTAATCTTGGATAGGCTAAGCTTTCACTTGCCATGAAATTCATTCGCAAAATTGTTTTTCTTATGAATATAATACTATTTGAAATGTTTTGCTCGGGAGCTAGCCAATATTAAAATATTTAGGAGAAGAAAAAAAAAAGCATGAAAACGAAAGATTATAAAATATTTATTCTACATTTGGCGTTGACCTACATTTTTACATAACTCGAAAATTATACCCATAAGGGATTATGTCTAATTAACTCCCTCCCCATAACTCCTCTGTATAAGGGCTCCGCAAAAACTTCTCACCACACAACCATAATTATTTCCGTGGTAGTTCATGCGTGTAAAGATTACATAAGAATACTAAATAAAAAAAACACGCACACATAAACACAGAACACATGACACACCAACAATACAGAATACGTTACTGGTAGAAATATATGGACGCAGTATTTCCACAGCACATAGTGCAGCCTCAGCAACAACACCATAATAATTCCTCTAGGTCGTGAACATTGTCTACAAACACGAATGCGTCGCTACGCTTAATAATTCGCTGGCGCCCCCATAACATATGCGGCGGCCAACACATAGGACACAGATGTCTCTGTCTCTAGATCTAGATCTATGTTGTTTTTCAGAGCTTCTCATACCTTAAAGCCTTTACTTCTTTTTTTTTTTGCTGGAGACAGTGTCACAGGAGTTTGGTTCTCAAACCGAACAACAAAGACCCAGACAATAGCCAACAGAGAATACTATAAGCATGAGTTCTAAAGTTTTCGCAATAATGTACATTTGAGAAAACAAACCCATTGTATATCAATTGTGTGAAGTAGAAAGTGGTAGTTAAAAATATTATCGCATCGGGCCGAATTGATCCATAGGCCGGTGAACCAGCCTTCAATAGTTTCTTTGGCCACGGCATACAAGGGGGATTATGTGGCCAGCACAATGCCCATCCGCCTTTTATCTACCCCCAACTAATGTCCGGTACCCATCAGAGCTGGGTAGGTTCAGAGACTCTCTCCATACCCGGGAGCAAATCCTAGCCCTCTTCAGGATTCGAACTGAAGACCTTCGGTTCGCCAGCCGAATGCGCTAGTTAAATAAAAAATAAATAGTATCAGAACTTCAACAAAAAAAAACGTAGATCTGCTAAACACACAATTTAATTTACAGGCTTTTTTTTTTTTTTTTTGCGCCGTGAGTTCAAATTTCACTCACAATATTTGCAATAAATTGAGAGAAGTAAAAAATAAATATGAAGAGGGCATAAAAAAACACACACACAAACAGCGAGACTGAGGTATATGTTGACCACAATTTGAGAAACTCTAATCTGGGCACAGATCTTGCCAATAAATGAAGCAGTTAAGCCTAAAGAAAAATGTTTGTTATTTTTTTTAAAAATTGGCTGCTTGGTAATCTTTTTCTATTTCTTCTACTGCTAACCCAGGCTTCAGAGCTGTTGACTCTCTTACTTAAGTGTTCATTTTAAAATCTGATAAAGTCTACTCCCTACAGCGAAAAAAAACTACACACAAAGAAACAAGACGTCTTATGGTTGGGATTAGATATTGTCAAAACAGGTCACATAAAAGTAATAATTCGCTCAATGGCTTTTGCTCATTTCTTTCCTGCTATTGTGTGGTCTACAGTAGTAGTTTAATTTTTAGTTATTATTTTTTAAACAAAATTGATGAAGTCTCTCGGTAGGTGGCGAATTGCTGAACTATGGTGTCATTTTAAGAAAGAATCCTTGCAGATATATATATATATATATATATTATTATATATATATTATAATATATACATACCGTATATACGCCTAAAGATTAAAAAAGCTTTCTGAAAAAAAGAAAAATAGGGTGACCACATCGAAACTTCTTTTGAAGTGAATGACGCATATGACGCATTAACCATTTAAAACTCATCTTGATTAGTGAATTGTTTAATTTCTCTCTAGGAGGGTTTTGACAGAGCCCAATCTGAGAATCTTGTTAGTAAATAAGGCGCGAGCGCACATTCACAGTCACACCAGCAAACACACAGTCACATTAAATACGCTTCTATAGTCATGCTAAGTTATAGCATATAAGAAAAGTATTCTGACTTCCAGCTGTTACGTGTCGTCTTTTTCTCTCCCAGTCTTTCTCTCTCTCTCTCTCTCTCTCTCTCTCTTTTTCATAATGTATTGACCTATCTTTTAGTTTAACCTTTAGCTCCCACATTTTTTTTACTTATCAATCACTGTCTGTCTTTCAGTCTCTCCCTTCTTTTTATTGTCTTTCCCTCTCTTCATTCTCTCTCCCTCCCTTTCTTCTCGCTCTCTCTTGTCTTTCTCTCTCTCTCTCTCTTCATCTCTTTCTTCTGTCGTTTGTGTCCTCTTTTCATTAGCAATCCCTATCTTCTTCTTTCTCCCTCTCTACTTCTTTCTCCCTAACTTCTTCTTTCTCCTTCTTTCTCTCTTCTTCTCTTTCTTCTCGCTTCTTCTCTTGTCTCTCTCTCTCTTTCTTCTCGCTTCTTCTCTTCAGTCTCTCTCTCTCTCTTTCTGCTCGCTTCTTCTCTTCAGTCTCTCTCTCTCTCTCTTTCTTCTCGCTTCTTCTCTTCAGTCTCTCTCTCTCTCTTTCTTCTCGCTTCTTCTCTTCAGTCTCTCTCTCTCTCTCTTTCTTCTCGCTTCTTCTCTTCAGTCTCTCTCTCTCTTTCTGCTCGCTTCTTCTCTTCAGTCTCTCTCTCTCTCTCTCTTTCTTCTCGCTTCTTCTCTTCAGTCTCTCTCTCTCTTTCTTCTCGCTTCTTCTCTTGTCTCTCTCTCCCTCTCTTTATTTTCTCTCATTTGGAATATTGTCTCTCTCTTTATATTTTTCTCTCTTTCTCTCTCTCTCTATATATATATATATTTGTAACTCTTTCAATCTGCCTCTTTATCTGCCCCTCTCTCCCTCCCTACATATGATTCTCTCCGCTTCTCGTCCTAGTTGCTTAGAACATCGAGAAACTCACGTCTTCAATTAGGAGACGCCGCCCGGCTCAGCTGTTCGATTTCACACACCTTTCATCAATAGCATCTACAAATAAATCATGCAGGTGTTACATAAGGACTGGCTGTTTGTGTGCGTGTGTGTGGGATGGAGGGGGGGGAGGCTATTTGCCAAACACTAAAGTGAAGCCTCTATATCCTCTCCCACACACTGCGGGTATAAAGTCGGGTCATCTAAGCACCCAAGGTTGGGCGCAAATAGTAATTGGTCAGAATTTTCAGTCCTTTTTTTTAAATTTTGGTGGGTAGGTCAGGTTGTCCATAATTCTTGACCCCCCAAAAAAGTACGTAAATTTGTTATGGATCTGATCTTTAGCTCTTGTTACGTAAATATAACACACAAAACCAGCACTAAACGTGTTTTGAAAATAGCTAATTATAGTATATTAGTAATACCTTACTCAGTACAAGAAATGATATTGGAACCCGATCTTGTATGTCTCCAAAAAAAAAAATAACCCGACGAGCCTTTCGTTTCTTTAATCCAAGGGATTAACCTGAAAAGGGGTGGATCAATGTGTGTGTGTGGGGGGGGGGTGTAATATAATGCTAGAGATTAGCCACCCCTTGGCGCGCCGATTACAAAGGGTACGGTCAACACCAATCACTACCCTGCTTCTTCTCATCAACGGATTTCCCCCTGGATCATTAACGTGTGGTGGCCCGCTCGTATATCTGCATCGCCGCCCATTTACACAAATTGCAGACTATAGGCCTGGGCATTCAGGCACCGGTCTTGGCGAGATGCATATAGTTGCGCACATTCCTTCCTCCCCGCTGAGTCTTGGTGGCTCTAAGACGCGCAATAGGGCCTGCCTCCCCCCCCCCTCCCCACGCGTTATCCCACCGGTGCACTCTAAATGGGAGCGTATCGGTGGTTTACACACTGTGCCAGACATTGAGGCCCATGGGTACAAAAATAGCACACAGCAGCAGGCATGTTGGTCTATATTATATTATTTGATATTCACATCAAACAAGTGAAACGTCGTTTAGTAAAATGATTAAATTTAGACAAAACGTCATAAAAATATCCTAGAAAGAAAGAAAAGTAGGAATAATGCAAAGAAAATTTCAATCCTAACTTAATCCACTGCACAATAATCTAATAGAATACTCACATCATCTTCAGACTAAGGACTGGTCACAACAGGCTAAAGCAACACATGTTCCGTAAACTACGAATCGGAGCCAGCGAAATGTGCCCCTGCGAAACAGATCCCGAAAATGCGGAGCATGTCCTTCAGACCTGCCCTCTGTATCATTCTACCCGGTCAGCCATTTGGCCCCTGTGGGCCACCTTCAACGACAAACTGTTCGGTGGACTAGAGCAACTGACAGCCACGGCGCAGTTTATTACAACTATCGGACTTGTTGTCTGAATCCTCCCAATCATAACATTTGAGGACGAAGAAGAAAAAAAGAAGAAGAATACTCAGAAAGACGCATAGAACACATGCATATATAATTACTCTTACTTCCCGATTGGTATTCGGGCATGCAATGGGTTGCCTGTACACACCAGGAAAAACCAGTAACTTAACATCATTTAAAACATTAATAAAGATGCAAGACTAGACTTGGGCCACGGATGAACGTAGTACGCAATAATCTTCTTTACAGAAGGAGCGTCTGTAACGTATAAGATATTAAAACACATTTTTTTTTTCAATTCTTGGTGAAGAGACGAACTCATATAAATTCTCTTTCTTCTCGAACGAAATTTGAGTATAGAAATGTTTAGCCTACCGAAACTATGAAAACCAAAAACTTAGCAACATTAAAAAAAAACCTACAATGTATGCATAAATTGGTAAGACGAAAAGATCTTCTGTAAAGAAACTTCGTCTTTCACATATAAGATTACAGAATAGATTATTATTATCCGGTATATCTGCATTTATTTAAACTGGGCCTTAATGGGGAATAATAAATGCGCTGTATGCCTTACCAATGGTAATATCTTATCTTATATATTACAGACGCTCCTTCTACAAAGAAGGGTTGTTTTCGCCAATAGCGAATTAAAAGAGCTCTTCCTCCCTCTCGATGTCAACATACCACTTTGGCCAAAATCAAATGTAGGCCAAAGAAATTATGCTTTAGCCAAATTTTAAAGAAACGTTTGCCAAGGGTAGTTTTAAAATGAAAATATCGCCGTTTTCTTTTATAATAGACTTTATATAAGGATGGTTGTTTATAATATTATTGTTAAGAATTTTTGGAGCCTAAACAGAATTGGGAAAAATGAATAGGGCTATTGGGAAACGTGGTTATCATCGGAAACGAGGGACGAACAACGCAACATATTTTTTTATATTTCGGACCATTCCACTCAGTGTGTGGATGTAGCCTAGGCCTATAATTAATATACCCAGACCACTCCACTCAGTGTGTGGATGTAGCCTAGGCCTACAATATACCCAGACCACTCCACTCAGTGTGTGGATGTAGCCTAGGCCTATAATATACCCAGACCATTCCACTCAGTGTGTGGATGTAGCCTAGGCCTATAATATACCCAGACCATTCCACTCAGTGTGTGGATGTAGCCTAGGCCTATAATATACCCAGACCATTCCACTCAGTGTGTGGATGTAGCCTAGGCCTATAATATACCCAAAGCTCACAACGCTTGAACACGTTTTATTCTAAAATCCCAATTTTTCTCGCTTAAAGTTTTTAAATGGAGAAATTACATTATTCAAAAATAAGAAGAAGAAAACACCAGTAGACCTATCTATGTGCATTTAAAATTAAAATAGTAGGCCTAGACGTAGATGATAATAAATTATTTCAGAGTGCCCATTTTCTTATGGCCAAAATGTTCTTCAGCGCTACCTTTGAAAATGAGCGGTCACCAAACACTAGGCTACTAAGATGACCACTAGGCTGGCAATCTATGCGATGATTGCGATCGAACATTATTGAATTATTTCGTGGCATCAACATTTTTTCGCTCTGGCCCCTTAAAAGTCTATTAGATAGGCCTATAATCGGTTATTATTTAATTAATATTAACTGGCAGATCTTTAATGTCGCTCCTAATTGTGCCCCTTGAAGCATCACGTTTTACTGGTAGCTTGAGCCGGCATATCCAATCCACTACATAGCCTATTTACAAAATAACATCTGCAGTGTAATGTCTTGATAGTAAACACAAGTCTAGTTAAGTTGTTGAAAAATAACTAACTTTTATTGGGACAAGTTACACAGGGGGCTATAGGTAGCACGTGATCTTACAGCACGACGAAAATAAACAATACTGACCATTGAACCACAACCACAATGATGAAACTACTAAATCAACACACAATTTATTTAAAAGGCACACAAGTTTATTCAAATCATATCATAAAAGCCCTATTCGTCAATAAGGTATGGAGGGTGTCCGTGAGTTTACCCAGCTCTGATGGGTACCTGACCTTAGTTGGGGAAAAGTAAAGGTAGCTGTGCATAATACTGGCCACACAATCACCTAGTATGCCATGGCCACAGAAACTGGTGAACGCTGCTTCACCGAATCTATGGATCAATTTCAGACGGGTACTTAACTTATAACTACACTGAACTATATAAATTATATAAATTATTTTAGCCTCAACTTTTAAATTACCTGGCAACCATGCCCTATAGCAACAGACAGCGTCCTAGTTTACGATGCTATTGGCGAACAAAACCCAAAGAAGATTATTGCGTGCAACGCGCCGTTCACTCTTACATGTTTATTAGTGTTTATAATTGATGTTAAGTTACTGGTAAAAGTAGAGTTTCATACCTTATGTATTATTACTACTTTACTCTTTGGGCTTCTGTCCTCTAGTGTTTTCTAGGTTTAGTCATCTGACTATTAGAGTTACTCTTGTCAGTTGTAAACATTCGCTAGTAATGAACCTAGCAGCTCTTTTCTGAAGGTTCCTCTCATGGTGCGACCGCGCCCTTTCTGGTATTTATTTTCCATTTTGAAACGTGTATGCGTATAATATAGTTTTATTGTTTGGCGACTGTTCGACTTAAACGAATTGCTTCCCTTGGATTTTATTGTATGTCTTATACAAACAGGGGCTGTATTTAAACAGTTCAGTGTACATGCCCACGAATATAGTATTTACTTCAGGCAAATAGATCGGTGGTAACTTTTAAGTTTTGGATTCTCGGGATCAGTAAAAAAAAAAAAATATGGCTGCAAAGTTTCCGTTAGGCTATTTGGGGCATGGAGGACACGGTGGCCGAGAGGCAGCGCGTTCGACTGGCGTACCGAAGGTCCCCGGGTTCGAATCCTGGTGAAGACTAGAATTTTATTCCCGGGTCTGGAGGGTGTCCCTGGGTCTACCCAGCTCTGATGGGCACCTGACCTTAGTTGGGTTTAAGTAAAGGCGGCTGTGCATTGTGCTGGCCACACAATCTCCTAGTATGCCGTGGCCACAGAAACTGGTGCATGCCGCTTCACTGGCCCTATGATCAATTTGATCCGAAGGGTACTTTAATTACTATTTGGGTCCCTCTGAATTTTGATTTTTTTAAACTCATTTAATTAACTTCGCTTTTTCTTTCATTATTTTCGAAATGACTGGCTTGACAGGTCCTAATTGACATATCATCATATAGAGCTTAATCTTGTCACATGGACTCGTTGCCGAAGATAACACTTTTTATTAAGCTTTCAGACCCATTCCCAACCCCCCCCCCCCCCCCCAAACAAATAGTTTTGATTGTGCATGTGTGTTTTCACAAGTTTCCGTGGCAACTGCACACACGGAGATGTGTGGCCAGCACAATGGCCCAGTTGCCTTACAAATAATGTCACGTGCCCATCGGAGCTGGATAGACGCCAGACGACCCGGGAACAAATCTTAGCCTTCACAAGGATTCGAACTTGAGACGTACAGTACGCCCCGCGCCCCCAATTTGCCCCCTCCCCCGAAACCATCTGGCAATGCAGGCTACGCAACGAATACTTCGCCTACGGGTGTAACGTTTTGAGAAGATAATTTCCAATTCAGCAATACAACCTTTCCCTTCCATTATACGTATAGACATCATCTTGTAAGTCAAGATTTGGATTGGGAGGGTTGGGGGGGGGGGGGGGGGGAAACGACGGTTATGTTCTTGTGTCAGTCAAAACTTACTTTAAATAAAAAGATTGGTTGGTGTAAACAGGAAATGCTATAATAGTGCACAAAGTGTTGTCCTACATACTAACTACAGCACTCAAACACTTATTGTAACGGTCATGCTTAGTTGTGTATGAGCTGGTGTTGTTAATTTTTACGAACTGTTTTCAATGGTATACTATATAAGATCATTTAATGATGATGATCGTTGATATAGTGGAACGGAGTTAAATGTCAAAAACCCCCATCGCAGAATAAGTATAATATATTGCTATTCTGTGCCCCCCCCCCCTTTCCAACGTAAAGGGCCTACTGACCTTGCCTATGACTTTGCGTACTAAGGCTACAGTATAAACCTGTGTCGTGGAAGTAGCCCCCTCCCCTTCCCGTCCATTTTAACTTCTTTTCATACATTCTGTTCCTCTCTTCACGACGTCACTGATTACAAGAACTCCAGATCTAAGTGTATAAACCAAATCTCTTAGAAGTTGACTTCTACGATGAATTTGGTGAAGATGTTCCTTTTTAATTTCATTAATTCAACGAAACTTTCAAGCAGCGTCACCAGAAATGTTTACTTTCGTTTATTTGAGTACATCACCTTCTTTTTAATTAATCGACCTTTTAAACAAATTTTTTTTTAAACTTGTTTAACTAGGTCGTGACCTTGGAGCCACGTGTTGTTGTTTCGTTTTTAAATTCGAAGCACACATACACGCAAATGCACACACACACATAGAAACGATGTTTAAAATGTATATTTAGATGCTGTTGTCTATTGGTTTTAATTTTTCATTGAAATTTTTGACGTTGGGTAAAGACGTGGTTGTACCAGAGTACCAGACATTGTGGTTGTGCCAGAGTACCAGACATTGTGGTTGTACCAGAGTACCAGACATTGTGGTTGTACCAGAGTACCAGACATTGTGGTTGTACCAGAGTACCAGACATTGTGGTTGTACCAGAGTACCAGACATTGTGGTTGTACCAGAGTACCAGACATTGTGGTTGTACCAGAGTACCAGACATTGTGGTTGTACCAGAGTACCAGACATTGTGGTTGTACCAGAGTACCAGACATTGTGGTTGTACCAGAGTACCAGACATTGTGGTTGTACCAGAGTACCAGACATCGGTATTCGGGATCATACTTATTATGAAGTCAGGAAGCCGGTTTTTCTTCTAAAAAGATTCAAAGATTCCACATACAGTCACAGGAAATACAGCATAGGCCTATCTCTATGTAGTGGTCCGCGTAGGAGTGTTTCGTTCTATCTGAAACACTTACAAACTCGAAACCAAGGGCAAGCAGAACTGGATTGTTCAGTAAACGATTATCCAAAAATGACGTCACGCGATTTGGGCAAATGTATAGGCTAGGCCTACCTCCTCTTCCATCCCCCCCCCCCCCCCCCCCACCCCCACCAACGTCGAGTAAATGTCTTCACATAAACTCAGACCAAAAGAATATAATAAAAAGTGGATAAATACAAATGCGAGACGAGCGTGGAAAACGCACGAAAAGAAAAAAAAATGATCCCCGGTTCGAGCCCTGCAGCGGTCCAATCTCTGCTGTCCTGCAGAAGTTTTGGGCCAAGGATATGTAGCCTAATAATCTTTTTACTAGCAGGGGAGTCTGTAAAGTTACAAGCAAGACACAAACTTGCTGTCGTGGTTTGGAGTCCCCTTTAAGTGGGTTATTGCCTTTTTCTTTTCTCCTTTCCACCACCCCCACCCCCCAATCACCCAGTTGCTACGCCGCTATTTTAATTTCCACTAGAGATGATAAATGAAAACCTGGAATTCCGACACTTAGAAGTTACTTTGAACGATGTGTTGAGTGTGTGCAGTCGTATTAGCCGAGCGGTAAAAGTGCATCTTCATGCGGTCGTCGGTGGACAACCTTTGGCACGCGTGAAAAATAAGACACGCCACTCTTTTTTTTTTTCGCACGCGATACCATCTTCTGTAATTATCAATGCAGGGAATTTTTCTCAATAGCGGCTTTTTTATTCCTCGGATGAATACAGTGTATAGGTTGAGGTGGATCTTAGAGAAATAATATTAATTAATGACTTTGAAACCAGAAACCAAATTACCTTAGAGTTCAATTAGAATCACCAACATTGAAAAAAAAGCTGTTACAGATGGAAACGCCAGAGAAAAGTGCAGAACAAAAGCTGCTGAGGACTTATTGATGACATGTTCGTATAAAAACAAAAAGTTGGCCACCCTGGTCTATGGTAACCACCGCTCCAGGATCTATCATTAGGGGGGGGGGGTGCAAGAGGAGATTATTTAATTACCGTCATCTCATACAAATATGCGGTGGCCTCTGATGTTCTGGTTCTTCCCCTGTAATGAAATTAATTTGCCAACTCCGACGGGATCAGCAGAAAGTATTATTATCTAGTTTTGTTAATTTTTTGCATGAAACATGTTCCTGAATCCTTAATACTTAATAATAATTAATTTGGTTGAAATGCCACTAAAAAAATGCAGAAACAATTACAATACGTAATGTGATCACTAAATCAATACAAAAACAATTACGATGTGTAATGTAAACAAACGGCCAATGGGAACTGCATAAGGTACCATGTTTTGCAACTATAATAATTAGACGTACACCATTAGATGCAGACTAAAACCGTGTGCGTTGTGACGTTACGGCATACGACTTCACCTATGCCTCTGGCCCCACTTACACTCGCCAAAAGTCCCGCATACCGCTAAGGGGCCGCCTCTGCACTATGGGGCATTGTCCGAGAAGAAGAATATAATCGGCCTAGGTTTCCGGTCTTTGTTTGAGGGCCAGATTAAGACCCTGGGAGGCCCTAATCACTAAAAAGATTTTAGTACCCCCCCTTTCCTCTTTTATATGAGTAATGGACATAAAAAGAATAATAAACCAATAAATACGATATAAACTTACAATAAGATGTAAATTTTTTTTTTAGGTTTACATCTACATTTCATATGTGAATAGTTTTCCAAATCGGAAATTCTTTCATAAGATTTTTTTTTTGTAATGTAATGTTGGTACATTTGTACGTATCCTAGTTCAGCTGCACAATTTGCAGCCTGACACCACAAGGGGCCACAGATTATGATAAATTACTACTTTTGGACATGGGGCGCGGTGGCCGAGCGGCAGCGCCTTCAGCAGGCTAGGATTTGTTTCCTGGGTCTGGGGTGTGTCTCTGAGTCTGCCCAGCTCTGATGGGTACTCCATGTTAAGTTGGGAGTTGGGAGTAAAGTACAGGCGGCTGCGGGCATGGTACTGGCCACACAATCCCCTGTGAGTGCCGCGTGGCCACAGGAACTGGTGAACGCTGCTTTACCGGCCCTGTGGATCAACTTGGTCCGACAGGCTACTTTACTTTAACAACTTTGGATATTGGCTGTGGACCTACCCCCCCCCAACCTCCATTTCCCCCCACCCACCCACCATTCCCCCCACCCACCATTCCCCCCACCCCCACCCTCCATTTCCCTCCCCCCCCACCCTCCATTTTTCCCATGATGTGCTTATTTCTACTGGTCAATATCCAAGCTCTCTCTCCATGCTATATTGTTTGGTGCTTCGATGTGTTTAAATGGGCCGAGAGTGAAGGGGCTAGGGTGTAGATGTGCGGGTGTGTGTTTGTGTGTCAGCAGGACGGCACACAACTTTGACCAACCTTTATAATATAGAGGCCTACTACTATCTTTTGTGTGTGTGTGTGGTATATCTGCAAATCAGGCCAAAGAACTCCAATGACAACACTGACACAACACACTATGAGCTCAAATTTGAGTGGTTTACATTTGACCTAAAAAATTATATTATAATGAGCGGGGGTCATTGACCTCCGTGAGAAGGGAATCATTTTAAAGCCATAACATTACAGTACGAAAAGATCCTTTAGTGTGGAGGTGGTCTTTTGTCGCACAATCTAAGTTTATAAATATCTCAAACGAGGTGGAGACCGTGTCTATAGCATATAAACACAATGCAGAGCTAAATTTAGGCATGGACTACTTTGCCAGTTTCTAAGTACGAAACCTCTCTCTGGCCAACGACCCCTAATGATTTAAATGCAATACGTTAAATTGAAATCCATTGTTGCGTGAAACGAGAGTGAGGGAAATGACACTGTGGAAGTGGAAGGCGTGGCAGATATATAGGTCTCCCCCAAATACTAGAGTACAAAAAGACGATTTACTAAAGACTACCCCCCCCCCTCATTTTTTTTTTCAAATCTTAAAGTAAGTAGTCAGATAGTCATTTGCCTCTTTGCCTGTCTGTCTCTCTCTCTCTCTCTAAATATATATGTCAGTCTTTCATCATCTATTTGTTTATCTATCTGTCAGTCTGTCTCTATCATCTGTCGTAGATATTCGTTAAAATCCTTTGAATTAACCTCTCTTTTTCTCTTTTGTTTCTTTTTCTGACAGCTACACATCTTGGCTAATCTATCGACCCACTTCGCGTCATACCATTGAGCTGAAAAGTGGCATATTAAATATAGTAGTCGACAACGACACATATTATTACATCCAAATTTCAATTCTACCACCACCCCACAGAATAAAATATAGAACAGAATGCGCAATCGCATTTTTTTTCTCTGTTTCCGGAAGTAATACCGACGCCATACTGTTTAGACTTAGCGGACCTAGTTACACTATATTTGTATGCCTAATGTTTCAGGCAAAAGGTACAAGCTGTAACCTCTTATATTATATTACTCAGTATTAGTAGCATTGCTTTAGTCCTAAGCCTGCTAGAACTAGATATCAGTAATAAATAAGCCTTTATCATTTTACTATAGTGGCGTCTCTAGTGACCGCTGCCTTGAGTCAAAAGAAAATGGCGGAAGCCGAGCTTCACTTTTAGCGACTGCGCATATATAGGGATTGCGCATTCAGTTCTATACCTATTCTTTGCACCACCCAACCCCCCAAAAAAACAGAAGTTATATTATTATTGTTTTGGGTAAATTCAAAAGGATATTTTTAAAACCACACCTTGTTTAGTTATTATTTTTCATTCATAGTCATACATTTGCTTTTGGCAAATGATGGAAACAAAGTCAGATGCGCTTTAAGAAAGGAGTCGGGCTGACCGGAATCCAGGCGGGCTGACCGGGATCCAGGCGGGCTGACCGGGATTCAGGCGGGCTGACCGGGATCCAGACGGGCTGACCGGGATCCAGACGGGCTGACCGGGATCCAGGCGGGCTCTCTCAACGCAAACAGACACACACAAAATAACTTAAGGAATGTAATCAACCACCCAATCTACATATTTTCCTTTTTCAGAAATTATGCCTGCGCCCTTCAACCCCTAACAAGCTATACCCGCCCCTGGAAAGAGTTATAGTCACTAAGACTAGTCAAATTGTAGCATATCCGCATCCACTACTTTTAAAGTCGACACCCGATAGTTGGTTTTCTGGGTGACCTTTGAATGTAACAAGGGGAGATAAACCTATTTAATAGGGAGCCATGGAAACGATCTCGATTTAACGTATAATTACCGGTAAGTAGGCGTGTATGGGTAAACTAATTGGTTTCCCTCGTCAAGTCCTCGGGTTCGGTGGGGGGGGGGGGGGGGGGGGGGTTAGCAGCTCGACACTTTGTAAGGTAGGCGGCTACTGTTACACATAATATTGTGTCCACAAGTGTGTGTGTTTGGCCTGGTAGGTTAGCCTACTGAAGATGTTTTAATTTTAAAAAGCGTGCTGTTGTTGAAGGTGTGCTAATAGAACTGAGTTGGAAAGTAAAATTTAAATATATCTAGCACAAAGCCCTAGGATTGATGTGTTTTGCTTTTAATTATCACCCGAGTTATCCCCCCCCCCTCTTTTTCCCCCGTAAAATTGAGTGCGCTATTCTTACATTCTCTCGCTCCCTCTCTCTGTCTCCTCGTACTCCTCGCAGGGACACGGTGGTCGAGTTGGCGTAACGGAGATACTGGGTTCGAATTATGGTGAAGGCTAAGATTTTTTCCCGGGACTGAGTCTATACCCAGCTCTGATGGATGGCCAATCTGACATTAATTAGGAATTAGGATAAAGTAAAGGCTTCTGGGAATTTTTCTGGCCACACAATCCCCTAGTAGGCCTATGTCATGGTCACAGAAACCGGTACAGCTGTTTCACCGGACCCTATGGACGAATTGCAGGTCCGACTAGTCGGCCTAGGCTTAACCTTTCTTTTTTTTTACTTTCTCTCAGTTGTGTATGTGGATTTGTGTACCAGTTTAAATGAGATCTGCATGATGTGTGTTTCTTGGTCAGGGCATTTAATGTTAAGTGTCGTTGACCACTTGTCTGTCTATATGTCTGACTCTCCACTGTGTCACTTGACTGTGAAGGTCTACAGGTCGAGTGAGCCGGAGTGTTATTTTTTTATGGGTCAGTTTGTTTGCCCCCAATACATAGATTATGTGAAGAAACACATATTGAGAAAAAAAAATAAAGCCACCACCCAACGGGTAAAAATACGTGGAAACCACGTTTTTTTCCCGTCGATCCGACGTTGTGTGCCCGCTGGGACAATATAGCCATCACTTTACTATATTATTATATACCTTGGAAAAATATATAAAATATATTATATAATTGTTTTTAAACATAACCCAAGAAACAAAGAACGTACAGCTTAAGAAAAACCCAGCATTTGCTATGCACTACAAAATACTTTTCATTTAAAAAAAAGCCTTCATAGAAAAACCCATTAGGTCTATGAAAATTAATTCATAACTTCATAACTTACTACTACTCGATTATAGACCTATAGGACTATTAAAGCCTACTAAAATATATAGGAAGAAAGGAACATTCCTCTGCTATCCGTAACAACAACATGCATGCTATACTAATCTAGACGCTGCACACATGTAAACTGTAAACAGACCAAAATTCTTGCATATTAACACCAACACACACAAAAATGCGATAAAACATGGTAACACTCCTAAACTCCTTACCTTCTAGCCAAGTTCTAGCTCTTTAATCCGAACAACGAATATAATACTCCATTATGTATAAAAGAACTAGATTCTAACCAACGTAGAGACAGTCCACTAAATATTTTCATACGCTTGAAGAATTTCAAACAAGATTTCTAATAACTGTCGACAAGTGGTTGTTTTTTCTTAATGATAATTTATCCTTATATTATGCATTTTGTGTCGTCTGCTGCACTAGGTCAATGTGAATGTGAAAAACACCAAAAATACAGCAGACGATATGTTTGCTCTCTTTTTCCGAGAGACGCGAGTCGCTCAATACACACGCACACACACAAAACAGTTGGTGCGGGGGCTGGAGAAGTTTGACTGAAGGTCCCCCCCACACACACACATTTCATATTTATTGTCGATTTGTTTTTAAGTGTGTTTGTTTATTTCCGAAATGCTGTTGTAAAGAGAATAACGATTTTTTTTGGTTACGTTCTTTTTGAAGTGGCAAGACTGATAACAATCCACATGCAGACGACCCAACAGGTTGTTGGGTCTCCTTTTAGGCGCTCGGTGCTTTCAGCTAAATTTCAATACATTGTCTGTCTGTTTGTTAATACAGTCTCGTCTTAAAACAAAAAATCTCCAACTAAGAAATTTAAAAAAAAAAAAAAAGCTCCACCCGAGGGCGCCATTGAGGCTAATGCTGTCACTGAGAGAAATGTGTTGAATTCGGGAAAAAAAATTCCCTACTGTTTGTTATAGTCTAGTTGTTTCTTTTTAAACTGGAACAAACTAAAACGTAACAGTAAAACGCGATTTAAGTCAAACACGCACAAACAAAATAGGCTGGGGAAGATGGAAAGAATGGAAAAATCATGTAGGCCTAGTAGAAAGGTCGGTGGGAGTTGGCCTAGGGACAAAAAAAGGAATGAGTGACAGAGAAAGAATGAAAGAAAAATTAAGGTATAGGCCCTACTGCTAGTAATCAATAGCAGGGCATAAAGAAAGACAGGATAGTTGGTTAGACTGGAGAATTGGTGTAAGGTTAGGTCGATAGCTGCATAGACAAACAGATATATCTCTAATTAGCCACCCACAAACCTATCTATCTATCTATTCATCTATATCTAACTATTCTCTATATATATATATAGCCTATATATATATAGGCCCTATATATATAGCCTATGTGTGTGTGTAGCCTAACAAGCCATCTATATGCGTGTATGTGTGGTTAAAATGGATGGATGGTAGACGGCTGTCTGGATAAATAAATGTCTGGGGGGAGGGGGAAGGGTAGATAAACGGCTGAATAAGCTTAGATCAATAAATGATAAATTATAATTAGATAGAAGAATAATAGCCTGTGTTTGCTTAGACAGATATAAAGATAAATGGAATGGTTAGATAGAGGGCTTGATCAAACATAATGTATAGGCCTAAGTACCGTACAATTTAAAGTGAAGTGTTCTCAATTCTCAACAATAGAGACTGTTTCGTGAGCGCTGGTAAGTTTTGAGCAGCGGCGTAGCCAGGATTGTACATTTGTGGAAAGGAAGGGGAAAGGTAAATACTAAAATGTGCACCGGCACATACCACCACCCACCTAGCGGCTTATGACAATAGTGTTCTCGGTTCTGTAATCCGGGATTACTAATCCCTCTCTCATTTTTTCTCTTTCACTCACACACACTCACTCTCTCACACACTCTCTCTTTCTCTCACACACTCCCTCTCCCTCTTTTAGATAGTTTACACATGTATTTTTATTAACTAACATTTGACTTACACTTAATAACGTGCAGCCTATCTTTTATGTTACAGACCCTTCTTCTATGCAGAAGATTACTGCGTCCTGAGTCCTACGCTTATCCACTTAACCTATTAAACCTACAATGTTGTCTAATACACACATGGCCCATGTACATTAAGTTGTTCACTTAACATTCATTCGCTGATTAAAATAATAGGCATTTTAACCCTTTCAAGTTCATTTGGTACTTTTGAACCATTTATCACATTTTACTATTTGTTCTCGTTCAACAATAACTGGTCTTGAATGGTTTATGAGTTATGACAGTGTACCCAAGTACTAGGACACAATTAACACAATGGCAAAGTGTAGGACAGCTTTCATATGTAGCCTATCTATTCTCACATGACTATAGTTATTTCATCCCTCATTAATAACTCATCCGTTTGCAATGCTAAGTGTCTGCCAATAAGTAACGGCATTATTTAAATCAATAAAGAAATCTTTACTCATTGCATACTTTGAAAATGTTTCTAGGTGATTTTATTAATAAAGAATGGTTCCTATATCTAGACGGAATACTTTTATTGTTGTTTTTTAATTAACAATGGTGATATCTGTATGGTGTTGGTTCACATATAGGCCTATAGCTCAATGTGTTGGTTCGTAACAAAGGGCTATGATTGTCTCTTTAAAAAAAAATAAGTCTCCTAGTCCTAGCGAAGAAATCTTTCAATATAATAACTTATTAGGAACGTATGTTGAGTTTTTTTTTGCTAATAAATTATTTTTCCTTCTGCTTTGTCACAAACTTTAGTTTGTATTCTCTTAATTTTCACAGCTCCAATGAACCCCTGTTTTAGTAATAGAGTATACATTATGCTAAATTTAAATATGTATGTACTTAAATATCAATATCAACTAAATCAGGGGTGGGGAAACTACGGCCCACGTGCCACATGCGACCCGCTAAATTATTTTATGCAGCTTTCAAATGGCATTTTGAAATATAAAAAAATACTTGGTTTTATAAGTTGTTTTGCTAAATTACCAGGTATACAGAATTTCATTTACCGTTATGATTGTTTAAACAGTCTAGTTACAATTTCTTTCTAATCTTCTAGATTAGTAAACAGGTCTTCACCTTTGTAATGTAATGCTAAAATGCAAATTTATAGATTTTAACGTAGAGAAATATTTATTGACTTGTAGTTGTAGGCTACAATTAATAAGGATAATTTTATGAAAAACATAGAAATCTATTTCTACAGCAAAAAAAATAATAATAATTTTGCGAGAAAATATTAAATGTAAACATATCTTTGTTTGCTGTTATGTCCACATTTACAATTTCCTTGTTATTTACAATAGTTACAATATTTCTTTCTTGTACTAGTTTTGAAATATTTCTAGAATTTATTCTATGTTAACTTTGTTTTATTTTAAAACACAGCCGGAAAGTAGGTTTTGTTTCATTTCCTTTTTTAAAAATATTTGTAACATTGTAAGAATTAAATTGAAACAATGAGTGTCACTTAAAAAAGCATAAGCTTGATGAATGCCTTGTTGTTAATGATGAATGGAAAGTTGGTAGAAAATCAGTGGCTCTCTTCATGGAGTAAAATTTTAAACAAAACAAAACATTCCAATATCTAATTCAATTTAACAACTAAAGAAAGCAATGGAAACGCCTGGTCAAAACTTTGAAGCAAACAGTTTTCACTAAACATTCTTGAATTCAATATGCTGCAAAAAAGCTAGTCTTGTGCTGTCACACAAAAAAAAAAAAGTAAAGTAATTTCGTCTGACCAAATTGATCCATAGCGCCAGCTTTTGTCTCCACGGCATACTAGACGTTTTTTTGGCCAGCCGCCTTTACTTTACCGCCAACTAAAGTCAGATACCCATCAGAGCTGGGGAGAGAATCAGGGACACCTTCCAGATCCCAGAACTAATTCTAGCCTTCACCAGGATTTGAACCCTGGCCCTTCGGTATGCCTGACAAAAGCGCATCCGCCTTGCCTCGTGCTGTCACACACAATCATAAAACTGATGGCGAGTTCATCGAGGAAAGTTGGCTTGATGCAGCAAACATTGTTTTTCTGATACAAAAACAAAGCAAATTTTGACAACATTACTTATACAAGGAGAACTGTGGTCAGAAGTTTAGACAAGATAAGTGACAATTTATTACATAAACTTCAAGTTGCAAATTAACAATTTTGGTGGTTCTTTCTTGCATTGGATGAATGTAGGCCTACATGTAAAACTATTTCCGGCAAAACTCTTACTGTTCCCCAGGCAGGCAAGTGAAATAAGGTTTTGTCATTTCCCTTTGCTGAAACAAGAAACCATTTCTAGTGAAATGACTGAAAAGTGCGAAGTCCAATTAGATATATTGACTGAAGATTTCAGAAAGAGATTCCAAGAACTTAGATCCACAGTTCCCCTGATACAGCCCCAGAAGACATACAGCTTAAGTTGCTTGACTTACAATGATCTGAGAGAGAATTTCAAGTCAGTTGGTTTGCTGTATCTCTATGGCTCTATGTCAGAAGAATCATTTTCCAACATGAACAAAATTGCAGCTAATATTTATCATTTTTCGGATCAACATAGATTTGCTAACTAGCATTTTGTTGCTTGACGATTTACAAATCTAAGAATAAGTATTTATTGTCAGACTGCCAGTTGCAAAAGAATTTCAACAAGTAAACTGGATTTTAAGGATACTGTCTAAAAATTGCAGGCAGTTACCACATTAGAAATGAATAATTTTAGTTACCATGTAGTCAGTTGGTGTCTAAATTAAGGCTATTGATAGATAAGTTTAAAAAAAATCTATTATAATTTTTTTTTAAATCTTGTTAAATAATTACCGGTTGTAGAAGTCTTTGTTCATAGGCCTATTGTAAAATAAGTATTATGTATACGTAAAATAAAACTGGAAAAATTGGATTTGTGTATACCTATAAATAATTCATAATTACTTATTGATATAGATTACTGCAAACAAATTGGACATAACATACCGGTACATGCAGCCCCCCCCCCCCTATACGCTTTATATTTGTCAATGTGGCCCTATGCACAAAAGGTTTGCCCACCACCCCTGAACTAAATCATTGCCAACAGTCACTTAAAATCAAGGGATAAAATAAGTCAATCAGTTCCCATTTCCTAAATTGGTTTAATAAAGCAGCAGCATACAAAAATTGGCAAATGTTTTACAACAAGAATCAATGCAGTCTGGTCCACATAAAACTCCTCAAGTGAAACTGTGGCTGGGGGGGGGGGGGGGAACATAATTTTATGGCTGAATATCAGTAAAACAGCTGAGGCACAAGAGAGCTGTCAAAGCCAGGTTATCTCTGATGGGCCAATGTTCTTGGGAGTAAACTCTTTCAGAAAAATGTCATTGTCCTTCTGATGGATGACCGCACAGTGGCTGTGATAAATATATAGCAAAAGGAAACAGTATTATGATTACAGCAAAGATACAGAGAGTAAAAGGTCAATTGGGAAAGTGAATTAATAAAAGTAATATTTTGCTACTTAATTAAGGATAAAAAAATATACTAATTGACTTGGTTAATAAAAATAAAAACAAAACAATAAATGGCACAAGTTGTCTGGAGATAGAGTATTGGAATGACACACCATTCAAGGTTCTTACTAAAAAAATCCTTTTAAAACTCCCAAACTTTTCCCAAATATTATGAAGAACATTACAAACTAATTTTCACTGGCATGTGTGAAAATTCTTAACTCTTTCTTTCCGGAATTATTTTCCCTATTCTGACGGAATTATACTTTTTTTTCTTTTTGTCATTACTATTGATATCTTCAAATCTTAATAACTCCTTTGGTTTTAATCAGACTATATCATATTTGGTATTGAATTAAAGGAAACTAACAGCTCGTTACAGAGAATATACAAACGTGTGTAACTTATATTTAAAAAAATAATCTTTAAATTGAAAATATAAAAATAATTACTTACTAAAGTCTTACATAACACAAAATCCAAGGCTCACACCAAAAATAAATGCACTCCCAAATTAATTAACTACATTGTTTTCCAAAAATATTACCCTTTTACACTATTAAAAACAAATATTACTTTAAAAATATAAATATAAAGCCCGTCTTTATCATTTATGATCACTACTAATCACGCACGGCCGTACATGTGTGAAAAATAAATCCATAAAAATGCATTTTTTTCAATAAAAATCACGATGTAAACACAAATCAGGATGTCAATCAAATGGAAATCATTCTAGATTTATATAAAAGTAAGATAAAAAGAATAGCGCTGAAATTAAACGAAATAAAAGTATTTTAACAAACCGACGGTGGGATCGTCGATCCGGAGAGAAAGAGTTAATGTTTACTTTAAGTTTATATAGGTAAAAAAAAAGATTTAAGTACTTATTGAAGAAAGAAAAGCATGATTGGGAGTATTACTAACTACTTCTCAACTGAACCACATTTTTATTCACTTTAAAAATAAAAGTAAATAGTATTCTTCACAAACTTTCCCAAACGTTGTTTAGTTTTCCCAAACTGTAAGAAACCTGCCCAAGATTCAAAACCTGTATGTTACCGAAAAAAAAAAACACCCTGGGGTGGAGCCCTTGAGTCTACTCAGCCCTGATGTACACCTGAATCTATTTGGGGACAGCGAGGGAGACTATTCTTGCCTGTCCACACAATCCTTTGAATGCAGTGACCAAAGTCAGTGGTGAAATTATTAGTGTTAGGGATCAAAATGGAAGTTTTTACTACTTTAGAAAAAAAATGTCCTTTGTATTTATTTGTATAACTACAATGTATTATATTGTAAATTAACTTGTCTTCTACTTCAAGATAATTCAAATACAAGTTAAAAAAAAAATTACCCGTATTACTCCTCATTGATTTCTTGATTGGACAACAATCATACAATAGTATATTATAGCAAAATGTGTCTGACAAATACCAAAATAGCTCTATAAAAAATATACTTACTCTAAAACACCAAAGCCTATCAAGCAATCCTTTAAACTTTTAATGCTTGAAGCTTGTTCATTAGCTGAATGTATTTCCTGAGGTCAGAATGGTCCTCCAAGATGTCAGCTGTGATTGGTTTTGTGTTGCCGCAGCCCACAGCAGGGCACCTAATTGTAAGACAGAGAAAACAGATAACATAGAATTTGTAGAGACAGTTCATGGTAGGGCCAGTTGTCAAAATGATTTGGGCAAATTTATTTATTTTTTGGATAGATTAAATGTTGTTTTCAAGAAATATAAATATATATTATTATATATAGGCGGCTGTATAGCAAAGTTGACAGTGAGCTGGTCTCACAAGCTTGACATAATGGGTTCGACCCAATGGTGCAGACACTCAGACTTGGAGAGGAGATGGGCGCCGCCAAGTCTACCAAGCCCACTGAAAAGACTAATGGACACACAGTGTCCAATAGCTCCCCCCAACGACGTCAAGGTCAATGGAATAAAAAAATAAAAATATATACAAATAAATAAATTAAAAAATAAGCTTAACCCCATTACTTAGACCTTTATATGCAGATTTGATGGGTGTTATGGTAATAAATATAGTCCGATTACCACTGAGTCTTTATGGTTGTAATAAACAGGGCTGTGGAGTCGGAGTCGAGGAGTCGGAGGAAATTTGGGTACCTGGAGTCAGAGTCGGCAAAAAATGCACAGACTCCGACTCCTACTAAATTTAGATTGGAAAAAGACATGGCTTCATTTATTTTAAACAACCGATCAATAGGCCTACAGAAATTAGTGATATGAGAAAGTAAAAGAACTGTTTCTTCCTCTAAGTCCCCATCCCTACTCAAGATCATATCCCTATTGTCAGACTATAGCCGGTCGACACACAAAAAAGTCTTTTGAACTAATTTGAACGTCATATAGACTGCTCGGCGCCGTATTGATGACGCTATACAAGTGCCCAAATTACTAATTACCTTTCACATTGTTTGTAATGATTTCAAATGCTAGGAAACAGTGGCGTAGCTAGGGGAGGGGGAGGGGGGTCCAAATTCGAAAGTCCCACCGGGCCCCTATTAGAGGCCCCCCCCCCCTCCAAGTAGTGTCCGAATTGTTTTTTTCTTATGTCATAATGTCAAATGTCAAAATGCAGGGGCCCCTACAGAGGCCAAGCCCCCCGAGCTCCCAAATCCCTAACAACGGCACTGCTAGGACAAGGCACGCGCGGTTTTCTCGGAACACTGCCTTAGTAGGCTATAGGCCTAGGCCATAGGTCCTAAATAAAACGCATCTTAAAGCTACTAGTATACAAGCATACCTTTATTAGAGGCCTAGAGAGGCTTTTACACATTTACGATTCTTTCCATGATGTAATTCGCCTTCAATAGGTATACAAAAAAATGCCGCCTTTACGACTTATAAATGCGCTACGCACGCAACGCACAATTAGGAGCGGCAATCAGTGGCGTATTTAGGCATGTTCCACATGTTCCATTAGAACAGGGGCCCCCACACATCCCAAAAGAAATGTTTGAGTGACATCCCCATATTTCGTTGAAAATGTAAAATAAAATTCATTTATTCACATACAATTTAATGCGCTCCAGTTCAAACAAGCTACGTCCAACATAAAATGTATGATTTTACAGAATGTAATATGAATTAACGGCCCTTTCCTGAGGTAGGCCCTATGTGGAAGGCAGGGCGAGACCACGAGGGGCCCCACAATCCTAAATACGGCCCTGGTGGCAATATTTATACTTTTCATAGTGTTGTGTTCTGCTTAAAGAAAACCGGAATACCAAATTCCGGTTTTGAAACCGAAAACCGTTGTTTTTTTTCAAAACACTGCGTCTGTGCTTTATTATTAACGGCACTATTAAATACACATTCTTTTGATTTTCTTTCAACACATTATTTTACAAGTTACCATAAATATATGCCTCTTTATATGCTTCTTAATATTATGGTCAACGATAATCGGTAATTTGATTATCACTATTGAAAAATTGAAAGCTATTATCGGTTTTAATCAATTAACCCAGATTTTTTTAGTTCTAAAGAATTTTATGGTAAAGAGTACAAAATCATATTGTATTCACACAAATCAACCCCTTTAATGCCCTGCAAACACTAATTAAGTTTGAAGTATTTTTCAAATATTATACCTACAAAACTAAGCACATTTGGCTGTTCCGGCATGTGACTTGTGACATTGCGCGGGGGGGTGGGGGAGGGGGAAACCGAAATCCGGTTTTAAACCGGTTTTATAGAACCGATAACCGGTTTTAACATCCCTAGTTCTGCTGTTACAGGGAACACAGCACCCATAAGTAGCCTAGCCTCTCACTGGTAAGGGATACTGCTGTTTGCCCCTTGGCGTCGCTGATCGTCACCTCTACTGATCAGGCCCCACGAGAGGGGGGTACAGCCGGTACGCCGTACCGGGGCCCTCAAGAGTTTAGCGGGCCCATGAATATTTAAAATTAAATACAGTAGACTGTTGGCTTTCCAGCCAGTAGTCCTGTGGTACAGTGGTAATGACACGTAGATGTATGTTGCCTTTCTTTCCTTCAAGGAATGTACAAAATACATTCGCATATTAATACAGAGGAGTCGGAGTCGGGGAGTCGGAAGTAAAAAAAAATGAGCAGTCGGAGTCGGAACATTTATCTACCGACTCCGCAGCCCTGGTAATAAATGTAACAATTGTAACCTAATCAAATGTTATTTATAAAACTCAGGGGAAAAAGTATTATAAAACTGTGTACTAGTTATAATGTACATGTTGTTCTTATGTGGTCATGAGATAGCCCAAATGAAGGGGGAATAGTAGTTGATAGTGAACAGAAAGTGTAGTGTCTAAAAAGTGTAATATAATAGGAGATTTATTTAACTAGATGTTAATCTGGATAGACTAATTTTGATGACAGAAATATCATGCATAAATATTATAAGCTAAATAAAAGGTTAAAAGGGTTTTTAATCCGCATGACTTTTTCATTTTCTTTAGTTTTAATTTTTTTCATTCCGATATTGCCAGAAAAAAAAAAGCTGCCATCTAAAAAATGATGACCATTTTGTGTCAAAAGATTCTTTTGGCAGAAAAGTCTGAACTAGACAGAAAACTACGGAATTCTATCAAAAACTGGAAAAGTAATAAATTCAATACCTTTTTTCCACACCGTTCTTTTTTTATATATAATATAATTAATGAGCAGCAACAAAACTACTGGGCACGGCTAGCATGCCGAAAGTCCTGGGTTCGAATCCTGGTGAAGGCTAGGGTGTCCTGAGTCTACTCTACCCAGCTCTGATGGGTACCTGACATTAGTCGAGTAAAGTAAAGGAGGCTGGGCATTTTGCTAGCCACACAATCCCCTAGAATACCGGCCCTATGGTCAGTTTGGTCCGATGGGTACTTTACACAAAAATACTACAAGCAAAAATAAATAAATACGGAGAACGGAGTGGAAAGAAGATGTGGTTTCATTTATAATTAGATTTAGGAGCTAATTTAAAAAAAAAAAAAAACAGGTCATTACTTTAAATGGAAGTAAAGAAATTTAGTTATTCATAGAACATTAAGTTATGTTTGAAAAAAAAATTAAAATTATGCTGACTACGTGACACTCTTGTCAACTGGCTTCACACTAGCGACTTCTAAAAAATGGTTGTGAGATGGGAATAAAATATACAGCATAACCTTAAGGATTTAAACAGCATTCGATACTCTCATAGATCGGAAAATGTCAATTTGTTTTACCTGGTATTCCACTAGTCCAGAATTCATTATGGCTTCAAATGCTAAACTGTCTATATTTATATGATATAAATTATAATATGTTTTTGAGGTAGATTTCTATTCTTATTTTATTTAAACATGATCCTATTACACTTAAATGTATTAAAATAATAAAAGTGATGTTTTATAGAAGATTGCTGCATATAAAATGTTTACAATACAATGAAAAAAATTTGTAGAAATTAAACAATGAAATGTTAACAATGCCACACCATGAAGATTTGCAAACGCTCTTGAAGAAATTTAGAAAGTGGGATGCTTACTTGGCTTTGAACTTTCTATTGTTAACGTAACTGGTTATGCCAGTCTTGTCGTAGACATGGCCACAGATTTTGTTCCGAACCGGATACACTATCGTCTGACAAGTGTAGGGACACTTGGTGTTGATCTCCGCTTCAGTGACCTCAATGTCATCACTGCTAGATGAGACTGTCAGCTTCTCCCGCAGAGCAGCAATTTCCTCTTCTGTATTAAATAATAAAAATACACATACTGGTTGTTTTTTTTGTGTGTAAAGCATGCAACTCATGTAAATTAGGCAAAATAGAGAAATTACAGTACACATTTTCAAAAAGAAATAAGGTATTTAAACTGAAATTCTAAATAGCATTTTTGTTACACTTATGCAGGCATTTAGTAAAATTTCTGCTGATTTGGCTTGTAATTTGTACAGATGTTCCTTCTAGACAGAAGATTATTACGTCCACAAGACCCAAAACTCCTGCAGGGCGGGAGGGCTCTGTCGGCTGCAAGGATAGAACCTGTGACGTGTCGGTTGACCGTCTAGTGAACTAACCGCAGGACCAGCCAGCCTTTCTGCATATTTTTACAATTTTTTTAATAATATAACATGAATGTAAGGTCCGTGATAACTAAGAGGTTAACTGGCAAATGCACCAACTATATGAATAATAGACAAATTTAAAAAAAACTTTTTTAAAACACATATAAATTTTTTTTTAATTTGTAAAGTAAAAATAATAAAACTGATTTAATTTTAATTCATTAATAAATAAATCCACTAGAATTTTTTTTTTTTAAGTTCTGATAAAGGTTCAAATTTAATTGAATGTTGAATTCAAAAAAAAATTAGGGCTTTTCCTTTTTCTAAATCTTTCAGAATATTTGTAAATGTCTTTAATTAAACAGTATTTAATTTGACACTAGCCTAAAGAATCTGTGTCTATCAAAAGGTGCTCCAGCTCTTTGTACTTTGGGTGTGATCTGTAGTCTTTTTTATCACTATGCTGTAGCTGGGCCAACTTGCTGTCAAACTCTGCCAAGAGATCTGTCCCATCAGCTGCGGCCTAGGAGAGAGCAGAGCAATAGATACATTTTACCACCATTGGGAGTGTCAGCCAAATGAAAGCTGTTTAACAATACCCCAATTCTCAATATAGGTTGTTTGTTTTTTTACAAATGTTCAGGCAGTAAAGGTTAAACTTCATTAAAAGGTGTGTACATTTAGAAAGTATGCCGTGGCCACAGAAACTGGTGAACGCTGCTTCACCGGCCCTATAATCAGTTTGGTCCGAAAGGTACTTTACTTTACTTACATTTAGAAAAATAAGCAAAGTTGTATCACTCTCTATGCTTCTTTAAGTTCAAAGTGAGAATAATACCGATCTGAGTAAGATTAGAAGAACTGAAACTGAGATGGCCTTTACAGGTACTTTCGGTCTATGGCGGAAATAAAGCTCACTAGATGACACAACATTGCCTGGCCACTTCCACTGTGAACCCTTATGAGAAAAAATACCAATACCCACCAACTCACCAAGTATTACAGTGCTTTGTGTAAAGTATGCCGTGGCATACTAGGGGATTGTGGGGCCAGCACTATGCACAGCCACCTTTACTTACTTTACCCCACCCAAGGTCAGGTATCCATCAGAGGTGGGTAGATTCAGAGACACCCTCCAGTACTGGGAAAAAATCCTAGCCTACACCAGGATTCAAACCCAGGACCTTAAGTAAGCCAGAGGAATGCGCTGCTGGATGGCCACCGCACCCTATCCTTCTTTGCGTGTTTTATTAAAATTGTACTGAATTTAAAACTAACCAAAGAATTCATGGCCTTCAAGGCTGATACATGTTGCTGCTTATCTTTCTCCATCTCTATCAGATCCTGCATCATCTTGGTTATAGTTCCTTTGAATTCTTCGCTCTCTACATCTGTATTTTAAGGAAATTTGCTAGTTAATAAAAGATGTAGCCTAGCCCACATATTTGTATATCTGATTAAAAGTGAGCCATAAAAATAAAAAAACTTTAAAAATATTTACAAATTAACTACTACCTTTTAAAAGGTAATGAAAAAAAAACACACACTCAAAATCATATTATATGCCATAAACTATTATTATATAGTTTATATAGTTTAAGCAGTTTAGTAGGCTTAGGCTTAGGCCACTTAGACTTAGGCAACTTAGGGCGTTTACGGTAATCACCTGATATTTCTGATATATTTTGTCCAACGTCAAGGGCACTTTCAAAACAAGTATTTATACATTCCATAAGATTCTGATCAATAACTTGAATATGAGACTCGATAATAATCGTAGATTTGCTTGCCATATTATTATTAAATAATATTATTTTCTGATTTTGAAAAATGATTTTTCGACGAATTTAAGAAGCTATTTTTATTTTAAAACACGATCGAGTTACAGCTGAGGCGTTGATGGGAAAGTTATAATGCAAAATACATTGAAAATAAAGATCTAGATTCGAAGTTATTTATAATTAAAAAAAAAAATATCTTTAATCAAGTCCAAATGTCAACAATAACTTAAAACTAAAACGTTTCGCGCGACTGTTGTGTTTACATCGAGAAACTAGCGGAAGCTTCTGTTCGGAGTTCCGACAGTGTTGCCAAGTCAAATATCAGTCATTAATGTCATTATTCAAATTATTGCCAGCTCAGTATCATTCGGTAGGCCTATGTCTTTTAAAAAATACTGAATGCCTTAAAATGTATACTAAAATAATAAATTAAAATATTCGTGCCAAATTAAAATATTATCATCATCTTGTCATGGTCATCATATTATCATAGTCATATATGGAACAAAAAATATACAGAAATCACAACTGTTTTAAAGCACACAACAAAGTAGTAAACATTTTAAAAGCGTAGACGTTAGACTTAGAGTAAATTATCTTATACATTACAGACGCTCCTTCTAAAAAGAAGATTATTACGTCCTACGCTCATCCGTGGTCCGAGTCTAGTCTTGCATTTTTATTAATGTTTTAAATGATGTTAGGTTATTGCCAGTGCCTGGGCCAGTGGTTTGTTCAGGCAACCCATTCCATGCCCGAATGCCACTCGGGAAGAAAGAGTACTTATATTAGTTATATGCATTTTTTCTCGCATTCATAAGGGACAAGCAAAGTGTTTTTGTCTTTATGTTTATCAATTATATCTTACTATCTTTGACTTTTTGAAGTTCAAAGAGATATAGACTATCACTGATCTATGCTTACAATACTCGTATACAGAAACAGCTAGGCTAGGGGAGGGGGGCACTTAGATCTATATTGTTATTTCTACTTTCTTTTTTCATTCATATGCCGATTATATGATGGGAGGCGTTATAAGGCGGATCCGCCGTATAACGCCCAGCGTTATACGGCGGATTTTTGCGTGAACTCGTGACCTATATTATACAGGATCTTTTCCACTGCCTACAACGCGAAGCACTAATTTTTGGGAAGCGTTATTCAAACAGCCGAAAGTGTATAATACCGAATTTACGAAAAATTGTGAGAGTTAGGCTATACTTATGACTTAAAACTTTATATTCTATTCTATAGTCTATAGTGACTCTATAGGCTTTTAATTAGGATCATATTCCTAGCTAAGTCCTAACCCTAACCGGGCCTAACCGTAAAATCAATTTCTAATTGTGATTAAGAGACATAGGCCATAGTAATAGGGTAACCTTTATGTTTGAATAAATTATAAACAATGACAAATGGTTACTTACAAAAAAAATCACGAATTTAACTAAAAAATATTTATCGTTTTACTATAATTGAACGGAGTGATTACGGTGTATTTTTTATAATACTAAAAAAAATATTGTCGGAGCTGACTGGATTTGAACCTGCGTCACCCCTGTTGACAGCGCAAGCTACTAACCATTGGGCCAACAAACCTTGTTCTAAACAGTACGAAAAAATAGTAATTAAGCACATAGGACCAGATAAACAATTATGTATAATATAGGTCAGGAGTTCACGCAAAAAATCCGCCGAATAACGCTGAGCGTTATACGGCGGATCCGCCGTATAATCACTCCGTTATATGATACAAGCATTCCGTTGACGTTGACCAAGGCATTTGTCATGATCAGTGCGCTCTCATTCCACAGATGCATATGAGCACTAGGCTACATCTAAAAGTTTCACAAGGACTGAAAAGTGTAGTAGCAGAGTAACTAACTAATTAAATTACTTTGAAAAGAATTATAAGCCTATGGGCTATGACTGTCTATGACTACTAGATGGTTATGGGGGGAAAAAACGTTAAAGTTAATGCTAAACTATTTCAAAGAAGAAATGAATGAGTGTATTTTTGTATCTTAAAAATTGAAGAGTACTGGACTAGAGACAGGAGCTGCATTGTCTTGATTGTGTAAATAACTCTCAGCTAGATTTGGTATCAATAAATGAATACACATTATTAACTAATGGTGAATATGAAAATGCATGTAAACAATAATTATAATCAAGAAGCTAATAGTAATAGAATCAATGTTTACTAACAAATGTATGTTGCCCTGCGCCAATTTTAGGTTACCAAGCCTTTCTAAACTAATTTTACTAAGTCTAAGCAGTCTAAGCCTAAGCCCTAAGCTAAGCTAGGCCTGTACTGTAGTGAACTGTAGACTTAGACTGTAAAATATGTAGGAGTGTAGTTGTAGTGATAACTGTACTACACTGTAGGCTACTACCCAGCCTACTGATAGTACTGACTACTATATTTACATAGACTGTACTAGATCTAGTGACTAGTGTGACTACTAGCTAGTAGGTAGTAACACTAGACTAGTGACTAGTAAATTGTAATAGTAAAGTCAGTAAAGTAACTTTAGTTTGCCAAGTCAGGCCCCCAGTGGCTCCAGGCTGACTAAAAAATACTTTAGGTTTTAGCAGCTAATAAAAAGATAGGAATAATCTAGTAGGCCTAATACCTTTTTCTGACACTTGCCTTTGCCTCTTCTATATATACTATATATGACATCCTTCCATCCTCAAGAAGGGACGATGGCTCAGTCTCCTTTTCCTCTTCTATAATATATCTTTCTTATATTAGGCTCATATGTTACAGATTCTCCTTCTATAACTATAAAGACGATTATTGCGTCCTACGCTTAATTGTAGTCTTATCTTATATGTTACAGAGACTCCTACTCTTTTCTACTTCGTAACTGTAGTCTAACTAATACTTTTTTTTTATTTCTCTCAGTTAGGCCTATAAAGGCTTTCAACCACAAGTAACAGTTTTTATTAAAATGGATCTATGATTGAATAGTGTCATGGCTAGGAGAAATTTAAGAAAGTCAAGCCGCATTAAGGTTAGAAAAAAAGATTTGAGGGAAAATGACTTTGATTCTTCATTGTCACCAGAGCAACATGGATCCACAAAAATGTTAAACTGCACCCCAAACCATCAAAATGGAAAAAGATCTCCTGGAGGGTATATAAAACAAATGGTTAATAGCAGAAGAGCTGGAAGAGCCAAAACTAAAACTAAGGACAGCAGTGATGAAAATGGTCATATGATTTCAAAAAGCTCAGAACTGAAACATTGTAATGCTAAGGAAAGCAAAAATCGCTCCAGTGACACTACACAGTATCAAAATGGCAACAGCGACATGGTCCTTAACTCAGGGAAAGACTCACAGTTACATGTAATTGATCACAATATATCTGAAAAAAGGGAAAGTTTTGTCTGTGATATATGCAGCCAAACTTGCCTTGATGAAAAGACATACAATAGACACATGAAGTCCCACAATGGCAACAGAAAATTCCAGTGTGATGTCTGCGAGAAAAAATACACAGAAAGCTGCAGCTTGAAGAGGCATAAGAAAACGCATGAAAATGACCGGCCCTTCCTGTGTGATATATGTCTCAAGTCTTTTAGAGACAGCTCCAGTCTTATCAGGCACCAGTTGATACACACAGAACGACAGAAAATGTACCACTGTTCCAAATGTGAAAAAAGCTTCATGGACAAACACGGGTTAAAGAGGCATGAGCAAGTTCATACTGGTTTACGACCCTATAGCTGCCAGGTGTGTTCAAAGTCTTTCAGCGATACAGGTAGTTTAAACCGCCATCGGAAAATTCACAGTGGTGTGAAGAACTACTTTTGCCCAAGCTGCAAGAAGCGTTTCTTAGAAAAGCAGAGCCTGGTCAGGCATCAGAGAAGTGTATGCAAGCCTGTAGATTCCACTGCACTCATTGAGTCAAGCTCTTTCGATGTAGATCGAAGCTGCGACAGTTTGTATTCAGGAGCGGATCACTCTGAAGTGTATAAATTCAGTGTTGATGACAAGTTCTCTACCGCAGGTTATAGAGCGCATTTGTCAACAGTTTTACCTGTTCTTATTCCAAGCAATTCATCAATTTTATCCAAAATAAAGGACTCAGGAAAAACGGAGGCTAATACAGACTTACCATCCTTGCACAGCCTCATTAAAAAAGACCCCGATCTTTACAGCAGCATTTCAGAACTAGTTGAAAGCATTGATTCTTATGAGAAATTGCTACATTTGTGTGGTGAGAGGGGCCAGGATGAAATTGATGCCGCTCTGGCT
Source organism: Anisus vortex (assembly GCA_949126835.1). Taxonomy (NCBI): domain Eukaryota; kingdom Metazoa; phylum Mollusca; class Gastropoda; family Planorbidae; genus Anisus; species Anisus vortex. The sequence goes on from OX421505.1 coordinate 14,521,815, forward strand.
AAGGATGCTGCCCCACTGCCTGAGAACCTCTTGTGCTTTGAGTGTGGGGAGCTGCTGGTGGAAGGGGAAAACTTTCACAGTGAGGGAAAGGGTTTTCAGGCATCGAGCTCTTATAGGTGCCTCAATTGCCAGGAAGATTACGATTATGGGGATCCGCCGATGTTGACCCCCGAGGGGTCACCGGGTGAAGCTTTGAGGCCAAGCAGCAGGTGCGGTGAAGACGATGAGACGAAGTGTTCTTATTACACCCAATATGAAAGCCTTCTCTGTGGAAGTGAAAGAATTTCAGCCATGAGAGAAAAATTGCAAAATGAGCAATGTGTCAATGTTAAAGCTGATGGGGTCTATGGTCTCTCAGGCAGTACTATTCCAAAACTGACTCCTGGGGAAACCACAGAATTTAAAACCCATGTTACTAAAAAAAATGGCCCTCATCCTCTAGACACCACAAAAGCTGTCGCCAATGCAGGAGAAGATACTCTTGCGGAAGATCAGCCTACAGATCCTTCCGTTGATAAAGGAAATACATCTTCAATATCCTGTGTCTTCCCCTGTCATTTGTGCAATGAAGTGTTGACAACCTCAGTGCTCTTGAACCAGCACCTCAAGTTTCACAGCTGCTCACCCTTCACTTGTACGCTTTGCAGCAAGTCAGTTGCCAATTCCTCAAGTCTTAGGCGCCACATGACAATGCACACTGGGGAAAAACCTTACTCTTGCCCTCATTGCAGAAAGCAGTTTCGAGATCCTTCCAATTTTTCAAAGCACAAAAAGGTCAGAGTTTATTTTAGCTTGCTACCTTATAATTTATAAATGGTTTGTTTTTGTTTCAACAATTTTAAAAACATTCTTTTAAAAGCTAATGATTAAGAATATATCATGCTTATATACATTTTATATACGACTTTTTGTATAATTTATTTCATTGCTAGTATTTTTTTTAAGCTTATAATTGTAACCGATTAAAGAAAAGTAAACGTAGACTTTTTAGTTTTCACCAAAAGACTTAAAGACTAGTAGACCAAGTTGGTCTATGGCGCTATTGAGTGGGCAGCATTGTGCTTTTTAGACTCTGGGACTCCCTCTGCACCCTAGAAAGAAACCAGAGAACTTCGGAATGGAAATCATAACTGTGGCTTCCACGTTGTCCCATTTACTTATAATGGGGATAAAACAAAAAAGTGCAACTCAAAGTTTACATAATTTTTTCGTTGTAATGTTCCTGTTTTGTTTTCAATGTGAACTTTATTTTCTTTTATACAGACTTGTACCGCAACCTCGACAACAATTTCGTCGTTAGACACACCTCAAAAGTTTTTCAACTACATAGGCTACAATAAAAATGACCAGGTGGATTTAACAGCAGGGTTAACTAATTCTGAAGCACTTCATGAAAAGTCTGAGAAATTAGCAATGACTATCAAAGAGGAAAACCTGCTTGTATCATGTGAATTATGCAGCAAAGAATTTAAAAGTGAACAACTATTGGAAATGCACATGAGTTACCATTCTGGCAATCCAAATATCACCTGTATAGAGTGTGGCAGAAGCTTCTCAGATCCCTTCAGCCTCAAGCGACACGCCCGCCTTCATGCTGGGATTCGTCCGCACATGTGTGAGCACTGCCACCGGGGCTACTGCGACAACTGGAGCCTGAAGAAGCACAGGGCCAGAGGCTGCATGGCTGGGGAGCTCAAAGTTTCAGTTGACCTGTTACACCCTTGCCACCAGTGCACGAGAGTCTTCTCAGAGGTGCACTTCCAACAGGAGCATATGAAATCCCATAAAGGGCTTCTCAAATTTGAGTGTGACATGTGTCCGAAGAAGTTCTCTGAGGCTTACAATTTGAAACGCCATCGACAGCTCCATATGGTGAAATGCTCAGGTTGTGAGCAAGAATTTAAGGACAAATCATCCCTCCTAGAGCACAATATAGTGTGTCCTGCTAATGACAGAAATGGATTTCTCAATCATGCGGATGGCTTCCCCTGTCCTACTTGTGGAAGGACCTACGCTACAAAGTCCTACCTGGAGAGACACAAGAAGTTCCACTCGGACCTGAAGCCATATGTTTGTGAGGTTTGCAACAAGAGATTCTCCGAAGGCTTCAGGCTTAAGCGGCACATGAAAGTGCACAGCGGTGCAAAGCCATTCACGTGTGATGGGTGCAAGAAAGGATTCAGTGATTCTCTAGGATTGAAAAGACACAAGATAAGTTTAGCTTGCAAATACTTTAGATCACAGTTACACAATGGCCAGCAGTCCCAGAGGGAGTATTCATGCCAAATCTGCAACAAAATCTTCCAAAAGAATTATCTCCTAGTTCGACACATGACCGTACACAGTCTTGATAGACCATTTTCCTGTGAACTATGTGGCAAGTCATACAAAGACACCTCCAGTCTGAAACGCCATCAGCATGTGCACAATGGGGTCAAAACCTATATCTGCTTGGTTTGTGGGAAAGGCTTTTATTATTCAGACAGTCTTAGGCGGCACAAGTCTGGTGCTTGCGGCCAAAAATCTAAAGCTTGCAGGCAGCTAAAGTCCAAGAAAAGTTCCAAAACTAAAAACAGCTGCAAGGACAGATATACTATTATCAAATCAGAGAGTGTGGATTCAAGAATAGACATGCATGAAGAAATAAATCACAATTCAACATTGAGTGAACAGTTGACACTTGCGAAAGGCAAGTTGAATGGCAATAGTGTCGTGGTTAAACCTTCAAAAACATTCCCATCGCCGACTTTTTCTTCTAAAAAAAATAATTTTAGATCACTGCTTCATCCCAGACAGGCTCTGAGCTGGACATCCAAGCGTAAACTCTACGCCAGGCGACCAGTGCAAGAGCCAGTCAAAATATCTTGCTGGCCAAAACAGTATCAGTGCTCCAGCTGCTTTCTTAGTTTCAACAGGAAAATTTACTTAGCTCTACACTACAGAGCACACTGACTCAACATCATTCCACTCTAGCAGTTCCAAACTGCAGTTTTCACAAACCACAGTATAGGTAAATAATCAATTGAATTTCATACTTTCTTTAAGTGCCTGTACTTAACTGCTAAAACGAAAAGAAAAAGAGTACTATTTTTGTGAGGCTTAATGATGCAAATAGCTGAGTTCATTATTAAATAAATAATGGAGTCTTTCTTAAAGTAAAAAAAATATTATTTATTCCAAAATGTCCAATAAGTCAATGACATGTTTTTTCAAAGGAACAACAAAATTATTTGAAAATATTTTTTTCAATATTTCCCAAGGCAATATCAGTATCATTATTGAACCGTTGTTGTTTTCTAAAAGAATATTTTCCTGAGACTGTATTCTTCTAACTGAGCTTTAATTTAACTATTGTTTATCATTGTGTATGAGATTATGATGTAAAGAAGCAGATAAATGTGATATCATCCTGTATTGATTACGGGTATCTTTTTGTACTGGAGAACTGTGCTTCATATTGTAAACATAATATAAACAAAATAAGACAAGCTTAAAAGCTTGCAGACACCTTGCCCACTGCTCTGGCAGTTGGAGAAGAAAAGATATGCCTACAAGCAGTCTAGGAATGAGCAGAATAAAAAAAACAACTTTTTCCACCAGAGAGCCATGATGGACAAATATCATCCTTCAGACCCAAGATCCTGTGGATGCATGGTCACAGCAATGTGAAAGGGGTGGGCCAGAAGGCCAATGTCTCTGCCCACTGAAGGACGGCAACTGAAACATGACATTATTTATGGCTGCTTTATATAAATGAACCTGAGAACAATACATTCAATACCAGTATGGCAGAGAGCGATTGACAAAAAAACACTGCCTTTTTTTTTCTATGACTTTGTTGTTTTATCTTGTTTGTTTTATTACCTACCTTCATAAAAACAATAATTCATGCATATGGTGGTGAGCTTTAATAAGTCTATTTGCAAGACTGAAAAGTAATGATGTATATGGATATTTTTGTATTCAACCCTGGAGCTTGATCCGACTCCATTGCTGAAAGCAAGACAGAGGGCAGGAGGCTGAACAGTGTTTAGCCGCAAATTAGAAATGGGGAAGCAGAATTGAGTTTAACCATTCTTTTCTTAAATTTTTTTTTTGCACATGAATAAATTCAATGCATTTCCTTTAGTACATTGATCTATTGTATGGCAGCACCCACGTTCTCCCTGTTAAGTCCATTGTAAACAAAATATTGTTTGCTGACAACTGAAGTTGTCTGGTCACAGTTCTACTCACTTCTAATGCGTTACGCCCCGGAGTCAAGAGCTTCGGCTCGTCCCGGTTTTTAAAGAAACTTTCTAGTATGGTGACAGTTATACATACCCAGAGATTGATGTGAACTGTTCTTTACTTTCCTTGTTACCTATGTCTAAGGTTGTGTTTGTTTTCTTTTTAAACCATTCAAAGGTTGTTCAGCATTGAACAAAATGTTCATATTGAAATGTTATTTGGAATGATCTGAATGCATTGAAACGTTTGTCCTTTGTCTTCCATGTACAGTTTGTTGTCTGAAACACACCTCCCTGGCTATTAGTACTATCAGCTACCATAAAATCCTTGAAAAATAACAAATGTTTAGTAAAGTCCCTGTGAACGTTAAGCACACTATAAATATATATATTTATTTATAAATTTATATTTTTTTTTGAAGCCAGTACTCACAGACTTCTTTCTTGCAGATCCATATCATTCAATGGATATAAAAAAACTCTATAATTATAATATTTTGCATATTTTGTCTTTTTAGTTGTTTCAGTATAAAAAGTCTGAATTTTGTTTAATCATTGTCATTATGAAAATGTCAAGTGGCAGTGGGAGTGGGGGCAGTGGTTTTAGTCAAAGCACTTATTGTCCAGTGGCTTTTATGGGCATGAGCAGACTTATTAAAAATCAAACATTTAAGTGTGAATAGCTGCAAGGAGAAAGAAAATGATAATGCACTTATATACATGGCAATGCAATAGTTTCTCAATATGGACGTTGCCTTTCATTTTTTTGTTGTTGTTTAAATATACACATTTTTTTAAAGGCAACAATCAAATATTGATGTAGCCAAAATCTCTATCACTAAATTATTACACATTGTTTAAATTGTTTGCAGATTCCAAACACTCTTGTCGATATGAAAATACTGCAGGCATTTAATTTAAACTAAAATAGATGGGTATATTTCTTTCATTTTGTGAATGCTAAATATTAAAACTTGAATTAATATTTTAGAGATACGGCAAGAAAATGATAATTTCTCTTTTATGCCTTATACAATTGTTTATTTCTTTGTCTATTTTAGTTTTATATGCAAGTTTTATATTTAGGTTTCTAGATAGGTTTTGTTGAAAGGCCTAACGTACGTTATATTTAGATACAATTAGGTACCAGAGATAATTTGTTTTTCTTCATTCTTATGGACCCACACAAGAAGTAATATTAACAAGTACCAGCTATGTTTCTTTTCATTGAAATAACTTCTGATTGAGTACTTTTTGTTGGACTCCTTTGTAGGGCCAGTTGTCACTATGAGGTTCTACAGTTTTTGTACAGTTCTCTGCCATACCTTCTCTCCTGAATTCCATCTTAGTTTGGCCAAAAATATATACTCTCCTTGCGCCACAGAGAGGACATTTTAGAAGAATGTGCTGTTGTGTGTCTGCCAGTGGAAGCTTCCTTGTGTGATATGCGGGATCTCAGTCCACAATCACAGCTGCTTTTTTCTCTACGTTTTCTGTTCAGTTTGTCTTTCTGCAAGTCGTATTTGCGCTTCCGTTTCATTTTTTTACATTTTGAATACTCCTTAGAATATTTTTAATTCTTCACTTTTTACTATGTTTTTTTACTGTCTTGATTTTGATCCTGATGTTTTCTTGCTAGTTTGAAATTCAAGCATCACTTTATCTTGCATCATTTCATACACTCTTCCTCCAGTTTACCATTAGATCTGTATTGTGCATGGTACGATTGTATTCAAATATATATATTTGTCATGGTTCTAACTATGGTACCGGTATATTAAAAAAAAGACTAGCATAATGTTTGTGTGTGTGTGCATGGTTGCTATTATTTATTATGAAAAGTGGGCCATACAGTAAGCGAAAAAAACATTGTCACTTGTTATTCCCCTTTGAATCGAGTGACTATGTTCTATGGGTATCTCTCAACCTCTGTAAGCATGTTATGAACTATTTATGATAATATATTTGTATTTGTACCGGTACATTTAAAAAATCATAAATTGAACTAAGCAATAACTTGCAGTTAAAAAATAGATGTTATTTATAATATCCTGTAGTTTTTTTTAGATTTCACAAGTGTGTTGTTTTCACATACCGGTACTGTTTAGTAATTTAGTAAAGTCATTTTCAAATTACATAATTTAAATGGTTAAAAAAAGTGTTGTTCTTTATCATTAATTTTTTTTTTAAAGTTAAGTTTTTTATAAAACATATTTGCCAATCTGTCGAAATTGGTGAATAAACTCTATATCTATTTAGATTTTTTTTCTGTTTAATTTTGGAATTAATTTTTTTTTTCTGTAATTTTGTACTAGTACTTTCCTAACAATTATGACTTTTCAACTCTTAATGTAACGCTCTAGGGCAGGGGTCGGGAACCCATGGCTCGCGAGCCAGATGTGACTCTTTTGATGGCTGCGTCTGGCTCGCAGACAAATGTTCCATTATTAAAAAACATTTTTTTGAAGAATTTTTGATCTAAATATTAATTGCATATCAATATTTCATTCTACAAAAGAGCTTAAGTCTACTGCAGCTCAGAATCAGAAGAATTCAGAGACTTAATTATTGTACTTTTAGTATTGAAATTACACAAAATGCACACATTTACTTGAATTTTTAGTCTTAAACATAATGTATGGCTCTCACAGAATTACTTTTCAAAACATGTGGTATCCATGGCTCTCTAAGACAAAAAGGTTCCCGACCCCTGCTCTAGGGTAAAGTTAGTTTCAACAACGGCCATTAATACATTTTTATGTATTATTTTAATAGTCATTTCATATATTTATTTAAATTTATATATATAGGCTATCCTTACTTAAGGGGATGTCCATAAATGATGTCACACATGTAGGGGAGGGGGGGGGGTTAAACATTTGTGAGGATATGTGATATTGTAGAAAAACAAACATTTAAATGCTTCAAAGACACTGGTCAATAAAGGATTATTTTTTTTATTTATTATTATAAACTGTAAAGGAAAAGCCAACTTAAGTCTTTTTGATTTTGCTTTGTGCTGATAAAAAGTTAAAATCTTCTTTTTTTTTATGTCACAGAAATATAATATGTATTAGTTTTAGTAAATGTTATGGTAGTCAATTTTCATTATCTTTTCATTTGCTTTTGTAAAAAAAGGTCGCCATAATTCTATTTAATTTCAACCAAAATGCCAAAGTCTTCCTCATCATCTTCATACCCCCCTCCCCCCCCGCCCCATCCACCCTCCATTTTTTTTCTCCATGTGTCCAATTCTACTTTGTTAAAAAATATAATTACATACCGGTACTGGGTTATAATTACATACCGGTACTGGGCTGAATTACATACCGGTACTGGGTTGAATTACATACCGGTACTGGGTTGAATTACATACCGGTACTGGGTTGAATTACATACCGGTACTGGGTTGAATTACCTCCAATATTACAGGCATCAGTATTAAGTATATTTATTCTTCTTTGTTATTGTTCTTTTTTTTTTTTTTTTTGCAAGTACAAGTGACATTAATAAAAAATAAAAGCCTAATTCAGTCTTTATATTGTATTAATTGTATGATTTTATTTTTTGCTTGAATGAAATCATTTCTTTTGTCATAAGACAAGTCATCCAAAATCCATTTGATTCATTTAAAATTCTGCTTTCTATAATATACTTGAAACAAAAAACATTTGGACAAAAGAAACTATACTAATTAGTCAAAAGATAAAAAAATGCCATTTATAATGTATTACAACCTTTGCTAGCGAAATGGGATACTGTGGCCTAAACGCATTGTGCTTGGCTAGCGCATTGTGCTTGGCTAGCGTACGGAAGGTCCTGAGTACAAAGGTGAAGGCTATAGAATCAGTTCTCCATTCTGTAGGGTTTCCCTGAGACTACCCAGCTCTAATGACATTGGTTGGGGAAAAGTTAAGGCGCCTGGCTATTTTGCTAGCCACATGGCTATAGAAACATGAGTGTTGTGTCACTAGCCCAATAGATCAAATTTGTCTCATGGGTATCTCTCTTATTCTTTATCGCTTCCCGCGGAGCATAAGGCAGCAACAAAGTTCCGCCAGTTGAGCCATCTGATTTCATGCCATGTTTTGTTGGTGGCCTTTGCTTCCTTGTCCATTGTCCTCCTCCACCTTCTTGCCGATTGCCTTGCCAAAAATATAAAAGAAGGGCATAGTAATAATAATACCGGTAATACATATTGCATTAAATTATAATTAAGCAATACAACAAAAATGGATATACACACTTTTCTTTTTCTGTATGCAAGAACAAATGCATATAAATTATCTTTTATCTTCATTTGCATCTGGGCATGGAATGGGTGACCTGAACAAACCAGGAAAACCAATAACTCAATATCATTTAAAACACTAATCAAAATGCAAGACTAGACTTTTAAGAAGGGGTGTAATCACAGGCTATATTATATAGGCTAATCTAAGTTGTTTTGTTTAAATCCTTTATATTAACTGACAGACTAGATTCCCCCCCCCCCCCCCCCCCCCACACACACAACTGAGCCTCAAAAAAATATATTTAAAGCTGTAATTTCTTTACACTATTAAATTTATAGTGCGCATTGGTAAATCCAAAATTTTAAATCATTAAAAAATATAGATTAGGACTAAGAGACAGGGACCCTTCTATAAATACTATAATCGTGTAACCTAAAACTTCGCTTTTGACTTTTTGTTAATTTTTTTGTTGTTGTTTTTTAGGTGGCAAAGGCAAAGAGCGAAATCTTTGTAAGGCTAATTATAAATTCATAACTAAAAGGCACAGGCTATAACTATAATGGATTTATAAAAATAAAAACTTTAGGCTTAGGTCGCCTTAGGTGTTCTTTAATTTGCCTTTCAATTTCCATCTTAAAAGAAATCTGTCGAGTTGGCAACGCTGTTTCATCTTGTCAAAGGTCGATGCGCATATATTAAATCAATTGTATCACTGACCTGAAAAAGGGCATTACATCATCGTGAATGGTAGCAAAGTGGAGTTCTTTAGCGAAGGAGATCAACAACGTCAGTTACCAGATGCAGGTATGGCACCGTCCGCGAAGGATAGTGTCATTGAAGATGACCAATACTTCAGAGTTATAATAAATGAACGCACTGTTGACGATATTTCATTGGATTTCTTTTATAAGCCGCACACGATTACTTTGCTGTTGACGTGCATATCTGGACTACTTTACCTTGCTTTTACAAGGTAACGAGTGTCTTTTTGGAACTAAATAAAATAATTAATAATTGAATTCAATAGTTAATAGTTACAATAGTTACAATAGTAATAGTTAATAGTAGTGACAATAGTCACAATAGACAATAGAGTTAGAGTCATAGACTATAGTAATAATTTACTAAATATATATGGCATCCTTCCATCCTCAAGGGACGATGGAGCAGTCTCCTTCTTCTCTGCCTCTCCTTTCTCCTGGCTCGTTTATCTTCACTTCTTTCTGTTAGGGTGGCTTCTGCAGTGTCTGCAGCTTGAGTCAAGATGAGTGCCCTGGCGCACCTTGGACCACCAGGAGGTGCGTTCCTCAGCAAGCACTCCCACGTTTTGGGTACAATGCGTGCCAGTAACAAGTCTTTTTTTCCTAATAATACTAATCGTAATAGTAGGCTATAGTCAATATACTATACTATAGACACTATAGAAATAGTAATTATAGGAGGCCTAATTACCTAATTCTAATCACTAAATTAATTCTGAATTAGAATAAATGTTACATTAGATAGGTCTAGTTGTCCTAGTCGGCATGACTTCTAATGGAATTACTAATGACTAATATTAAATAAAGACTTAAGTAGCCCTAAATCATCCTAAAAGAAATGATAAATCATTTCACACTTATCATGACTTGTGACCATGGAGATGCACTTATTACATTCGGGAAAATTTACTAAATAGCGTAAATCATAATTAATTATGCAGGGAATGCTGTGATTTGACTAAGATGTCTAAGACTTTTGTACTTATTTTAAAGTTAAAGTAATTTCAATGGCCACAATGTCAATTTAAGTCCATTTAAATTATTCAGATTTGTAGGCCTTGCCTTTATTCCTATCCTATGCCTATATCATATATCAGATCAGAAGTTTTAGTCTCTTAGGAATTAAAAGTAAATCAGTGATTTAGTAAATGCACTCAATTTGAGTTGGCTCAATCTCAATCCAAAGGCAACCAGAGAAGAATAGACCTACGTACGGTAGATACTATTCCGGCAGAACTTTCATGCATTACATGTTTCAGCAACAGGATGTTGCAGTTCAATTAAAAGCAAATTCTTTAGGCCAGCTAAAAAAATTAAAAAGGCCTAAATAATCCTTCTAAGATTAAGATCACTAAGCCTATTATTTAAAAAAAAAGTATTGATAAAAGAAATAAAAGGCATGTCAAGTTCTGTGAATGTTCAGTAAATCTCGTATTGGTTTTAAGTTTTAAGAATGTTTCAATACAGTAATAAATATATATATTGTAAAAAAATTTTATTGGCCTAATTAAAATTACAATTTTTAAATGTGTCGCGACAAGGTTTTTTTTTTTAATGCACAAGCCACAAAATAAACACTTAATTATTTTATAACAAATTAACACGAATTTTTTTTTTCCCAGATAATATTTATATAAGCTTTTTTTTAAATTAATTTATTCATATTGAAGAAGAATATAGTTATTTTGGTAAGATCCGTTGGCTTTGGCTATTATCGGACAAATAAAGCACACAGCTGGAGTCTTCTTTGATAGAATATTCCTTTTTATTATATTGGATTATATATATATGTACCCATATAGAATTCCATTGCCAACTTTTGCTTGCAGCCCAATGGGGGGTCCTGCGCTTTCACCCGTGTGAGAGTTTAAGGAGGGAAAATCCATGTTACGTAAATTAATATATATGGGTTAGCATTTCTTTTTTCCACTAAGCATCCTTGAAAGAATTACAATGTCTTGTTGTCCCATTCTGGTTGAAATAAGTGTTGTTTTTTTTTAATTTACATGACATTTTAAAAATTTTATCTTTATGTCATAATAACCTCTGAAACAAGATATTTTATTTAAATAATATTTAATGGCACATCACCCAGAGATCAAGTTATAACCCCTCTTTTTCTGGGTTGTGCCTTAATGACACAAAATCTATATTTATTACTACACCCCGGCTGGTCCAGCGGCTAGTTCACCGGCCTGTCAACCAAAAACCAACGGACAGGTCGCGGGTTCTAGCCCTGCCACCGACGGATCCCTGTCGCCCTGCAGGAGTTTTGGGCCTAGTGGACGTAATAATCTTCTATCTAGAAGGAACGTCTGTAAACTTATAAGAAACTTATAAGAAAAACCCCTACAGCACATTCTCATCCACTAAGTTTTTTTTTTTAAATCACACTAACTTAACATATTAAATGAATATTAGATTTGACAGTGGATGGTTACGGCTCAATCATCGGATGACCAAAGCAATAAAAAAAAAGCTTTATTTCCTTACCTCAAAGCCTGGCGCAAAAAAAGAGTCCCAGCCCAAAATACAGAATGAATTGCTGAAAATATAATTTGTTATGTTTTATATATATGCTATGTTTAAAATATTGCAGAGATGACAGCAATCAAGAACAGAATATATGGAATGGCTTGAGCTGTGTGCTGTTCTTTTTTCTTATTATTAGTGTGTTAGCATTTCCTAATGGTAAGTAGTTTAAGTATTTATTAGAAAGTAGGTTCTGAAAATGGGGCACGGTAGCCGAGCGGCAGCGCGTTCAACTGGCAATCCAAGGGTCCTGGGTTCAAATCCTGGTGAAGACTAGGATTTTTTCCCAGGATTCTATAGCTACTGCATACTAGGGGATTGTAAGGCCAGTATAAAACACAGCTGCCTTTACTTTGCCCCATTTAATCTCTGGTGCCCATCAGAGCTGGGTAGACTCAGGGACACCCTCCAGACCTGCGAGCAAATCCTAGTCCTCACCAGGATTCAAACCCAGGATCTTCATTACGCCAGCAAAACTTGCTTCCACTCGGCCTTTGTGCCCTTATAGATGAATATAGTTTTCAACAAATAAAGTGGGGATTATATATATATATATTTTTTGTATTCCCCTACCAACTGTACCAACTATACATAAAAAAACACAACATGTTTCATGATCACAGATTCTTGACCTACATAGTGCTTTGAAATTTTTATGTAACAATGTCTTTCATGATATAGAGATAACCTCATTTAAAATGTTTGAAAACCAGTAATGAATTGTAACAACCTCAATTCGACTTTTATCTTTAATCAACGTAAATAACTACTTTAAAGAGGCCGTAATAGACAAAAAATAGAAATAATTGTAATTAAATTAAAACAGAATAAAGAAAAACTACTCTAAAGGTGATACCAGGTTAAAATAAATAAACAGTGCACTAAATAAAATAAAATATAAAATTCTTGTTGTATTAATAACAAGATGAAAGTATTCTGCTCACAGATACAAGGCTTTGTTTACACAACAGCCTAAAGGGTGTAGCTTAAATACAGCAATTAGAATACAGCTTCACCATTCTGACTCTTTGTCTGACTTTCTGTTCTTGCCAGCATTTATAGTCAAGAGTTTAGATAATTCTAGATATGAATAGATCCATTCATTTCTTGTAAATGAACGTAAACAAGACCATCATTGTAAATGAATGTCCTAGGTCTAGGGCTATTATTTATTATATAATCATCAAGAATGCACTATGCAAATGAGAAGAGATCAAAGGGAATACAAGGGTAACAAGTATGGCGCTATGTAGTTGGTTTCACCATGTCAAGCTATCAAACAAACGAGATACAAAACATCTACAGGCACACATCTGACAGAATTATTCTATTTTTTAATAATATTGTGTATGCGTGTGTGTATGTTTATATAAAATTGCTTTCCTTTGTAATATAATTTGTATTTTTTTTTATCCTAAGGTCCATTTACAAGACCGCACCCTGCAATATGGAGAATAGTTTTTGGTAGGTCAACTTTTTCAAAAGTCTTAACATTGGTTGGTATTCATAGTTAGTGAAGACTTTGTATCTGATCAGATAGCTGCAAGAGGCAACTAAGAGTTTATTTGTCACATCTCATGGATTGGTATATGTTTTTATTTGTCTTAATATGTGTTCAATGAAAACCTATTTCTGGCCATTTCAAATCTATCATAATTTAACCTTTATAATTTGCGGAGGGGGGGGGGGGGTTTACAAGTTTTTTAAAAACTGCTTCTCAAATCACGATTGATTTTTGGCTCCTTTTTGGGTTTGGAGTCTTTTAGTTTTAATAGTTTTCTTTTGTCTCCTAAGCTCTTTAAGTATCTGACTTGCTCTGCCTTAAAATTCTTAAATCGCACAGTTGGAGGTGAGATTACCGAACTAAGTCACACTGATTTGCCTTTCAAGTTTCTAGAGTGTTCCCATCCAACAGGATTTTTCACTAACAAAAAAAGCCCTGTTTATTATTACATTGGGGTGGGGCTTTTTTTTGTTGTTGTTTGGTCCGAACTATTGAAAAATGCAATCTGGGTTTATTGTCAACATTTCTCTGATACAACTTCTTGATTTTTTGTATAGTTTCAGTAAAGTAAACATTTGCTTGTGTTCTGTCCTTCAGGTCTCAGTGTGTTTTACTTCATGCTTCTGCTGTTCATATTGTTCCAAACAAGAACAGATGTCAGGAACATGATCATCTGGCTCTACCCAGAGCTCAAGGATTCTGGGCCAGATGAAAAGGTATTTATATATATTTCCGTTCTTCTCCATGACCAAAGTTTTCGCTGTCCAAATTAAAATTTTATTTTTGTTACATTTGACCCTCATCTTGTAATAAGAAACAAGATGCTAGATTTGTCCAGCCAGTCAAGAGATATACCAGGAACTCTGTATTCTGGTATGGCTTACTAAGTCCTTGCTGGATAGCAGTTAGAAAAGTCAAGTTGGCAGGGGCATTGTCCAGGCCACACTATCAACCTATTTTCTGTCTTCTTAGAATGTGAAATTATTTATTATTCACCATTTTATCTCTGTGTAGGTCAGACCCTATTTTAATATTTAAATATTGAAGGCTTGTTTTAAATTGTATTTAGTTAACTACACTATCTCTTAGTACACTACGACTTTAATGGAAAAAAAACAACAAAGTATTTCAATGTCATCTTTTATAAATATTTTCTCAGGAGTATGCAGTAAATTGCTCCGAGATCTCAGTCCAAAGGCTGTGTAGCAGTTTTGATGTGTTCATATTGTGCCACTTTTTTGGCTGGGTCACCAAGGCTCTGTTGATACGGCACTATGGCATCCTGTGGACTATAAGTGTCATGTGGGAAATTACTGAGGTAGGTCTGGGAGGTTTTGTTAACATATATACTGCAGTCAGGGTGGTCTAGGAATTGAGCGTTGGGATTCTATTCTGAAGGTCTTTCTGGTTGAAATCTACTAAATACTGTGTGAAGTCTGTGAATATTTGCTTCAATGGGAAAGTGTGATCTGGTTAGACCATGCTGGGTTGCTATTCTGAAGCCTTTTGGCCTGAATTCAGGTTAAAAACTTTGAATTTTTTTTTCCCCATGGTTTGGAGTGCGTCCCTTAGTCTACCGAGATCTAATCTAATATTTGTTAGGAGAGAAAAAAAGAGACATGTAGCCAAGGCTATATGCTGGCCACACAATCTCCTTTACACTTAGGCCACAGAAACTAGGGAATGCTGCTTTACTATCCCTATAGGCCAAAATTATATCCTAACTAAAAGGGGTATATATTTTTTAAAGTATTTTTTAAATTTGAGAAGGCTTATTTTTAACATGTAGCAGCCATATTTTGATGAGTTATGCATAAAATAGTTTTTAATGATTCTGAATGGTCCTCGTGTTTGAAAAAAAACTTGAGAACTACTGAGACTATTATTTCAGTTAGATATCAAATATATTGCAGTAGGTCTCAGTTGTTTGTCAGTATAGTCTCTGGAGTAAGTTCTGTCTTGTTCAGCTGCATTGAAAAGATGATCAACAATGCACACACAGGATTTGTTCCCAGGTCTGGAGGGTGGCCCTGAGTCTACCCAGCTCTGATGGGTACCTGGCTTTAGTTGGGGTAAAGTAAAAGTGGCTAGCCACACGAGCCCCCCAGTATGTCATGGCCATAGAAACTGGTGAATGCTGCTATACCAGCCCTATGGATCAATTCGGTCTGATGGAATACTTGAGCTTTTTTAAAACACGAAATGAATGCAACAAAGTGTGCAATGTGACTTCAAGATTTCTGTTTCATGATTTTGAAAACTGCCATCATTTTTCTGTCCAGATAGCCTTTGCTCACCTGCTCCCCAACTTTGCAGAGTGCTGGTGGGATGCCATAGTCCTGGACATTCTCCTGTGCAATGGCCTGGGCATCTGGCTGGGGATGTGGCTGTGTCGTAGGATGGAGATTAGGGATTACCACTGGGAGAGTATCAAGTAAGTGTGTCGTGGGATAAAGATTATGGATTATCACTGGGAGAACTTTGTGTCATGGGATGGAGATTATGGATTATCACTGGGAGGACATTGTGTCGTGGGATGAAGATTATGGATTATCACTGGGAGAACATTGTGTCATGGGATGGAGATTAGGGATTATGACTGGGAGAGCATTAAGTGTTTTGGGATGCAGATTAGGGATTATCACAGGGAGAGCATTAAGTGGGGGTTGGCTCTACCTGCCCACATGTATACTTTATACATATACACAAAAACACATGCATTTTCAACTTTTCCACAAATTCTGGTATAGGACTTTACCTTGCTTTAGGTTAATTTGTCCCTGAGTTAATTATTCCTAAATGTGCTTGGTTTTTATACTTGTGTGTTAATTGGGAAAGTTTTTGAACTCTTGAAAAAAGTTTGTGATATTCCCTTTCAATGGACAGAGCAGCAAAAACTGCTACTGAAATTTTGTATCTGAAATGATCTAAGATCTGTTTCTTTGAGTTCCGAGAGTGCTGAAAATGATCTAAGATCTGTTTCAATGAGTTCAGAGAGTGCTGAAAATGATCTAAGATCTGTTTCAATGAGTTCCGAAAGTGCTGAAAATGATCTAAGATCTGTTTCTATGAGTTCCGAGAGTGCTGAAAATGATCTAAGATCTGTTTCTATGAGTTCCGAGAGTGCTGAAAATGATCTAAGATCTGTTTCTATGAGTTCCAAGAGTGATGAAAATGATCTAAGATCTGTTTCTATGAGTACCGAGAGTGCTGAAAATGATCTAAGATCTGTTTCTATGAGTACTCAGAGTGCTGAAAATGATCTAAGATCTGTTTCTATGAGTACTGAGAGTGCTGAAAATGATCTAAGATCTGTTTCTATGAATTCCGAGAGTGCTGAAAATGATCTCTAAGATCTGTTGCTATGAGTTCCGAGAGTGCTGAAAATGATCTAAGATCTGTTTCAATGAGTTCCGAGAGTGCTGAAAATGATCTAAGATCTGTTTCAATGAGTTCCGAAAGTGCTGAAAATGATCTAAGATCTGTTTCAATGAGTTCCGAGAGTGCTGAAAATGATCTAAGATCTGTTTCAATGAGTTCTAAGAGTGCTGAAAATGATCTAAGATCTTTTTCAATGAGTACCGAGAGTGCTGAAAATGATCTAAGATCTGTTTCTATGAGTTCCGAGAGTGCTGAAAATGATCTAAGATCTGTTTCAATGAGTTCCGAGATGCTGAAAATGATCTAAGATCTGTTTCTATGAGTTCCGAGAGTGCTGAGAAAAAAAAACACTAAAAAATATTGAGTACTCGACTGTAGATGTCTCCAAATCAACATTGTTGAGGTTATACGTAAATAATCATCGTGAATTCTTTATGGCTGTTCCCACTTGATGATTTTGCGTTAACTGGTTCTGTTCATGTGAATTTTGTTTTTTATCTACTTTTGCGCCTGCGTGTTTGAATTGTTTCATACACACACCTTTTTTTCAGTCACCATCTCCATTAAGAACAGAATTAAATCTACAAGATTGTTTCTTATATTTTTTATATTTTATAAGTTAAAGGGGATTGAACGAGTTTTTTTTTTTTCAAATGCAGTATCGAGACCAGGTAACATGACCTCAAAAAAAAATGAATTGGAACATTTGTATGCTTCAGATAAATTGTAATGCTTGGTGTAGTAAGAAATAAAATATAGCGCTGGTAGTGAAGTTTTTTCTTTCTTCAATTGAGTCGATGGCCATGAGGTGAAGATTTTGTCTGCAGGGCATAGCGATGTTGCCAAATAGAACATAGGTTGTCAAATAGAACATATGTTGCCAAATAGAACGGATGTTGTCAAATAGAATGGTGTTGCCGAATAGAACATATGTTGCCAAATAGAACAGAGGTTGCCTAATGGAACAGATTTTGCCAAATAGAACGGATGTTGATAAATAGAATGGATGTTGCCAAATGGAACAGATGTTGCCAAATAGAACAGATGTTGCCAAATAGAACAGATGTTGATAAATAGAATGGATGTTGCCAAATGGAACAGATTTTGCCAAATAGAACAGATGTTGATAAATAGAATGGATGTTGCCAAATGGAACAGATTTTGCCAAATAGAACCGATGTTGCCAAATAGAACATATGTGGATAAATGGAACAGATGTTACCAAATAGAACACAGGTTGTCAAATAGAACGGATGTTGCCAAATAGATTTATCATCACCTCCATGGACCCGGGGGTGGGGGGGGTAGTCAATTTTGTAGGCTAAATTAAATGTCACAGTGGTGGGCTCATTAGATAAACTTTAAAAACATTTGTCTAAAAAAAAACATCGGTCCTGTCACAGTCCTCTCTACACCTCAAGTTGAAAATGTGGGAGTGTGATAGGGGGGGGGGGGAGCATGCCGGTAAAAAGTTGAAACTACTGGTACATAAAGGTAGTTTTTTTTTGTGTGTCATCCTTTCTCCCCCCTCCTCCCACACACATACACCTTCAATCCTTGACGCCGATCGACAAAATTAGGACATACAGTTTACCGCGACCCGCTAAATTGTTGTTGTTTTTCTACCGTGCCGCAGAATTATCCCCGGCACTAAGACTAGACTGAAACTAGTGCTAATCATTTTATGGTGAAATAACCTTCTGTAACATAAAAGTTATCAGATGACAGGAACGAAACAAAAAACAGCTAGGAAGAACATCATTACAATGAAACAAATACTCAAAACATCACGTACTTCCTTAATGTACTTGTAAATAGTACCCGTCTGACCAAATAGATTTTAGGGCCGGTGAAGCAGTGTTCACCAGTTTATGTGTCCACGGCATACTAGGGGATGCGTGGCCAGCACAACGCCCAGCCACCTTTACTTTACCTCAACTGATGTCAGGTAGACTCGGGGTAAACTCTCGAGTCCCGGTAAAAAATCCTAGCCTTCGCCAGGATTCGAACCCAGAACCTTCGGTGCACCAGCCGAACGCGCTGCCGCTCGGCCACCGCCCCTTTATGCGTCAAAATTATAAACGTGTATCCATAGAATGTATCAGAAGACTCTGATAGTTCACAATATGAAATAAAGGTGTTCGCATTGATATCAAGCTAAGAAAAATAAAACGTCTGCTAGCGGGACAGCACTGCGATATGCCCTGTCACAAGAGTACCTAACAGAGCCCACAATAAATGCTATCTTTAAGGGCATTAGTAGACATAGAATCTGTTTCAGCATAGTTTGCCTATAAAGCAAATTTTAATATATTATTATGTGGATAGAAGGTTATGAGATATGCGTTTTGTACGCATGACCCTATTGACCTTGCCTCGTCTCAAAGATTTGACGCAAGCTATTTTTATTTTAATGTATTTATTATAAAACTGCCAACTAATATTTATGAATAAATTGATCCCTTTTTTTAACGAGGCGCGGGAAAATTAAATCTTTGTATCACGTGTGTATGTGCAACCTTGCGTGTAGGAATTGTAACAACATCCGATACAGGAGACCATACAATTTTCTTTTCAGCCAAGATCATGTTTAAGCAATCACGATATATTTGAGTGTTCCACTAAACGCAGGGGGGGGGGGGGGGGGGGGCACGGGTATCGGTGTGTTCGACTAAACTCAGGGAACAATGGCATTTGCATGTTCCCTTATACGCAAGGGGGCGCTAAGTAGTTTTTAACCCCCTAAAAACTATGCATTAGCCTGCTGATGATTTGGCTCTTCCATACTCACAAAGGCAAGAAAACAGAATAAGCTAAGTTAGACGATCTATCATTGATTTTTTTAATAAGAGGAAATTACTTTGCTTTATATAATATATATATATATATATATATATAATAATATACATCATCATCAATCCCATGATCGTTAAGATCGTTGGGGGGGGGGGGGGGGGGGGGGGGGAGCGAATGGACACCTCGGCAGTCAACTTTCTCCACTTTTGCCTATCTTGCGCGGTTGTCAATAGTTGAGTAAACTGCAGCCCTGTCCAATCCTTGACATTGTCGAACCAGCATCTCCACTGACGGCCTCTCCTACGCCCACCTTCTACCGTGCCCTGGAGGATTGTTTTTGTCAGGCCATTGTGCCGCAACACCTGACCGAACCATGTCAGTTTGCGCCGTTTGATTGTAGCCATAATGTTTTCTTGAGGGCCTGCAATTGAGGATATTCTGTCCCACCCATACGCATTAGTCCTGTGTTCTATGTGGGAGATTCGAAGTATTTTTCTCATGCATTTATTTTATATATATAAGGATTATGAAATGTGAATCATTGAATGTAATGAAAATAGAAGTGAGTTTTCTGTAGTGTTGTTCTCCCGAAAGTTTCAGCCTGATAGCAAGGCGTAAAGTGGGTCAGTCAAAGGTCATGTCATATACACAATTTTTGCGATAATAATATTTAAAAAAAAATATTTCTTACACAGTTAAGATAAAATAACACCCAACTTCCTTTTCATCTAAGCCCCAGGTGCCGCCCGTGAAAATCGCATACCATTTACATCTACTAAAAAAAAAATTACGTATAAACACATGGTGTTAGCCACGGTCGTTAGCCAAATAGGCTGGGATTTGTTTTAATTTTCATTTTTGCATGGAATCATGAGTCAACTGTAGACATTAACTCTAGAGTCTAGACCATTAAATCTTATTTGATCCGCAAGGAGTTCACCTTGAGGACAGAAAAACGTTGTTTCCCTTGAACTAGACAAATGGCAGATGATATATTTTTTTTTCTCTCTAAATATCTGGAGATGAACACGAGGAGGCTGGCGTGATACTAGTAAGTAAAGTATCCCGTCTGACCAAATTGATCCATAGGTCTGATGAAGCAGCATTCACCAGTTTCTGTGGCCGCGGCATACTAGGTGATTGTGTGGTCAGGTACCAATCAGAGCTTGTTAGACAGGGACACCCTCAAATCCTGGGGAAAAAAATCCTATCCTGCTCCAGTATTCGAACCTAGGACCCTCGGCTACCGTGCCCCCATTGGCGTGATACTGGTCAATATCAATTTATATCTTCATACCTGGCCTTGTGTGTGTGTTCACTTTTGACTTAACAATTTGAATGTCTGTCTCAAACTGAATCAGAAAGACTGGACATTTATTTATTTTTTTAAAGAAAAAAGAAAGTCCAACAAAACCTGACAGCCAACGAGAATCGCACCCAGTGCACTTGTTCATAGGTTTCTATTTCTATGTAGATCTATAAATAAATATCAGAATCAATAGTACAATAGCCAGGGAAATGTGGGATTAGTGTAAACCTGCGGGACTTTTGGCATGGCTATTTGAGCTCGCTGCCGCTAGACCACTACTGCGTCCCTGATGTAAACAAATGCCGAACTAACAACCGAAAGCTCATACACCCAAACCTCTCCGCCCCCCCCCCCTCTTTTTTTTTTTTACACTAAATTATTGAAACTCCTAACTCACTGAGAACATACAACTATCTCCTGTGGGAGAAGGGAGTCGTTGGGATGGGGGGAAGGCGGGATACGGGTTGTAGTGGTTGGAAATTTGGGGGAGACAGAAAGGAGAGCCTTGGCCATTGAATGACTTGCCCCTGATGACGTCACGTCGCGCGCCGGAGAAACGTCTCGCGCGGCTCATGTCGCGTTGTTTAGATAGCGTGTACGTCTCCCTGGGCCTGGTCATCTGATGGTTTGTTTTCCAACCCGCCCCCAAACCTTTTTATTCCCCCTTATTTTTTGTTATGTCTTCACCACCCCTCCCCTTATTCCTCTATGTTTACACGATCGATGATATCGAGCAGTTGTAGCCTACATCAACGTGAGCTCCCCCCCCCCCCTTTTCCGATTCTCTATCCCCCTCCTCTTTCACCAGCGTCTTTGAGCACGCACCCCCCCCCCCCTCCATCCTATTCACTCTAAAATCAAGGCAATTTTAATTTGAACCGTCATCAACGGCATTTCTATCTTCTACCCAGTGACAGCAGTCGTTAATTGAACAGTGCCATGACATGGAAACAAAAAGTTCATTCATTGACAATCATTCGTTGTCCTTGTATTGCCAACTAAAATTTAATAGCACAGAATGTGTTTTTTTTTTCTACAATTATTGCTGTCAACTACGAGTTGTGTGTTGTTTTTTTTTGGAAAGGGTGGAGGGGCTGAACGAACTGTAACATTGAAAAGATTTACTGTGACTGTGTACAAGTGCCCGGTAGTAGTTTTATTTTCCTAAAATTATTCAATAGGTACTTAAAACACATCCACGAAAATTATTTTTTTTAAATTATTTTAACAAATTATATTTACTACCAGACATTGGGATGTTTAAAACGTACCGGTATTAATTGGTCTGTGAATTTCATGTAAAGTTAGTGAAAAGTTTAGGTAATTTAAAAAATAATTTTAGCGTTTGACTAAGCTGAAGAACCCTGATAAAAAAAAGAAGATAAAAGAGTATGACATTTTAGAAACTGCTTCAAACAGGACGTAATGAGATACGCGACAATATCTGTAACCACTGAGCTATATATAGTCTTGTCGATGGTACTGTCTTCGGCGCTCGTTGATCATTTCTTGATTCTAGGTATTGGTGGAACCGAGAGGCGAGATAACTATATGAGGGTACTACTCTGCCCGCAATCTCGCGCCTGTTTCTGTGTGTTTAGCTTGTCTATTTTTATTTTAAGGGATATAAATAAATAGTGTTTGGCAACAGCGTCCTATTATTAGGACGTAAATGGCAACTTTGATACTGTGTACTGTGTACATATGAAGTGGGTTTTTAGTTGAGCGGTTCCCCAACCAACCAGCGTTACGGGTACCCTTCTGTGATGCTTAATTCTTATTAATAGTATAGGCCGTTATGGGGTACGCAAAAAAATAGAAGGTGCTGGTAATGGGCTGAAATGACAACAGTTTGAGTGTGGTTTTTATCAAAGATGTGGCAGTTAGAAAACGTAAGTGTTTAACCAAAGGGCAGTAGGAAGCGGGAGCCGCTGTTTCCCCAGGACAAGCCACTCAATGACATAGTTAGAATATGGGCTAGGGCACAGTAGATCGCGTTTGGGGGCACTATATTCTTAGTGATCGCAGTAGACGAAACGCAATAATAAAACGTTCCGAAAATGTTTTGAGATATCTGAAAGCCCTATGTCTCTATTGGTAGTCATCTCCAACGTGTGAGAAACACTGAGCTGGTCTCGTTCATTATAACTTATAACTTTATTGGCGCTTAGAGTCATAGAGAACTTTTAGAGTTTAAAAAAAACATAGAAGGCCATACCGCTGAATTGTGGGAAATGACCCAGCGTGTCACATTCGTGAGCGTTGATTTTATAACTTTAAGTCAACCAACAGTTGGGTTTTATTCTTAGTATTAGCCCTACGGTAATAAATAAATCTAGATGAAATTGACAGATTTATTTATGAAAGCTCCGTAATTTGCTTGCCTTGTTTTAAATTTTACATAATCTAGATCTAGACTATGTTGTGTTTTTTTAAAATAATTTAGAAACAACTAGATTCTAAAAGCAAGTAAAATCCTGCAGTGTAAATAAATGGCCAACAAAAGAGAATCCCCCCCCCCCCCCCCCCCCCCAAGTGAAGTAATGAGGCTGCTATGTGTTCAAGGCGGTTTTGTTGGAAAGTAGGCCCATCTCCAATAGAATTACGTGTTGACGCGAACAGCAATTTGATTGGTGGCTGTGTGTTTGTCTAGGCCGGACACGTGGGGGGGCTGCTATAATATTGAACTATAGTTCGTAAAATCACACGTATAATGTTTGATCAGACAGTTAATATAAAACAAAAACCCAAATTAAACTGATCTATTTACTCCTCGCCTAGTCCGCAGTTATAATTAGTTTTCATTGAATCGGGCTTGTGTGTGTGTGGGGGGGGGGGGCATAACTCTAAATACAGCAATCTGTGCCTTATACCATTGATTTGATTTCGTCTACTAAAGTCTTATATGGGGCAAGGTGACCGAGCGGCAGCGCGTTCGACTGCGAGCCGAAGGTTTGTGGGTTCAAATCCTGGTTGAGGCTAGGATTTTTTTCCCCCGGGATTTGAGGGTGTCCCCGGGACTACCCAGCTTTGATGGGTACATGACCTTAGATGGGGTAAAGTAAAGACGGCTTTGCATTGTGCTGGCCCCACAATCACCTAGTATGCTGTGGCCACAGAACTGGTGAACGCTGCTTCACTGGCCCTATGATCAGTTTGGTCCTTTACTTTTTACTTTACTATAGTAAAGTATTTCTCTGTGTAGGAGGGTAGGGTGACCTTAACCAGAGCCCGTTTCGTATTGAGTTACTAATAGGAAGAGCCAGTCGGGGGCCCTGTCCCGGGAGCACTTATCGTTGTTTCCGATCTTCAATTTTGCGAAACGTGTGTTTGTGCATATGATCTCTATGTTTATGTGCCTGTGTGTGTGTGAGAGCTGTTGAGTGGGCTCGTGTCTATGTGTGTGTGTGTGTGTGTGTGTTTGTCCCCGTGGCTGTTTCGAGGTTTCCGAGTGTAACCATCGTAGTTCTGTGAATTTTCACCACAAAATTGTCTCAACCGATGGCTCAATACAGTATTAAGTTGCTACACCCACCCTGTCCCTCTCAATCTCTCCCACCCCATTCTCGATACATTTACTCTATTCCCCCCCTCTCTCTCTCTCTCTCTCTCTCTCTCTCTCTCTCTCTCTCTCTCTCTCTCTCTCTCTCTCTTTCCGCCCCTCTCTCTGGTAACAGTTTGGCGTAGTTCGTGAACCATACATTCAGTCTTCCGTGTTGATGAAACATCACCCCCCCCCCCCCCACCTTCCTCCACTGCTGCCACCACAGCGTTTATTTCCACTAGTAAAACGTCTTCGATTTTTTACCTACTAAATGCTAGGCGTCACCATTTATTACAGGCTGGCTATATTATTTTTACAGAACCACTTTCAACTTTTAGCCATATTTATAATACTCTCTTACATGCGTCACTGGGACGATCCAGCAGGATGGCTTTTAGGCTGTTGGCACGCTGAAAGAATTAGAAATCCTACTTTGGCACACTGTTACCAATAGGTTGCCGACCCCCACCCCCCGGTTTAGAGCTTAGTTAGGGAAATGCCGTTACGTAACCAGGCAGCAGATGGCAAGAAAAAAAGAAAAGTTCAAACTTTAAGTTCTGATTATCGCGACGTACCAATATAATATAGATCTAGTAATAGAACATTCAAATTGTATTTTCTTTCACTGCATCAAAATATTGGATAGCTTACAATAGAACACTCTAGTCCGAAAGTGGTAAACCTATAATAATTTCAATAAATGGTAATTTAAACAGATCAGACATGGATATGTTTTTAAATAACAAATAATGGAATCAAAACAAACGTGTCATTCTTATAACCGTCAATTTGACGGGCATAAAAGCCTAGTAATAGTATATCTGTTTTGCCCATAAGTGGACTTGTGTAATATTTAAAAACCTATTTCTATTTTAGTTATGTTTCGTATAGGGGCACGGTAGCCGAGCGGCAGCGCGTTCGACTGGCGATCCGAAAGTCCTGGTTCGAATCCTGGTGTAGCCAGGATGAGGTTGTCCCTGAGTCTACCAAGCTCTGATGGGTACCTGACATTAGTTGGGGTAAAGTAAAGGCGGCTGGGCATTGTGCTTCCCACACACCCCCTTGTATGCCGTGGCCAAATGGTGAACGCTGCTGGTCCGAATGGTACTTTACGTATAGGCTATTATAGTGCAATGAATACAAGCGAGCCACAATGTAGAAGTAAACATATAACAGAGGCACGAACAAAATAGTTTGACAAAATAGTTTGAGGAACACTGGACTAGAGTACAGGGAATACGCATCCCGGAAATGCAAGTTTAATTTAAATTTGATTTGAGTCGGTCGATCTCTCTCTACACTGATGTTGTGGCTGTTGTTGTTTTTCTGTGTCACGGGTTGCAACAGATTGTCATCTCTGACGCCCGAGATGCTGGTGATTAGAAATTAATTATGCATACCATACAATTTATTTGTTGTATCAGTTCAATGAATTGTTGTCACAGCTTCAATGAGTTGATGTATCAGTTCAATGAATTGTTGTCACAGCTTCAATGAGTTGCTGTATCAGTTCAATGAATTTGATCATCTCAATGAAGTGTGTTGTGGGGGGAGCTGGCCGCAGCACAGACTTTAAACCTCACTCACCGGAGTGATCGAATCGAGACTAATCTCTTAGGATTCGGAGGACAAACACACTTGTACTACGTAGCACAGCCAGGTTCCCATAAAGGGATGGTGCAAACTGTTGACCATTCCCATCTACTCTTTCCTCCTGCAAGGCAGGGCAGTCTAAAAGCAAATGCTCGACCGTCTCTTCTGCTTCAAAGCAATGTCGGCACCGCGAATCGAAATTGGGCCTAAATCGTCCGAAATAGGCACCAATAGGGCAGTGCCCTGTACGGAACTGGGCTATCGTAGCCTGTTCTCTCCTGCGGAGCTTCCACCACGGATCAGCTCGATTTGGCCGTTTTAGTTGCTGCCACACACCTCGACCCTTGTCAGACTCGTCCCAACTCTTGTTCCATTGTCTTGTCTCCCACTCACGTATTGATCTGCGGGCACTCGCGAAGGTGGACGGACCCTCCGGAGTGGGTGTCAGGGATCCCTTCTTGGCCAAGGCATCCACTATCTCGTTGCCAGGGACTCCTGCATGACCTGGAATCCACTGCAAGATGACCTTCACCTCGTACCTGAGGATCAGATCGGAAATAGCAGCTAATAGTCGGACAAGCAGTTCGGGCCAACTCCCCAAGCCGTCGATGGCTTGGAGAACTGAAAGTGCATCAGTGAAGATAACCACATCATCACGAGCAGATGGTGTTTCTTCGAACGTTTTCCCTATTGCCTCAACGGCAATTCTGATGGCTTCCATCTCCGCATCAAAGATGCAGATTGCTCCACACGGCCCACTTAGCTCAGCCCGTTTTTCTTCTGCCTTCGGGTACGACACAAGAGCACCATACCCAGAACGCGCTTCGGTACCACTGATCGCGCTCCCATCAGTGTATGCCTCAACGAATCCCGAGTATGCCCGTACCGTCCTTAGAGCAGCTGCGCGCCTCTCAGTCAGGCAAGCGCTGGGTCCGACTGCTTCCATCAGGTTCGCCCGTATCTCTGGTAGGTTGAAAGATAGGTGAGGAGGAGGTTCCACTCCCGTCCGCATGGGCATGCGGTCGACCGGGAGTCCAATCTCTGCGCTGAGCTTCAGTGCGTGGTGCATGAAGGACTGCATTGAGATCCGAGCTCTTCCCACCCAGGAATCCACGAGCATCCTGAGGGGGGAACTTTCCTCCAACCGCTTATACCGCTCGTAAGCAGTAATAACGGCCCTTTTCCTTCTCCCATTCAGAGGCGGCACGTTTGCCATGATTTCAACAGCCGATGTCGGGGCGGTTCGGAACGTTCCACATATTAGTCTGAGGGCTTGATTTTGTACAGAGTCCAACGTCTTCAAAGCAGTATCAGACGCATAGATTTGCACCGGGAGGCTGTAATCGATCTGAGATCTTACCGCTCCTAGGTAAAGATTTCTCAACACACTCGCCTTCGCACCCCAGCCAGTACTGGCCAGTCTCTTGACAATGTTCAGCTTAGAAGATGCTTTCTCTTGGACTAACCTCACATGGTCATACATCGTTAGCTTTCGGTCCAGTGTCACTCCGAGATAGACCGGCTTCTGGTCGCATGCCAGGGCGCGGCCGTCAATGTTCAGCTCGATCGGATCTTTGAGGATATCGATTCCGAGGGTAAAGAGCGAGTAAACTGTTTTTAGGCAGTTTACTTCCATACCCCATAGCTTGGCGTAACAGGCTACTGCGTTCAAATCCTGCTGGAGGGCCCGCTCGAGAGCACGCGCTTCCCTCCCGGTCGACCAGACCACAAGATCGTCTGCGAAAAGCAGCGACGAGCATCCCAGATAGTTCGGCAGGTCGTTGATAAAAGCCAGGAACAATGTACAGGACAGTGCTGAGCCCTGGGGCAATCCTTGCTCCAGGACGCGCTTCCGAGAAACCGCTTTCCCGTAACGAGTTGCAACTGTTCTTCGGGATAGAAACCCTTTGATCCAATTGTACATGTTAGAGGCTATTCCTAGCCTCTGTAGCTTCAACAACAACCCCGGCCGCCAGACCTTGTCATAGGCCTGTTTAAAATCCAGGAACACTGCTAGTGTAGACTCTTTCCGCTGAAACCCGTCAGCCATTTTCTGGACCAAGAGCGTCACCTGATCCATCGAGCTTCTTCCGCTACGGAAGCCTGCTTGAGTGGGGGTAACCAGTCCATTATCCTCTAGGAACCTCACAAGCCTCCTATTGATTAATCTCTCAGCTACCTTCCCTACACACGATGTTAGGGAAATCGGTCGGTAGCTTTCGGCCTGACCCGGGTCTTTACTCCTCTTCAAGATGGGTACCACCAAGGCCTCTCTCCACTGTTTCGGTAGGACACCTTCAGACCATGTTCGATTTACGAGCTCCAAGAGTTTGCCCTTGCCACCAGCCCCAAGGTGAGTGATCAGCTCGTTGCTGATCCCATCCAGCCCAGGGGCCTTCTTCGCTTTGCACCGTCTCAAAACATACTCCAGTTCTTGCCGAGTAAAGGGCACCGTGAATGTGCTAGCCTCACCCTCTCCCGTCATGTGGCGTTCGTTTGCCTTCCGGACTTTATCAAGCCCAGCAGACACACTCGTTCTTCCACCCAGTTTTCCGACACTTACGAAGTGACGGTTGAGCATCTCAGCCCGCTTGGTATCCGATACCATGGGGCCTGCCCCTGCTCTTGCCAACGAAGCTGGTGCTCTGCTAGCTACCTCAGCTCGCTCAAGGTGGTTGATTAGGTTCCATGCCTGCCGGCTATCCGCAAGGTCCAATCCAGCACATGTATCAGTCCATTTCGACAACTTTGCCTCCGCGATAGCCCCTTTTACTTCCGCCGTTAAACGGTTGTACTCTCGACGGCTCTCGGCCGTCTTCCGCCTGCTCGCGAGCTTGCGAGCAGCCCTCCTTTTGCGGACCAACTCTCCTAGGGCTTTTGTCCAAAACGGTCTGAACTTGCGCTTCTCATGTGACCTTGGTATCGTCTTTCTGGCAACCCCCCCCTAGTATGGCTTTGACCATCGTACCATACACTGAGTCGATAGGCCCAGTCTCGATAAGCACTTCTTCAAGAGCGCGATCGGTGCGCACTCTGTACTCGTCCCATCGTGCCTTCGAGTAGATCCACTTCCTGGGCCCGGAAGGTTCGCTGCTTGCTTTTCCTATATTGATAGTGACCAACACGGGCAAATGATCACTCCCAACATCGCCCAAGACTTCCATAGAGGTGCTAGCAGCCAGATCAGCACTCACGAGCGTGAGATCCGGCCTCGATTCACTACCATTTCCCGTGTGGAAAAAGGTAGCTGGGGTATCGGTACCCTGTAATCGGATAAGCGTCGTGCTGTTGCATAGCTCCTCCACCAGTCGTCCTGAGTTGTTGGCGACAGCATAGCCCCAGGCCGGTGATGCCGCATTGAAATCACCGCCAATACAAGTGCGAGAAAGATGTGCCTCCACGGTGAGGTCCAAATCCTTCTTCGGAGGGTTGTAGACGTTGGTCAGGGTATAAGCCTTTCCATTCTTCAACACCTCCAGGGTTAGGATATCGGTCTTGCAACTGCCCGTTCTGCGGTTCACCACTCGAGCTTGTAGTGAACTTCGGACAAGGGTTGCCAGCCCTCCACTGCCTCCCAAGCAGCAGGTGCATCGGAAGATCGTATATCCCGAAAAGGATGCCACCCTCTTCTTACCAATTTTGCACTCCTGGAACATTGCCACGTCAATATCATACTCATGCAAGAGTTTTAGGATCTCTAGAGACTTGGGGATCAGGCCGAACACGTTCAGGTGCATCACCCGGAGCTGGGCGCTCTTTTGGTGCGAGCCTTTGCCTAGGTCACGTCTACCGTCGGGCTTCCTCCGCTTTCGCTGGGAGCAGAGTCCTATCGTGTTACGCCTCTCAGCTCGGGATACCCGCGCACGAGCACCCCTAAACCGGGAACACGAAACCCCTAAGGGCTTGTTGGATCTGTGCGCCGTATCACTAGTCGCGGGAGTCACCGTCGGGGATTGGCAGAACGCGGTCTTATTGTGACTGACCTGACCACCCAAGGTGGGATTCCCCGGATGTATGTCATGTACACCGGGACACAGGGTACCACCAGCCCTGGTTTTACTGCCATTACGTAGGCCGCTTTGGCCTCCAGTCTTCCAGGAATGCTCCCGTCTAGAGCGGCTACATTTCCTGGCTGGCAAATGGCAGCTGCTTTTCTGCTTATCCTGGGAACAGAGTCCTATCGTGTCTTGCCTTTTCACCCGGGAATCCCGCGAACGGGCCTCTCCAGTCCGGCTACACGAAGCTCCTAGGTGGGGCTTGTCGGATCTGTGCTCCGCTTGGCAGAGGGTGACTTTCGACTGCTGCTTAGCTACAACAGCGCCCGGGTTTTCACCATTCCCAGGCTTTGCTTTTCCCGTACGGACAGAGATAGTGCACACCTTGGGCCCCTGCAATGGCAGTCCTGCCCTAGAAGGGTCACAAGCTAATACCTCTACCCTCATATGAGCGGTCCCACTTCCTGAGACTTCAGAACCGCGTGGTTCACCTCCATCCGAGATGGAGACTGGAAACTGACAGTTCACGTTGGTCGCGGACTTATCGGTCAATGCCCCAACGCGAGTTGGCAAGTGACCGGGGCAGCTCAACTGAGTAATACCCAGACTCGGGGTATTCGTTTCGGTTGTACAAGCCATGTTTTTGTCTGCTCCAGGGGGAGCGATCGCCCAGGGGGGCTAAAGTGACGTAGCAAAACAAACGATCGGCAATGCCTCTGCCGCACTACCTGCAAGACCCAGAGTAAAGGGTCAAGTCAACCGTTTGCTGGTGTTTGTCCTCAATGTCGCTGAGGTACGTTTAGCACGACTTTCTCCTAAAGTCTGAGCTAGCCATCAGAGGACAGCTGGCTGCAATGCTGCAGTATTGGAAACTAGCTCCATCGCGCTGGACCATAACCTTCTACTGCGGAGGCTAGGAGACACTCCCCAGCCATGAAGGGCCGGGGACCT
Organism: Anisus vortex; assembly: GCA_949126835.1. NCBI lineage: Eukaryota > Metazoa > Mollusca > Gastropoda > Planorbidae > Anisus > Anisus vortex. The sequence continues at coordinate 14,552,645 of OX421505.1, forward strand.
ACGTTATTAGCCGGAACAGAGTCCTATCGTGCATTGCCTTTTCACCCGGGAATCCCGCATGCGGGCCTCACCAGTCCAGCTACACGACGTTCCTAGGTGGAACTTTTCGGATCTGTGCTCCGTTACACAGAGTCACCGCTATGAGGTTACGTAGTATCGACCCTGGGCCGCAGCACAAGAAACTGCCTTGATTAGAAAGTTATCTCCTGGCCGCGTTACTCTTTGTTGATAAAAAGCCGTGAGGCGTGGACCTCCCTTTTGGACAAAGGCGCCCGACATCTGTCTAGATTGAATGCTGGAATCGACATAAAAAAGCGCCGCCCCCCCCCCTTTCCACGAGCGTCTCGTCCTTCTTTCTCCCTAACCCTCTCCCAACCCGCCTTTCTCTCAGCCCGTCACTCCCTCTGTCCGTTCATCGGCACGCTGAAAACATTTTTAGTAGCAGTAGCCCCCCCCCCCCCCACACTTCCTGACCCGCACAAGACTGATTCTAATAACCAAATGGTGCTGAGATCAATACAAAATCCTCTTCTGATACGAACGTGATCTTCATTATCTATAATATATATCATTATATCCATAAGTGTAAAGTATGTGTGTGTCAGGTCGGATTCCAATTGGTTAGTTTAAAGACATGTGACTTAGATTTTTTTTTTGCATTTTACAATTGATTTCGTTTCCTATATTATGTGTCCTCCTTAGCAGCGTTGGTTATTACAATCCCCGGCTGGCACATGGGTGACCGTGGCTCCTTTCTACCATGATAACTTATAACCAAGAGATGACCCAGCGACGCGCAGCACGTCGAATACTAGAGGACTACAGCACCAAATCAAGCGCCTCTGCCTTAATAGTAGCAAAACTCCACCTAGATACACTACAACAACGAAGAGCAATTGACAAAGTGTCCATGATTTATAAAATCATCAACGACCACGTGGACCTTTCGACCCAAACAAGTAGAATGCAGAAAGTGTCCCGCTCTACCCGAGGCCATCAGCTCAAGCTGCATGTCCCACATGCACGCACCGACGTCTACAAACATTCTTTTTTTTCCGTCAGCCATTAGGCTGTGGAACACCCTGGACCAGGCCTCCATCACTGCCCCTACAGTTCAGGCCTTCAAATCGTCACTAAAGTGCTGGTCCAAAAACCTAAAGTGACACTCTTTTATCTGTATATAACTGTTTGCTATGTTATGTTTGCTATGTTTTTTATGTGTATTTAAATTGTGGACTTTTTCCTCGGTTCTACGGGGTCTCCACAGTATTACGAAGAAGAAGAACATCTTTTATAACTTTCTGTAAAAAATACCCCCAACTGGCATACATTATTAAATCCAATTTGCCCGAATTCTAAACAAGTAAATACCTATACTTGATTATATTTTTTTCTGTATTGAAAATTATAATAAGTAAGCGTACATCAAAATAAAGTTATTTTTCACACTGCATTGAAATGTTATCTAGCTATCTATATATATAAAGTAGAGTGTGTGTTCAACCAATCATATTAGTTAACTTAAAGGCACGTGATCTAATTGTCTCATATTATAATTTTGCGATATCACTTCGGACATGTGTCTTCGCTGGCTAAGTGATTAGCGCATCGGACTGCCATGCGGGCGACCGGGATTCGATTCTCCAGTTAGTCTTTTTTTTTTTCTACATATTTTTTTAAATTAAATTACTTTTCTAAAAGTCTTCAGAAAAATAAATTTTACTTATTAGATTTATAGCGATATGTTCATTGTAGTATATAGTATATACATTCCTTATCATTAGCTTATACAGGCCTGTTTTATTTTCACATATGCAACGCCGGGCAATTTAGCTTGCAGAATATATTTATAATAAAAAGTATTTATCATCAATGTAGGTCTATGCTTAATTGTTACACCGAGCAAGGCCTGTGTAATTTAGCTAGTATATATATATATTATATATATTATATAAAGTCTATATATATATTTACTTTGTGTTCGTATGTTAAAAGATTGAATTGATCAAAGTACGGCTTCCGTGTCCATTTAACATCGATTGGTTGTATTTTTCCCCCGCATAATCCCTTTATCTAGTCTAAAAGTCAATATGACATGGAATATTGAATTTATCGTTGCACCCGCTGCAGTAATCGAAATTTGGCAACGGAGCTAGGCACAGAGGAGGAGGAGGGGGGGGGGTGTGAGAGAACGAAAGAGATGGGGGAGGGGGGAGCATTAGTGAGTCAAAATAGTGGAGCGCTACGTTTTGTTATGTTGTAATGTATCCCTCCGCCCGAGTTCACTTTAGAACCATACAATTGATGGCTATACGATCGCACACACACACACAGAAACGACTGTCGAGGAAAAGGACGGGACAAAATATAATATAGTGCTATATTTAAGATGGTTGTGGCTATGAGCACCCTCCCCTCCCCCATTCCCGCCCCCCACCCCGTACTTCAACCGTTCTTCAATTTTTTTAGTAGTAAGAAAGAAATATTTGTCACGTTTTTTCTTATTTTTCATATTTTGTTGAGTGTGGAGACGCTTTTGCCCACCCCTGTACTATAGAGAAGACTATTGCGTCCTAAGACTTATCCGTTGTTTGAGTAAAGTCTTGCATTTTGATGAGTGTTTTACGTGACAATATGCATTTGGTTTCTCCAGGCTAGTTCAGGCAACCCATTCCATGCCCACGTGTCATGATAATAAAAATAATGTAACCTTTGTAAAACCACCATAAATGAGTTTCAAATCATTCAGAGGCCACACAAGCCTATGTAGCGCCCCAGGGCACACGTTTCGGCGACGCCCCCTTGCATACTGTAACTGCATGTGCCCCCTCTGCCCCCTTCCTTTTGTGGGGGCACTGCAAATCATCAATAACAGTGTTTTAACAAAACTTAGCGTGTGAAATCGTTTCCTATGGCTTTATTGACTCTTGGCTCTTAAAAAAAGAAAATGTTACTATTCACCTTGGCATGTTTTGTTTTTTTTACTTTCAGGGACATTCACTCAACAACAGGGAAACTACGCCGTGCAGTCCTACAGTTTACACCAGTCAGGTCAGTGGTACTTGCAGAGAAGAAAGATTTGTGTAGTTGTGTGTTTCCATGGGGGTTTTCAGGTGGGGGAGGGTGGGTGAAAATCAAGGAGCGTCTTGTGCAGTTTCCAGTTTATGGGCCATTTTATTGTCACTCAAAAAAAAAAAAAAAAAAAAAAAAACTCCTTATGTGAAATCTTTTTAAACATGCTTTACAACATTGGTTGCTTGAAAAATTGTAGTTGAAGTCTTAAGGTCATACTAGGGCATGCATGACATTCTTTAAGGGAAACATAAGACATCCAGAGATGCATCTTTAAGTAATTTTGAGACCTAGAACACAGCAATAGACATAGAGAGGAAAGTGCTACACAGGCATCCCCCAACAGTTAGCAGTGGCTACCCATCATTTCAATTTCTGCCATGGGTAAACAAAAGACTGAATAGTTGGTAAAGGAGTGTCCCAACTCTCAGTTCCCAATCACTCCTTGATAAAAATGTGTTTGCATTGTGCATGTCATCATGCATTTGTAAGTCCATTGATTTTAATTCTACCAAATTTTACTTAGCCAAATATGCTCCTTTTATCCTGCCTCAATATCTAATAAGTCTCTACTTTCTATGTAACTGAAACTGTATAAAACTTTTTACCAGTGATTCCCAAAATAAAAATAATAATAATTGGTCATTTATATAGCGCCTCACTCCATGCTAATGCAAGCATGCTCAGCGCACAAAAGGGTTTACTAGTGAACCTCAGCTCTGACATGAGATACTATGCATAGGGTTCGTACAGCTCCTGGAAAAACTGCATTTAGTCCTTATTTTTCAAGGGAGATTAATTATTAATAAAAAAAATCGTAATCACTGCTCTTAGATTGTACTTTCACTTTTCCAGAAAGCCCTATTAGAGTTAACCCTCTTTGCCACTTTTTATTTCCGCGCGCAAACGTTGATGACACCAGTGATGCCACTCCATGGTTCTTTTTTTTTGTTTTACTAGATCTTGTTTTTTTTTGTTTTTTTTGTATCCAAACTTGGGATGTAGGCTATAAAAGTCCCCATAATGTCGTAAAACAAAACAAAAAAAGCTGTGTAGCGAGGTGTCTATTTTTTTTTAAAGAGCTCAGCTTGGCTTTTCAAAAAATTTACTCCTGAAAAACTTTTGGAACACTCCTAGAAAACTCCTGGAATTTTGAGGCAATTTTTCAGTACGAACCCTGTCAGTTATTTAGTTTTAAACCAAAAAAATGTTTTTCAATTTGAGCTTTGCATAATTCTAAATCTCAGTAGAAAATCAGTATAAACATCTTATATATGAATTAGGGTCCTTTGCATTGCCTCATATTAAGTTTAAGAAGTGCAAAAGACTGCTTGTTGCAGTTGACCAGGAAATGAGAGTTTGTTTTGTCATTCGTTAAGCACAGATAGAAAATATGTGCTCTGAAAATCATTGCCATGTCACTCTGGTAAAGGCTTAAAATAATTCAACGCAAATTCTTTGAATTTTAATACTGTTGAACAAAAAAGTTGTAATAAAGATCCATGGACATAAAAACAACAACTTGAGAAACACTGACTTGTAGGTAGCATATTTCCTCAGCAGGTATTGATCAAAAAGTATTACCGGTAGACTCTTAATAGTATTAACAGTAGTAGAGTCAAACCTGGATTTTACACCTGACTTCAGGTTTCATTTTGTCTCAATTTTTGTTTGTTTGTTTGTTTCTGAAGCATGTCCTAGTACATAAAGATAAAGATGCACAACAAATGGAATGGCCTAAGGTCCTATTTAAAGGGGAATCCCCTCTTTTCCAAACAATAATATCTGCTCCTGTCTTTCCTTCTTTCCCATCTTCCATGGGCTAAGGCTAGACTACACAAAGCTTTAAGACATGTTCAATGTTTATTTATTATTAGCATTAGTCGTTTAATTTATATTCATATATTCTCCTTCTCTTATAGTTTTTAACACTGTATTTATTTTCCATAAAAATTTTTTTTTTTTTATAAGAATTTTTTTTTTAACACTCAGAAAGGGTTAATTGGACTTACATTGATTCATACAAGAATAATTGCCTCAATTTATGTTGGTTTCATATTTCATTGATTTTGATTTCATTGATTTCTTTTGGACAAAAACAGGTTTTGACTATATCAATAATTAATTTTTTCCTTTGCTGTGAAGCATCTCAATATATTTTTTTTTTTTAAATGTTCTCTCTCTCATTTCAGTTGGGTGTATGTGAGGTGGATGGACCCCAACTCCACCACAATGAGAATCATTGCTGTCTGGATCCTGATTGTTGCCTTCCAGATGGTGGAGCTGAACACTTTCTTCCTGAAGCACATCCTGTACATCCCCCCTTCACACATGCTGAACCTGATACGCCTGCTGTTGATCTGTCTCATATCTGCCCCGACCATCAGGTACTGATGCCGTTAATTTCTTCTCCCACAAGTCTGACCACAGTTGGTGGGGGTGGGCCGGTGGGGGAACTAAAGTGGGCTGGGTCATAAATTGGCCACTGTCCTCTCGTATTCTTATGGCAAGAGAGCGACCCACTCTGCAGTCTGGTTACAAAAATAAGACTTCATCTGGTTGACCTGTGAAGCACAGAGCTCGTTTTCAGTGGCTAATTAATTATACACAAGGATTGTGTGGCCAGACACAACACCCCTTTTCCACCTGCCAACCTTTACTGGAGAAAAGGCAAAGTTAGGTACTAGCACTAGCTCCAGGAATGGCTGTGACAGATTAACTACCTGTTGGAAAAGTTAGGGAAAACTGACCAAGGGTTGGAATTTTTGTTTTTTCTAAAATGGATGAAGTAGTGGTAAACATTTTAAATTAATTTCATAGTTTAAAAATTTGAATAACTATTATTTACCAGAAAGTAAGTAAATCAATGCCAGAAACCATGACAACCACCAAACCCCATGGAAAAATAGTTTTCACCATCTATTGGCTCACCTAAAATAACATTTTAAAAAATTTGTTTTTTTGGACCTTGTTTACAGTTGCAATACAATAATAGGCATAATTTGTATGTGAGCTACCACATAGCTTAATGACTTTATCAATGATAAAAAATTGACTTTTTCCGCAGTTTACGTGCATATTAACTATATAGCTACTTACTGCTGAAGTTATATATTAATCCAGTTTAAATGTATGGCACAGTAGCGGCAAGGAGTTATCAACCTTTTCAGGTTATAGAGCGATTGCAATCACGTGACAAAAAGCATGTGATGTTTGTTTACTTTGTCTAGTGGTGACACATGGCAGTTGTATAACTATAGGCATAGGCTTAATGAGGTTTTATTTTTAAATTTCATCATTTCAACAATATGACGTAAAAAATATATAAAATACTGTCATGAGAATAAAATTAACATTCAAAGCTCAAATTTAAACCATTAAAAATAAATGGAAAATGTTCCGTAAGTGCAGAATATTTAATTGAAGATGTCGATTGTCAAAAGTTAGCCTATTTAGTTTATTTAACTTAGGCCTACTATCTAAAAGTAAAGCATAAAGCAGAATGTACAATGCTTCAAAAGAGCTATTGAAAAACTATAAAAGCCTAAAATCTTGGACGGACTACTAAGGACTAGTATCACAGTTAAATATCAAGATTTAGGAAACAAATTTTTTTATATTTTGGGTTTAAAATACACATGGTAAAGAACAATGTTATTCCTCATTATCATCATCATGGCCGCTACTTACATAATTACGTCACCAAAAAAACCTAAGCCACGCCTATTGCAATCGCTCTATTGGCCAGACAATTATTCATATCATTTTGTTCAGATATAAAAATAATAGTATACAACTAATAACCTGTTCAGTTAATTCACTTATATATCAATGTTCTTGGCAGCAGAAAGTGTCGTGTTTAAGCTCAATCCTAGACATATTTTTTACTTAGAGCCAATGCATTACCATAAAAAAGAGTTTATGTTTCATTCTATCTTAATCTATTTAGAAAAGACCAGCACTAAAAGTGATTGGTGGAAATGATATTCTATAATTTTTTTTTTTCTTTTACAGACAGTATTATGTGTATGTAACCGATACTAGGTGTAAAAGAGTTGGTACACAGCTGTGGGTTTTTTGGTGAGTCTTAGTCTAGGTTCATTTTTTTTTGTGTGCTTCTGTTAATGTTTAAGCCAATAGTAAAGTGATCTTGTGTTTGGTAAAGTATATATATTGTTTGATTTGCTTGATGCAGTTGTGTTCAATGAAGGGATTTCATATTTATCCACAGTGCCATCATGTTGACAGAAATGATTATCTGCATCAAGTTTGGTCTGAAGATGTTTAGACAGACTGTGGCCACCTATGTCATAACATGGCTTTGTGTTCAGGTAGGCTGAGTCGTTGCAACTGCTTTTTGGTCTGCTTATTCGCTTCCTACCCACCTGATCTGAGAAATGTGTGGTTCAGAACGCTACTACGAAGGTCAAGGTTTTGCTCATTTGAAAATTCTTTGAGATTTTTCTATTCATTACTGTTATTGACCTTCAAATTGTTTATTTTCTAGAAGTTCTATTCTCGACCTACGCTGATAAAAACTTTCAAAAAGAACTTAAAGACCTTTCTCTTTGGCTGTGGTATTTGGATGTGTGCCTTACATACTAATACATCTGCCACTGCAATTCACACCAAGAGCAGACTGAGCATGCTTTAATTTAATAGCATGGATATAAGAAATGACCATTATTATTATTGTTATTATTTTTATTATAAAGGCTAGATACTAAGGGTTAACTTCAGTTTTTCTGTACACACAGAGTTGAGTAGTTTTTGTGTATGCATTTCTTATTGGCGACTGTAATTCTACAAGGTCTTGTGCAAGAATTATTTTATTGTTGTTGTATCACTGTGCTATTCTCATTTATATCTTTTGTTTTCTTATCTATCTAGAGTTTATTTTTTATTTTCTTATTAGATATTGTAATTGTCAACTTTATTATTCCGTAGTATCTTTTTTATTCAGTTTTATTTGTTATTGTTATTTAATTGAAATACCAAAATTTGTTCAGATTTTTGGTTTTCTTTATAGGATACTATTTTTTATATTGCGTTTTATCAACGAGCCAAACTAAATAATAAATCCAATTAATTCAATACGTAATAATTGTCAAATTCTGAAATCCCTTTGTTCAACACAGTTAGAGTCCTTGGATTTTTTTATTGATAGTAAACTGACAATGGTTCCACACATCAGTGCCTGTGGGTTAGGGCTTGTTCATTTTATCTACGTACCCTTGGTTCAGATGCCACCCCCATAATGCCGTATCTCTAGTCCAGTCAAGGCTGGATCACTGCAACAGTTCTCTGTGAGGTCTGCCCAGAACCAGCTGCGGAGACTCTGGAGGGCAAAGAACACTGCAGCACTTATTGTGTTGCTGAATAAGAAATCAGGTCATATCACTCCAGCTCTCCCTGTGATGAAGCACATTGATGATTTTTTCCATTACATGCGGATACATGGGTGGCACTGCACCTTCCTATTTTTGAGAACTCATACCAAAGAATGTATGCCAATCAAAGCTCATCACAGCTACTCACAAGAGAAAGAAATCCATTAAAGCTTGTTTGAATCTGTGGAGCCTTCATTATGGAACAACTTGCCTCGGACACTGAGGGATTCGGAGACAAAATAATTCTTTGAAAATTAGTTTTAAGACCTTTCCTTTTTAAATAGTATTTGTGTGCCTTATCCATCCTCCCTACCTCTCCCACTGAAATTTATACCAAGAGTGCACTTGAGCATGCTAAATGTAATAGCATGGACAGAATGCACTTTATACATAAACATCATCATTATTGAAGAGAAAACTGTCAAGTATTTTATGCTTTTGGTTTTCCCTTTCAGATGGTTGGTAGCTTTGTGTGTATTTATTTGTGTGCACTGTTTGCAGAAAGATGGAATAAATGGAAGGTAATGTTGCTTTTATATGCTGTACGTTTCATTCCCTAAATGTTTTCCTTGCTCAGACTCCTTGCTCCAATCCATTCTTTCATACATAATACGGGTCAAAACTTTTGTGTGGCAATTTTGGATGACCTGGCTAGGAAATCAGGTTTAATCAATTATTTTTTTTGGGGGGGGGGGGGGGGGGGGGGGGGGGGCCAGCATGCAAGCAGATAGTGAACCCAAGCTTACTGTACTTTTCCCAACTAATGCTGGGTACCTGCCCAGAGTAGGCTCATTAGACCAGTGGCGTAGCTAGAGTAAACGTCACCCGGGGCGGTCCGTTCAAATGTCACCCCAGTGACCCCACACGACCCTATGCTGAATGGTTAGGTGTAGCTAAATTTTCATACATAGGCCTACTCTACCTCTAGGCTCTACTTTACTCTACTGATCGGTACGTTACTGCTTACATCAATGATCCAAGACAAAATCCGAATCCAATACCACAAAATAAATACTTCAAATCCAAAGATTTTTAAAATGCAACTGTTCACTTTCAGAACATCTAAATGCAAAACACGGCAATGCACATACCAAAAGAATGTCCTTCGACACTATAGTCCTAGAAGGAATGTCTTCTTGTTTTCATTGTGGCAAACAGGTCAATGACATCGTCAAAATCTATTTGTCTTGTAAGCTCGTGTTCAATGGACAGAACAGCCAGATCCGACAATCTCGACTGGCTCATGGTTGACCGGAGGTAATTTTTTATAAGTTTCATTATGGAGAAACTTCTTTCACACGATGCCACAGAAAAACATATTGTCAGAAAGAATCTTAGAGTCAGCGTAAGATATGGCAATGATTCAACAAAGTCCCACTTGATGATAAATAAACCGTAGGAATTTCAGTACAGTCCAGTGCTTGGCTTCCTTCAAGTTTATTTCGACTGCTTGTAGGTTTCGCCTTAAACGTGTTATTTCTAGACAAAGGTCTTCTTCAGACAGCTCATCATACACGGCTGTGAGCTTGGTAACAGACAACTGTATTTCTTCGTCGTTGGCACAAATAATATGGTCTGGCTGAACGGCAGAAAAAGTCAGCAAAATGTCATTCACTGCCTTTCCTCTCGTATCTAACTCCATATGAAAACGGTCCAGACACTCTAACATTGCTCTCTTGGTCTCCTCCTGCAATGACAATCCAGCATTTCTTGCCCCCTCTCCTGGTAATCTTCTCTTTCTTATGATTCTCTTCTCTGTAGGGATATCAAGTTCTTCACATTTCGCAAGTGCCTGCTGGACGGCATTGTCATTAACCTTCGTACGCTGCTGTTCCAAAAATACTTTGAGAGCCCTTAGTTTGGTTGCAAGTAATACCTGGTGTTTGCATGTACTTCTGTGCTAAGTCGACTTCTTGTAAAACGTCACCCCAAGAAAAACAAGAACGAAATAAAGAAAAGTTGCATATAGCTGGCAACAGATTGTGCGCAGCGCCTCTTGTCTCCACGCTTTCTTGGACATCACACAGAGCTTCAATGTCTTCCACAAACTGGTTAAACTTCTGTATCACTGGCTTCACTGCATCAGCATGTGCACTCCAGAGAGTTGTGGACAGTCTCTTCACTGTTAGACCTGTGTATTTCACTAGTACATCCCAGCGATGGTCGACAGAGCAAAAAAAGTGTACAGCGCCACAAGACTTCAAAAAAAACGTTACACAAGACGGACTGTTAGCAAACGAATGTTTGCCACAAAGGTTCAAATAATGATTGGAACAAGGTACAAAAATTGCCTTCGGATTAATGTCTTTGATCTTTTGTTGTACACCACCTTGGATTCCAGCCATGCTTGCTGCATTATCGTACCCTTGACCGCGACATAACTGAATATTCACTCCTTCCTTTTCTAGTTTCTCGAGGATATCGCCAGTCAATGCAGTAGCATACTACCTGACTGTCTGTTCTTTGCTGGAGTCTGACAAGATGTGCTCTTATCGCCACATCGTAGTGAGATAACAATTCAACAAGCTCCAATAAGTTACCTTTGTATAATGATGACGCATCCTCTCGATGTCCTCTAACTGACAGGTTCTGTCGTGCAAGGAAAAGTATCACATCTAAAACTCTGTGCAGAATGTCTCTGAACTTCTTTTTCTTTTTCTCCACCAGGGAAATGGTTGCTGCATCGATGGTTGTTTGCAGCTGGAGTCCTGAAGCCAGTGTTTTCCACTTTTCCATGCACGACAGATGATCCTTTGATTGTTCATGACTATTTCAGTCTATTTTCGCACCTTAGTCTGGCTGAAAAATTTTGTTGGAGGTGACAATTTGTCACCCCCCAATAGCTGTCACCCGGGGCGGTCCGCCCCCCTCGCCCCCCCTTAGCTACGCCACTGCATTAGACTCAGGAACACATTTTGCTTTTCTTTCGATGGTTCAACTCACCCTTGGAACAGCATTCCAGTACTCTTCTGCCGGGCCATCTCCACCCTCATTTACTGATATTTATACATTTATGTACGGTACAAAAATGTGTATGGCAGGCATTTATTTTAGAACTTGCAGCCTGGCTGCAGTTAGTCTAGTTCTATGCAAAGAAAAGTTGATAAAAAAATGCTTTTGCTGCCCACTTCAACTTACATCAGATCTTGCCTTTTGTTTTTGACATGCTTGAGATTAGTGGTTGGGCGGGATGGAGGGAAGAGGTCCTACAGTCTTTGTGATTTAAAATAATTTGTTTTAGAAAAATCACAACAATATTAACATCCCTACTTGAGATCAAGTAATACCTTTAAATTCATTCGTCAAACTGTCAAGAAATGCCACAGTGTATAGTTTAATACTAAATTCTGTGATAATCCATTACAAAAAATCATCTACATTTATAATAATTTTCTTCATGCTTTCTTCTCAGGAACCCTTTGTGAGTTGTTTTTTTTTGTTGTAACGTTTAACTTTAAAGACCAAGTGAAGAGCTTTTTATCTAAATTGAGTTTAAAGTTTTTTAAAGTTTTAAAAGTTTTTAAAAAGCGTATTTAGTATCCCAATGCTAATAAAATCATTTATACAAAATATAAAACATTACTTTCAAATAATTAGTTTAATATGAGCACTTAAATGTGTGTGCTTTTTGGAGGAAAAATCCAAATTTCGTAGCCATTTGAGATGTTTTATCTTGGCAACAAAGGGAAGTGAGGTTAGTGAAGGAAACGTGACTAGGAAAAATGAATATTGTCACATCTTATGAATCTTTGCCGGGTTCTTATTTTTAACAAAATGGTTAAATAGAGATTTAGTGAATCGTGTTTTGTTTATTTCTTTGCCTTCTATTAGGTCCCTTCCGTATGAGATTTTTACAAATCTCGTCCCTTCGAGAAAAACCTCTTCAGTTGGTCTTCAAGTTAGGAGAGAAAATGTTTGCTGTCATCAAATTTACTTTGTGAAAGCTAGATAAATTAATTTTAATAAAGCATCCTATTTTTAGTAACGAAATAAATGAAATCTGCAAAAAAAAGTTTCCTACATTGTCAAATGATCCTAATGAAGGTGTCATATTTGTCCACAGTACGACCATGACATGGACTCACCCATACGCAAACCGAGGACCATGAAGTCTTCCCCACCAGCTTGCACTGATAATGCCTCTGAGGAGTTTGCGGACGGCCTGGCGGGCTCGATCCATCGGAGCCGGCCACATGCAGACCGGGAGAACGGTTTGGTGAAAGATGGGGCGAGATTCGACCACCTTGTAGGCCGAGCCGTGCCAGGCGGGTACAAACTCAGGTCAAGGTCTCCCCAGCTCAAGTCACGTCCAGTCGAAGATGTTTCCGTCTCGCCAGTCCTCATACCCAACGGAAGTCTGTAAATCTACTTTATTTTGTTTTTCAGGGACTTGAAACTGTAACGACATTTGTGGAACGCAATCTGGTTGAACTATCAGAGTGCATTTTTTTAAATATTATTCTTCCTCTAGATGTTGTGATTTTTTTAACAAACAGTAGTAGTTGAGCCATTAGTTATTTATTTGCAACTTCACATTTTGATTCATCTGTGTTTTTTAAGTCGGTTGTTGTTGTTTTTTTGCTGTTGTCCAAACAAGTTACAGAGGCAAACGATATCTATTTGTACATAATTATTGAATTGTTTTAGTTTATTTTTAAAACGCAGGTACAAATGAGGTGCCGTGTGGGTTGCTTGGAGAATTTGTAAATTTCCAAATGTTGACAAGCTGGTTAGGAAGTGTATTTTGTGTGACCATTAGACCATGCTGTCTTGTCAGTACAGTTGCACTCATTAAAACTAAAAGTACTGTTAAGTTCTTAACAGTTCTTTTAAGTTTGTGTTCATATCACATCCAAAAAAAAAGCGTGATACTTTCATAAGTTAAAACTAGGCCAGAAGCAGGTAATTTAGGTCAAGGTGAATAGGGTTATGGTTGCTAGGGTTGCTCTGTCTCATTAGCCTGGAGGTCACATGTTTGTGCCAGATTTGGTTTAATTTTTCATTTCAATTTTTCTTCACAGTTGTTTAAAAAAAATTATTTTTTTAGCGGCGCGCAGCTGACATGGCTTTTTTTCTTCAGTACCTCGGCTTTCACTAAAGAATTTGTTATGTCTAGTACTTAATCCCAATATTTCAGAAATATGTCTTGTCTGCTCTAAGACTGTTTTCATTGTACCCCGGTAGGTCAAAACTTGGCAGTAGCTTAGCCAGGATTACAATGGGTGGGCGTGTGTGATTGAAGGATTGTTGATGAAATGGGTGGGCGTGTGTGATTGAAGGATTGTTGATGAAATGGGTGGGCGTGTGTGATTGAAGGATTGTTGATGAAATGGGTGGGCGTGTGTGATTGAAGGATTGTTGATGAAATGGGTGGGGGAGTGTGATTGAAGGATTGTTGATGAAATGGGTGGGCGTTTGTGATTGAAGGATTGTTGATGAAATGGGTGGGCGTGTGTGATTGAAGGATTGTTTTTGATGAAATGGGTGGGCGTGTGTGATTGAAGGATTGTTGATGAAATGGGTGGGCGTGCGTGATTGAAGGATTGTTTTTGATGAAATGGGTGGGCGTGTGTGATTGAAGGATTGTTGATGAAATGGGTGGGCGTGTGTGATTGAAGGATTGTTTTTGATGAAATGGGTGGGCGTGTGTGATTGAAGGATTGTTTTTGATGAAATGGGTGGGCGTGTGTGATTGAAGGATTGTTGATGAAATGGGCGGGCGAGTGTGATTGAAGGATTGTTGATGAAATGGGTGGGCGAGTGTGATTGAAGGATTGTTGATGAAATGGGTTGGCATGTGTGTGTATACATATGTATATATATTTCTCATGCTTGGGGATGTTGTCCATGGTTTTACTTGCCATTCAAAGTAAGTTATTTATTTTAATCAGCACTAACCAAAACCTTTTTCCTGACACAAACAAACAAAGTAGTTGTTTCATTTTGATTCAAATAGATATTTGTTTGAAAGAAATTATTCAACCAGTAGGTGTTTCTACTAGAACATCTAAGTCTTTAGCATCTCTTCACAGATCTGTACTGTGTTTAGCATCTCTTCACAGATCTGTACTGTGTTTAGCAACTCTTCACAGATCTGTACTGTGTTTAGCATCTCTTCACAGATCTGTACTGTGTTTAGCATCTCTTCACAGATCTGTACTGTGTTTAGCATCTCTTCACAGATCTGTACTGTGTTTAGCATCTCTTCACAGATCTGTACTGTGTTTAGCATCTCTTCACAGATCTGTACTGTGTTTAGCATCTCTTCACAGATCTGTACTGTGTTTAGCATCTCTTCACAGATCTGTACTGTGTTTAGCATCTCTTCACATATCTGTACTGTGTTTAGTATGTTTTATATTGTTGTCATAGACATTTTCTAATATTAAGTGCTTATCTATTGTTAGATATGTATATGTATTAAAAAATAAATAAAAAATCTACCAGTTTCTCAAAGGCACCAATACTTCCAATGACTTTAGTCTATCTAATGTACCTTTCTTATGCAACTTTGGATCATCACAATAAAGCATTTTCTAAGCCCCAACAATGAATATAATGGGAATTTTTATTTTCTAGATATTGGAGTAAAAATATTTGATGAATACATATATTTAAATATGTATGAAACCTAATTTATCCCTGTCAGACCAGTTTCTTCTATAGGGTCACAAGTTTCTGTGGCCATGGCATACCAGGAGATAGTGTGGCCAGCACAATCCCCAGAGTCCTTTACTTAGTGCCAACTAATTTCATATACCCATCAGAGTTGGCTATAAGCTCTGCTCTGGGACACCCTGTGACCTTGAGCACACTACCCGAGTGTTGCTAGGCCTATGTATATATGTATAGATAATGTAAAAATACTAACTCCAGCTGAGTGACTACCAACAGTTTCCACTGTTCATGAGCACAAGGGTTTAAGTTAGATATGTTTAAAAAATTTTTATATACACGTTTTCTACTTCTGGTAGCTTACAGCTTTTAATTTTTAAATTTTCAGTTAAAACGTTTTTAAATTTTTGTATTTTGGTCTCAAATTTTGAAACAAATATTTTTGGTTTATGCACAAATCAATAGTGTTCTTTTGTATTGATATACAAGCTTTGATAAACAGGCCCATTGATATTTGTTGTCGTTATTGCCATATTGCAGAAGATGTATACAAGCTTTAGCTTATAGACAACTCCTTTGAAGATATTGTCCCACCTTATGATAGACCAAAAAACAACAACACTTGAACAGCTTCCCACCTGTTTTCAATGCCTAAACTCACCTTCTGACATTTTTTTTTTAAATGACCCATTTGTGGTTTTCTGTTGTGTTGGGAATTTAAAAAAATATATTCTAAAGTTCTTCCATTTTGCCAACATAGAAAACAATTTTTGACCAGTCATATCCATGATCTTAAAAACTTCATTTTTTTTATGCACCATCTTTTCAGAAATGTTCTTCTTTTTTTTTCTTTCTGTTTTGCTGCAAATAAGGAGAGTTTTAAAATGTTGACATTTATACTCTATGAAAGAAATCAGCCCACTAGCTAAGCTGATGGTTTGGTTATGATGGTTAAATATTTAAGAGTTGGGCCCCCACCCCCTCATTAATGGTTGGCTCCCTATTCCAGGGGGGTATGGGTAAATGTTACCTTGTGACGGGGAAGCAAATTTAGCCAAGGGAGCACTCTGTATCCTACATGTAGGCAAACTAGGCGGCCGCCTACGGCCCAAACTTTGGGGGGGGGGGCATAATTGAAATTTTTTTTTTATTTGGGGATTTTAAAATATAAACTATTTAAAGTTTACTACTTCTGCACGCTACTAGCATAGGCACACAAATTACTAGGTTATGAAAAGCGAAGGGTATTTTATTTAAGTTGTCTTAGAAAATAGGAAAGTATGCCCTAACACTACTCAGTTTCTCCCCGCCGAAGGCACTTTAATTATGAGGGCGCAGAATTTGTTTTCGCCTAGGGCACCGTGAAGCCGGCTGGCCTAGCGGTTAGATCACCGGACTGTCAACCAAAAACCATCTGACAGGTCGCGGGTTCTAGCCCGGCCGCCGACGGATCCCTGTCGCCCTGCAGGAGTTTTGGGCCTGTAAACATATTTGCGCCAGCAGGCAGCAGTGTGTTTACAGAGCGCACTGAGCATGCTGAAATAGCATGGATAGAAGCGCTATATAAGTAACCAATTTTTTTTAAAATCAAAAACCTTGGAGCCGGTCCTGCATGGGACATATACTCTAGGCTTGCCACATGGTGTCTGCCTATGATATGATGGTTGGATCTCTACTCCTTCTGTTAGCCAGGACCTATGAGCTGAATGAACTTGTTCTGGTTGAAGTCTCGGTCAGTCCCAAAAAGACTTTAAAACCGTTGTTTGGCTTGAACAGGTAAATATTGCCAACTTACTTATGATAAGACCTGGATTACTGTAAGGTCTTCAAGTTGAAATCATATGCCTATATAATGAGCACATAGGACTTGACAGAACAGCTTAGAACTTAGCTCTCTATAGGCATTTATTTATTAATATACCAACACACTAGGCAAAACACATTACAGGGCTGTTTTTTTTTTACATTTTTTCCTTTAATTATCATGCTCAGGAATATAATGTATCATCAATGGGCATTTTATTTATATGTTGAAAACATTAGGGAGAATGAATTACCAATACATCTCTGGTTTATCATCTGACAGAAGAGAATAACTTTGATTGAAACTATTGACTCCCATTTGACTTACTCACTGTTATATTCATGTGGTTTACCAAAACCTGTGCATTAACATTGTGAATTCATTATAATTCCACATTTTGGTTGTATGTCATTGTTGTTGTTGTTTTTTTGTCAGACATAATAAATGTTTGTGCATTTAGAGCAGAAAACATTTTCACCTGTCTAAGTCAAGTATTTTGACCACTTGTTACCAATTTATACCAGTTTATGTTGATCAGTATTTCTTTTTAAAAAATATTTATTTATGTTTTTTTAAATTTCATTTTGATTGTCTGATTTTTTTCTTTTCATCTGCTTGTAAAAGTTTCAATAATTTCACATTTTTCACATTTTCAAAAAATCCTACGGTGACCACCCTCAGAGTACAATTTTATAAATACATTTTTGTGACCATCTTTGTTGGGTTAGTGACATCTTAACTGACGTCCATTAATTCTTATCCTATAATATCAGCTGCAGACGTACCTTCTAAATAGAAGATCATTACTTCCTTTGCCCCAAAACTCCTGCTGGGAGGCAAGGATCAGATGCTGGAACTTACTGGAAGGACTTGTTACAAAGCAGTGTTGTTTCCCCCCCCCCCCTTTATTTACACTTGTTTTCTTCAAGGTTGTCCATTTGATTCTCTTTTCACCACCAGCACTACCAACAGTTGTCTTTAACGACAGTGAGCTAGGTATGATGCCCGTTAGCTCAGTCAGTGCAAGTGAATCAGGAGTCTGTAGATTTGTGTAGAGTCTGTAAATTTGACCTCCTGGTAGGAAAATTTCTTGGTCTGCTTTTCCTAAGCTTCTTCATATTCTCCACCATTCTTATTGATTTAGTGCCTTTGATTCAAATATGACGCCACAGTGTTTGGATTTACTTTTACTTAGAGATACTTTGGCAAGAAAGGAAAGATTCTCAAATCTCCAAAAATAGTTCCATGGAAAGTTTTTAACTATAATGACTATGTTCCTTGATATATACCGGTAATTAAAATGAATAATTTAATCCTTCAGATGATGTCAACTTACTGTTATTTCTAATTTTTGTAAAAAGAAACATTTGTTCAAAAATATAGGAAATGACTAAAACTTTGTGTCTCATTAAATTGTATTTTTGTGTGCTAGTAACAAATCTGAATGTATTGAGATTCACAAAGTTTGTGTTAATTAATTTCATTCTATGAAGTAGAATAATTGCATGATCAATCTAGTAAATCTCCTTCTATCTGATGTTGTTCCCATATCCCTTCTTGTCCACTCTGCACCTGTTTGTTTTATTTATTTCTTTTCAAATGTGTTGCAATTGACTCTTGAAGACTTTGTTAGATCATTCCTAGAAAATTAGTCCTTTTTAAAATTCCACTTACATATTATTATATTTATATATAAATAATACACTTTGTTGTCTTTTTTGTGTGTTTGGACAGTAGAATTAGTAGAAAAATTTATCTTTTTCAGTACCGCTAATGAAAAAAAAATAATTTCAGACATGGTTGTCTTATTAAAAATTATAAGGTTAAAAAAAAAATTAGCATTAAATCTTACATTGAAATTTATGGATTTTTTAAAATTTTTAAAACGTTATTAATTAAGCATTGTATTCAAACACACCTTTTACTTGTAAGGATCAGCATCTGGCTCATAAATATTTATTTAACGGTTACATTTTGATAAATTGTGTTTTCAAGATGCATGGAAATTTCTGGAATGACATTTTTTTTAAAATGCAAATTTTGTTAAAACAGTGCAATATTTAATACTGATGATGGATTATTATTATAAATGAATTATCCAGTCTAAGTTAAGATAAGTTTATTTCCTCCCCAAGGTTAGAATCAGTCCACTTAAAAAAAAATAAACATTGGGGAAAGAAATACTTTATATTTATATAAATGCAACACTATAATTATAATTGTGAAGCTAGGGAGATGATAGCTCCATT
Source organism: Anisus vortex (assembly GCA_949126835.1). Classification (NCBI taxonomy): domain Eukaryota; kingdom Metazoa; phylum Mollusca; class Gastropoda; family Planorbidae; genus Anisus; species Anisus vortex. The sequence continues at coordinate 14,571,775 of OX421505.1, forward strand.
TAGTGGTCTGCACACACAGCCCACTCATTCTGTTTTATGCCTGCTACCAAAACTGGTGAACCTAAAAAGTGGACTGAATTGAGCTTTAGGAATGAAACAAAACCTCAGAATGTGAAAAACCACTTTGATTCTTTGAGCATGTATTCATGAAACTTATTATTTTTTTCTTCAGCCCATTGAAAAACTAAAAAAGTATCAGGAAACATTACAATATTTACCAGAAAATAAGATTTTTCTTGTAAATGTTTATAAGATTACTTTGTTTTTACAATGTTTAGCTTGAAATTTGGAACTAGTGGACTAGTTTAAGGACCAATGAAACTTTTATTTGTGTGTGATTTTTGTATTTAAATACTCTAGAGAGAAATAGTTATGTCAATACATTTTTATAATGTACCTTTCAAGTTTTGCTTTTTTTTTTTAAATTTATATACTGTAAGTGTGCTCTATTCATAATGGTTAAAAGCTAACAAAATCCAAAACTACAAACATGAAAAAGTTTATTGGTATAAAAAAACTTGGGTGCCTGTCAAGTAAAAGCAATTAGGCACTGCTGGCTACACTAGCCAGGTGCATCAAAGCTGGCAATGATAAACAGAGATTAACTCATGGGCTAACATATTTTTTGGGACTACACTTAACAAAGCTGTTCTTACATGTGCATTGAACAAGAACTGTAGTGCAGCATGGCTCTTATTACATGCAGAGTCAAACTGTGCATTTGAAATCAGCTTCACTAACCCAAATATCCTTAAAAAAAAAGCTGTAATTAACACAACAAAAGGATTACACTTACATAGAGTTTGAAAAAATGTTTATTGTATATGTTTATGTTCTGTATAATACAATGACATGACAAAATAAATCACCAAAAAAAACACATTTAAAAATGTATAGGATTGCAGAGTTTACAGCCCTCCACACATTTGCAACAGTTGCCCCAGACATTCTGTCCACTAAAATCAAAATAATCTGAAATGTACAAGTACAGCTTGGCTCAAGATGAACCCCAAAAAAAGGTACAAAATCTTCAACTTTAAGGGGAAATAATTTTGTATAGCTCTTCTTCAAGGTTACATTAAATATCAATAATTGAAAAAAAGTTTTAAAAAACAAAAACTGCAGTACATTGCCACACTAAATTTATAAACAGTGATTTAAATATAATAAGTTGCTCAAATATGATAATAGTTTCAAATCAACAAGATATTTTAAATGATTTTTTTAAATATGTTTATATGATATATATGTATGTGTGTATATATATTATATATATATATAAATTTTATGTATAGTTGTATATGACATTAGCACTGAAGGTATATACATTATTACAACAGCATCAAATGCTGCCAACAAGGATAAAAAAAAAAGTTAAAATTCACACAGGCCATAAGAGATGATTCCAAATGAATTTTTACATGAAACTTAAAACAAACAAAAAAAGAATAAAATTATGACCTTAAACACAGTAGGCCTACCTGGTACTCATTTTAAACAGGGTTGGTACAGAAAAATTGCCTCAAAATTCCAGGAGTTTTCCAGGAGTGTTCCAGAAGTTTTTCAGGAGTATATTTTCTGAAAACCCAAGCTGAGCTCTTTAAAAAAAAAAAACAGACACCTCGCTACACAGCTTTTTTTTGTTTTACAACATTATGGGGACTTTTATAGCCTACATCCCAAGTTTGGATAGAAAAAAACAAAAGATCTAGTAAAAAAAACAAATTGGCATCACTGGTGTCAACGTTTGCGCGCGGAAATAGTAAGCAGCAAAGCAGGTTAACTCCAATAGGGCTTTCAGAAAAAGTGAAAGTACAATTTAAGACTAAGAGCAGTGATTACGATTTCTTTTATTAATAATTAATTTCCCTAAAAAAATAAGGAGTTTTTAGTATTTTCCCAGGACTAAATGCAGTTTTTCCAGCAGTTTTAAGGTCCTGGGACACAACTTTTTGTTTTCAAGAAGTCTCCAGGAGTTTCCAGGAGCTGTACGAACCCTGTTAAAGCCTCAACACTACCAAGACAGGGACCTTTAAGTTTCCCATATGGAAACATAACATGGAAAATCCTGTGAAAGGTGTTCGCATCAATATACTCACATTCACAAATAGAATGACAATAAACAAAAACTATCTTTGTGTAATTACAATTCTGCACATTGTTTTCAAAGCTAAATAAATCTTTAAAAAAAAAAAAAAAAATACTACAGAAGAGAACCAGCCCCATATATTCTTGACTTTAGTTCAACATTAGACAAAATATCCAGCTACTTTTTTTTGTTGAAATAAAGGGAGGTAAAAACTAGGAATAAGGACAGTCCCTGCCAACTAGAAGATACAAATTTAAATGTAACTGCAGCAAGGTTTACTACTGGCAATTTTCAATCACCAGTGAAAATGTAAGAATGAAACATTGTAAAATAATAGCTGGGTCCAATGATTTTTATATAATAAATCAAACTAGACATTAAGCAATAAGACTAAATGACATGTACATTTTTTAGTTATTCTTCGTAATGTCCTATTAAATTATTATGTCAAATATAGTTTACATGTGAAATTAATTCCATATGTAACTTGGCAATATAATTTTTTTTCAACTGAACTTACAACAATTTGTTTCTGTAGATGGCTGGTTAATAAGCATTTCTAGGTACCTGTAATTAAATATAGCCTTCATTGAACAGCTGTTATTGAGAATCACTCCCCATAAACCCAAGTCAATATCCAGTGTTCCATTTACTCACAACCATGCCCCAATGTAACTAGACCTAACACAGTGGTTACATCTGTATTGTATTTGTATGGATTGGCCATTTGTCTTCTCAATGAAAACTTTTCTCACCTAATTGAGTGTTCTAGGTGTGGAGGGGAGACTGGAACAAAACATAGGGAGTTCTTACACATTTTTTTTACAAAGTGATACATCATCTTGCCTTTCAAAGTTTCCAGTTATAAAATGTCACCAAAATTTGATGTTTGGCTGCATATCAAAATTCTTTTAAAATTTGGGGTCATCATCAGGGGCAAAGCCAGAATTTTTTTCCAGAGGGCTCTGAACTTTTGCGTGACTAACATTTACCAAATTTTTAGCTAATTTTGTACAAATTTTTAAAAAATCCGTTGAGATTTACCTGAAAAATTTTTTTTTTTTTCATTCGGGGTTGGGGGGGGGGGGGGGGGCTGCCCTTCTGTTGCTTCGCCCCTGGTCATCACAGCAACATCTCATTCTTGTATTATAACAATGTAAGTTAGTCACTATAGGCAGCATAATTGATGATGCAAAACACCACACGCACACACAAAAACTACTACACATGTACTGTCCAACATAATACAATGATAAAAGTAATACTATCTTCTTGTCAACTTGTATAATATATAAAAAAAGTTGTTTTCTTTGTGCCTCAACCTTAAGCCATAACAAACAAAAAAAGGTATATGTATAAGAAAATAAAACAACATGAACTTGTTTGAAACAAACTCACCCAATGAACTGCTTAGCCTGTCAGATTACTAAAGGCAGTGGATAAAACACCAGCTGAATTAGACATGTAAATATCAGCCAGACAAAAAAGCAGGCAGGCATGGGAGAGGAAAGGGCAAAAAAGGGGCGATGTGAGATATTAACTCATTTAATTTACAAAGTTACTGAATGCCAAAAAAAATGTAAAAAAACGGGTGAATATTTATATTTTGCTTTTTTTTTCACCATGGAGTTGGAGTGAACTACTTTTTTCAAAAAAGCAGCATAAACATACAATTTCAACCGACACACAAATCACACTGGATCTGCAAATGCCCTAGTTGTGGAAAGTTGAAGTGAACTAGTTAATCAGAAAGTGTTGGTGGTACAAGTGTATATCAAATTTCTCCCTATTTATCCAACTAAACATTGTGCCAATAGTTATACACAGGATTCAGGAAAAAAAAAATCACACACTTCAAAGTGTACAATAAAAAAAACTGTGTGTGTGTGGGGGGGGGGGGGGGGAGTCTGGTGAAAAGGAAGACATGAAACACAAGTACCTTGTACAAATTTAAAATTAAGTCAACGACAAAATATTGAGTTGTTTTTTTTTAAAGCTCTTTTACCACTCCAGTACAACTTTATTTATTTTACCACCATCTATTTCAATAGTTTTCATTGTTTTGGTGGTGTCAGCCATTACTAAAGTAGCTTCCTACCCACCCCCTCCCCCTCCCCAAACCAGTCCTCCGAGGTGCTCTTAAAATAGGATTGGAACCATTGCCTTACAGCCACTGACAATGCAAGTGTAAAAAGCAATACATATTTCTGAAATATAGTGTACACAATTAATTCAGACATTGGACGTCCCAGTCAAACATTCCAACCTAGCAATCTTTATCAAGATGGTCAAGTTTTAGCTGACTCCCTAACAACTGTTACGTAATGGGATTTAGGGGATTTTCAAGTATTTAAAAACACAAATGTTTTATACAATGCTAGCTTAATTTTGCAGTTTTTCGCAAATGTTTTCTTTTTGTAATTAAAGTTATCAATTGGAATGGGAGCATAATAAATAGACCGGTGTTTTTACTATCTTCATCACTTACAATGTACACAATTTAAATTTCTAAACTTACTGCAAACAAATTAAGTTCATGTCAAGCTGAAAGCAACTGACTGATTTGGACTTTACATATTCAGCTCATAGAAATCTCTACCATGCACAACATATGTACTAACACATGGGTACAATTGTAGAATTTAGTTTCCTACAACAAAAAATCAAACAGATCTTTTGATAAAATAATCCACTGGCTAAATGAGAGAAAAGATTCACAAAATGCTAACTCTATTCCTTATAAAAAATACAATTAAAGCTTATCTTTTACACCTTCATCAATCATACTTGTAATTAATGCATTTAAATCAACAGATTACTAGTTATCTTTGTATGACATTACATGAACAAGGAATAGTATGTATAATACATCAGCACAGCATATTTCCTGATGAGCAAAACTGAAACATTGGGGTGATACATTTCAATGGAATAAAAGAAAAGTAAGGGAGAGATATTTCAACACTAAAATGGGAGGAAAAAAAAAAAACACAACATTGGCATTGATCAATCTGTACATAAAAACTGCCCCTACAATTGAATACAACGTAAAAAAAAAAAAAACTATGGGCGTATCTAGATAAGTAAATTTAAATATTAACTTTTCAATTTTTTTTAAACAATTGTGTTTTGCAAAAAGTATACCATATAGTGGGGGGTAGAGGGGAGGTAACACAAAGGTGTGTACACGGCCCCTCCTCTCCTCCGGTATAATCAAGATGAAAAATATAAAACATTGGAGACAACAATGTAGGTCCCACTGATTGCCATTATGAAGGGTTTAAATTTTTGTTCGCACTTACTGCCCACTCTCTGTCCACAGGCAGCGCTGTATATTATTTAACTTACTGTCTTCTGCACACACACATTGCTCAGAGATTCTGCCATTAAAAAAAAAAAATAAAGTCGCCCGTAGTTCTAACAAACAATGAAACCTTACTGACGGCATCTGCACTTCCCAAACAACTTGACCACTGATGAAAACCGTAGCTGTTTTGTGCTTCAAATCTTAAGAGTCAATCAAAGGGGCCACTGCCCAGAACAGCCCAGGTACACAGATCTTGATTGCTCAGATCCAGGAGCAACACAAGAACCTGACACAGCTGGTGGAAGACGTAAACACCTCAGCTTGCTCATTACAATGCACTCAGGGAAAGAGGAATCATAATTTTAGTCATGTTTCCTCCTTCAGTTGACCTTCCACTACAATGTTTTTCTCCTGCAGTCGAACTCAAGCTGCAGCCAGAATATTTATTAGCTTATGTCAAGTCCCACTATTCCCAACAGCACTGCTGGAATCACTGGTGCATGCTATATATTCTGTTGTCTCCTTTGTCCTGTCCCTGGTCACGTCGACCTTGATTGTTCCACTGACCTCCATCAAAGCCCTGAGGTGCACGCAAATCAGCCATGCGCATTTCCATAACTTTGGACGCGCTGTAAATGTTCATGAAACGCGATGCATCCACCTGGTTGTACGCATTTGGTATGGGCTCCGACGTTAAGGCCAGCCGCGGCCAGTTGCTACCAGCCCAGACGTGGTGAAGATTTTGATCGGGCGTGCCTGGCTTGTAGTGCATGGTCTGTTGAACATCCCCAGAGCCAACATTACTGGCTCCGGCAGAGGTGGGTGTATGCAGCTGACGGTTCATGCTGGCCATATATTCCCCGCTGCTTCCTCCGCCTGACTGGTTCATCCCAACCTGCTGCTGCTGCCACTGCAACCCCCTGCCATCTGGAGTGGAGGTGGGAGTCGGGGTGGACGTGGACCCCTCCTGCTTGCCTCCCATGCCGTGCGGGCTACCAACCTGCAAGGGATGCCTAACCACCACAGACTCCGACACAAACTGTTGAGGAATGTTAGGGATAGTCTTCCCAGCGTACACGCCACCGCCCATTTCATCATCTTTTTTAACATTCAACCCTCCGTATCCATCTCTGTCCCCCTCCATTCTCTCCGTCTTCATCTCCAGGCCTAACTGGTTCATCAATGCACGATCTTTTTTCTTGCCACGGCTAGAAGAACCACCTCTATTTTTGCTACCTCTAGGCCGTCCCCTTATTGGGGTTGTTAGAATAGTGTTGGTTTGAACAGGCATCCCATGACTTGGGCCCGCTCCTCCGTGGGGAACGGGAAAGCTCATATTTTTCATCCCTCCCATATCCATATTGGGTATCTTCATTCCTTCATGGCCATCTTTAGCATTGTAGTCATATGGGAACCTAAGCCTCATGGGAGATGTGCCTTTCCTCTTCTTACTTCCTTCCTTGGGCTTGTTTGGATTGGAGATTTTACCTTCTTCATCAGAAGTAAGATAGTCCTCTGAACTGAAAGAATCAAATTCCAATAAAATACGAGTCACAAACATTTTTATCTAATAACTAGTACAAAATCTCTATATCTCTATGTAGACCACTGTTGTTCATTAAATGATAAAAATCTCAAATGCACAGGTGATCTAACCCTAAAGTTATTTAGACCTTTTTACACTTGCAGAGCCCATACAATATTTTGTTTAAGAAATCTCAAAAGGTAAAATATACACAAGTGATACAAGATTTAGAAAGAAACATTTGATCTCATCTGACAGCTTTATTAAGTCCTTCAATGCCGAAGAAACAGAAACACCCCATCATTTTATTTTGTCAGAAACCAGCTTCTCCATCACATTAATGAAGTGATACACCCATGCATATAAACTTAGAGTGTTAATCTTTCCAGCTCTTTAAATGATTTCATTTCTCTGGGAACCCCAAAGCGATATCTCGTGGAACCACATAGCCGCTGGGAAATCCAAGAATGGGTCAGATCCAAAAAAAACAGACAAAGTTATAAAATCAAAAACCACTGGTTTATGGAACCCATGTTACAAAATGCTCTCAAATACTCGCCTATGCGACTCATCTTTGCTGGCTACGCTGATGGGCGATGCTGTGATTCCATCAGCCCTTAGAGTGCCATCAGCTCTGATGGACAAGCTCATGTTGTTCACAGGTGAGAAAGTAGCCGCTGTCAGATCTGGGGTGGTCAACACTGAAATGGGAAAATGAGATTTTATAATACAAGCCATGGATTCTTCATCTATATCTACTTTCCTATTTAAAAATGTCCAACCAGGACAACAAAATAAAGATGTATTTTAAATCAACCTTTTTAAACAATAAATAAACAGCATCCATAGTATTACTAGGATTTATATAAAAATATTTATTTAATATCTTTTTTAGCTAACATAAACCAAAAAGATAATAATAATTGGGAATTTAAGACAGCTTGTGATGCCTGCAGCTATTCTGACATGAAACCCACAGACTACTGTGCCCAAGAGGAATAAAGAAAAGACAAAACTAAAAGAAACATCACGAAACAAACATTCCATGAAGGTAACAAAGTGATTGGGTTATGGGTGTTGATTGGTGCACAAATCCTCACCCTCACCATGTCGTTTCATGTGCTTGTCTCTGTGATGGGCGCGGAAGAACATCTTCTCACAGAACGGACACTTGAAGGTGCGGTGGTACTCGCCTGTGTGAGTCTTGTAATGACGATCCAGGTGCTGCTTTCTGGTGAACGCTTTGCCACACTCTGTACATGCATACGGTTTCTCTCCCGTGTGGGTCATTTCATGGCGCCGTAGATGGTGGCTGAAGATAATAAAAAAACAATGTCAAAGAGACAACATTTTTACATCACACTTTATATTAAATAAGTTGTATTAAAATCTCATATACACCATTATATACAGTAACTAAACCAATCATACCAATCAATAATCTATGTATATGGATATTAAGTACATAATAGCCACTATACCAATCATGCAGGATGAGCTTTAGTTAAAAATGTTGTGCAATAAATGCGGCATACATTTTTTTTTATTGACACAACTGGTACTTCAAAATTAGGGATACAGGACAGTTCTAAGATTTAACAAAATAAAAACTCCCTAAATTTGAAATAAGTGATAGTATTCTTCTACCTAGATATCAGACTAACTGAAAAGGCAAGATAGCATGTAATGCGCAATAAATTTTGCTTTACAATATGCAAATAGGAAACATTGTGACAATGTAACTTTTTTTTAATCTGACCTACTGCAGTAGCCTTTATTAGAAATAGCTTAAAAGTGTACACAAAGACATGTTATGTGACTAATGGGGTATAATGAATGGCATCACTGAATGCAAATAAAATATTTAAACACACACAAAAAATCCACATAAAGAGAGCCTTCTGAAACATTCAATCCCAGGTTTGTGCTTGCAGGGTTACATGCAACTTTTCTTCCAAAGTCACTCAAAAAATATATCACTATAATTTTCAAATACCAAAACAAACAATTGTAATTGAATACTTAGAATTGGACAATTTAATTATTTGAAGATATTGTGTATACTGCAAGTCACAAACCTCTCTAGTTAAATTTACTATTCAATTTGTTGTAAACAACAACTACATGTAATACCAAATACTGCATTATTAAAATTTTATGTTTTAAAAAAATAGGCTTAGAGTCTTTAAGAATGTTCTCAATAATGTGTCTATATCATTTAAAAAAATATCTTTCATTCTGATTTTTCTCCTTCATTATGCAAATCTAGGAACTAGACCACAAACATGCAACCCTGCTTGACACAAACCTCAGGTTGAATGCCTTGCCACATATGCCACAAGTGTACGGCTTGGTGCCAGTGTGCGTCAACTCATGACAGCGGAGATGGTGGCTGAAAAAAGTGATCAACATGTGTATAATGAGGCAGACTGGTTGGGTGACACACTGGCTAAATGAGAGATGGAGGTTGTTGAAATAATCTATTATTAAAGTAAAAACATTCCCATTACTTTTTAGTGCTTCTTTTTTTTTTACAGAGAACAAAAAATGAACACAATAGATTAGCAATGAACTATTATAATTAGTTATTAAGGGGCGGCAAACAATAAAAAGCAATGATCAAAGTTAAATGCAGTACAATATTTATAATATTTACTTTAATGATAGCACAGATATTAAATGGAACAAAGGGGTTTGAGTACACAGTTTTTTTTCCATTTTTCTTTACATTTAATGTTTGTAATGCTTCAGTAAACAGTCTTCCCTATTCTATGTATTGATAAAACATATTCTGAAATGACAAGTCTATATACAATAAAAGAAATTAAGATTAATTTTCAAGTGACTTAACTGATAAAATCTTAATGCTTGTGTTGTGCATCATGAAAACTAATGATGAAAAACATCTACAATATAATTAATCTACAGAATGTAATTGATTAAAATGGATCATTGGCCAGAGCCCCAACATGAACATTAACCCTTCAAGTACCGACCTACTTTTTAAAGAAGCACTACCTCCTGTAGATTATTTTACATTTAAAGTAACAGACAACATGATTGTTTTACAGAAATGACTGTTCCTGGCAAAAACTCAGCATGGTCCCATTTAAAAACTACAAGAAATTCTATCAAATTAACATTCTGACCAAGACTGTTGAAAGGCCTTGTCCTTAAGTTTTGTTAAAATAGATACCCTTGTAGCTAAATTTACATGCCTGAACCTACTATAGTAAAATTGTCTTTGCTGAAATGTACATGCCTAAGCTTATGTGGGTGAAATTGGATAGTGGAAAATACCTGGTGTTGAAAGGGTTAACTATTATTACAAATGTAAGTAAAATGAAACAAATGAAATCTGCAGAACAAGAACATGGGTCTAGCTAGTAAGCTGTTACAAAACTGATACAATAGTATGTACAGATGCAGTATGTTTGAAAGTATACACCAACCTCCGCCTGAAACTGTGGCCACAAATGACACACTTGTATGGTCTCTCCCCAGTGTGGATCCTTACGTGCCTGCGCAGATATTCCTTCTTCGCAAACATTCTTCCACAGAAGTCACAGCTGCAGGGGTAGTTCGGACCATGGTGGCTGTTGGGTGTTGCATGGCTCACTGTCGAGCCTGAGCCGTGGGAGATGAGACGTGCCCCAGGCATGAGCCCACTTCGAGCTAACCGCTCTTCCGCTTTTACCTAAGAATAAAAAGGAAATTTATTTACACAAGATTCTTTAACTCGCCCACCCTACAAGATATTTTTCATCTTACTGCAATATATATATCAATGATGGGAAACATTAACTCAACTAAAGCAACCATTTTAACTAAACAACCCCTAAATATACTCAGATTTTCTCATAAATCCTCTTTAGGCACACATGCAATTTTGTGTTATGCATTAGCCTATTCCAAAGATTCTGCCCATTCCAATCTGCACAGATTATGAAAGAAATACTGTAATCAATAAATAATTTTAGAACAGGTAGTAATCCCATTGAAGTTTGTTAATGCAGATTCTAAAGTGCACGCTATAAAGTGTACTGGACAAAACTGATTTTCTGGAGTTTAGGGTGATGTGACTGGAAATTCAATAGAATTTGTAGCCATTGTCTTCTATGTGCTAAGTTTCAGCTTGTTAGGATGATGAGAGATCTTCAATTATCCTACCGAAAATCAGGTCGCCCACCAGATAGAAACATACACCAGATCTGCCAAGTTGAAAACTTCAAAATTAGTAGCAAGCCACCTCAAAATTCGTATTTTGACCCCCAAATTCGTATTCCTTAGACCCCCAAATTAGTAGTAATATTATAAGCATTTTTACACGACGTTTTACACAGTGTATTTCACTCATGAGTAGTCATGAGTCAGACTCATATCCATTTCAAAGAAGCTTCATAAAGTATACACTATTTAATATAACATAGAATAGGCTCATAGTGGCCTATTTTAATTCAATTGTAAATTAAAAATGAGTTACTAGAACTTAAGAATTAGACTCAATTTTGTCAAGAGACGAATGCTAGCCAAGAATTTGAAAGAAGCCTTTAGCCGGGCTTGGGCTCTTGGCCTATCCACCTAGCCTAGCCTTAGTTATAGTATAGTCATTAGCATGATTAGCGCATTAGACTTCATTAGCCCTACTCTCTTGCCTGGCCCTTGGAGCGAAAGATAATGCTATTAAATTTATTCATTTGTTGATAGAAACGATACAGTATCCCAGAATAATCCCAGTTTTAACGCATGTGAACTTTTTTTTATATAGATCAGTGAGGGAAACAAATATTTATTAAATGCAACTTCCGGCCGGAAATCGTAAGTTTAACTCTGAGAGCGTCGGCATGTGTCCCATTCGCATTTTTATATATACTGAATTTGTATTTTTCTTAGAAAATCAGAAAAAAAATTTAGTTTTTTGCTTTTTAGCGAAAATCTGAGAAAATTTGTTTTTTTGCCCATTTGTAATTTTGTAGTCGGACCTTGTTTTTCGTATAAACTATGAAAAATTTGTAGTACTTGGCAGGTCTGCATACACACATGCAAAAGCCAAGTTAATATTAAGCTAAGATTTATTTGTAATCCTTCATTACAATATCAAAAGCTATTCACAAGTTAAAAATAAATGGCCTACAAATCTAATTGTTGTGTGCAAGTAAAGGCAATTTATCACTCAATTCATGCTGATCAAACTAAAAATGTTTCCTCCATAAATATGCATGTTCATGTTAATAAGAAATCCAATTTTCAGTTACGAAATTGATAGCCAGTTTTGTTAAAAGATAATGATTTACTATTTACATTTGGTGGCCCACAATTTTGTTGATTCTGGCAGAATATTTTTAAAGAACCATTTTAAAAAACCTAAAAGTGGTTAAAAGTCCTTGAAAATTTATACAAACAAAACTGCTTTTTTTAAAAATATACTTGAGCTTTAAAATGTCACACGGTTAAATATAAAAAGATAGAATCTAGATCTAGATCTAAATAAAAACAAATTTCTCCAAAAAATAATAATTGTATTTAATATCCTTGGTTTTGAAAAGAGTATTGGGGTCTGAAAGAGATTATGTGGACATTTAATCCTCAGACATTTTTACTCCCTCCTCCCACCTCTATAAAATGTGTAGCAGTGTAGCTTACTTTTGCTGGCAAAGACTAATGGACATTAAATGACAAGTAGGCCTGTCGGGAATATGTCTTCCGTTTTTCTTATTAACAATAGGCCTATATATACTTCAAATTACCGGTACTTAAATGACGCCGGTACATTTGTAAAGATTGTATATTCAGCCCATGTGTGTCTAGAACATAATTAGCGTAACTTTCAATATTGATTGCAAAAAATAGGCCATCGATCTGAGTAGAATCAAAAATTTATAGCCTATAAGATTTGCTTTTTTTATTTTTTAACGAATGTAAGCTTTTTACTGGGGTAGTGTTAGTAAGCTGCGTCCGTTACAAAACTAAATGTTTTTACACGTCCGATCACCAAATTTCAGGAGGTAGGGGGAACCCTGATTACTATACTATACGACACAAATTTTTTAATAGGCCTACATTCTAAACTTACACACAATGAGAGACTATTATTGAAAACTATTACCCTAATTCATTTATTTCAAAATTAAATAATAGCATTAAAAATTATTTTTTTACTATAGGCCTAAAGAAAAGTTTTAAAAATAACTTAAATGACAACGATAAATTTCGTACTATAATAAATCAGTTTCAAAAGCAATTAGGCTAGCCCAGTGGTTCCCAACCTTTTAAGGTAGATAAGTTTTCCGATAGTCTTTGGCAACCCCCGTGAGATGGTCGTTCGACCCACAAGCTATGGCTACAGCCTACCAAAATCAAAGTAGGTCTACCTATTTTATTAATTAATGCTTACTGATACTGACTACCATTCTTTAGGCATAATTATTTTTATTTTATAGATTTATATTTATGCCTATTGGAAAATCTCTCTTACCGCTTGCCCAAGACAATTTCTGGTAAGACCTTAAATATGACTTTATTGTTTATATAACCAAAGTTTAAAAATACACACACATAAAGGCTATATGCTATATATTCACAGAAGCCTAATTAACAAGTTATACTATACTATATTAGGTATACATAAACTAGGTAACAAGGCCCTATACATTTTAATTATAAATTATAAATCGTTATCAATGAATGATGAATGAATGAATTTCAATAAACAGATGGGCCCATCTAATTTCCGCTTAGTGCGGCTTAGTTTATTTGTTTAGGCCTAGTACTAAAACTTCAAGCGACAATATAATAAAAAAAAACTTGTTAAATGATCAATAACTTTAAATAACTTACATTTACATGATTTTCATTAGATAAAGTCGGATTAGTCATTAGCCCGCGTCCGTGTCCATGGGCATGATTAAGATTAAGATTAGGATTTGGCCTATTCAAAATGTAAAAAAGTGACATGACTGATACTGAAATAGGCCTGACTAAGTTGTTCGGCTTCTTTCAATCAAGTGATATAGTCAGGATAACCATTTAGTAATTCAACTCAAATAACAGTTGCTTTTTAAACCGCTACGTTAAACAAATACGGTAGCACAGCGGACCCCTGCCACTCCTGGTCCTGGGCAGGCGAAAACAGAAATTGTACTATTCAATCAATGTAAAAATTCAATTGGTAGGCCTAATATCAATCTGTAATCCAATTTTATATTTAGGCCTAGATATTTAATCATTATTGTGTTTCCTTTCAAAAATGGAACATCTTCAATTAAATTAAAAAAAACTCTACAAAACGAAATTCTGATCCCACAAAACGAAGCAGCCCGACACAACTTTGGCGTCTTCGGCTTTCGTCTTTCTATAATAAAATAGTGCATTGCGCATGTCAGAAAGTTTAAAACTTCGTTTTTTTTTTTGTCCAATAATATTTTCGCTTTTTTTACTTTTGCATATTATTATTTATTTCCGATACTGATACCTTTAAAAAAAATGTCATTGTTCTAAAAATAAGCTGATTCAAGAAAATCTACCAGATTCTAGCAGAAATTCATTTTGCAGTAATTTTCTATGTCCCCCAAATGTCGCAAAATTGATTCCCTGTATAAAACATGATATTTTATATTGAGGGCAGTCCCTAAGACTGAAAGCACCAAAAAAAAAATACCCAGAATGTACCTCCCCTCCCCCACCATCAAATACTAAAGAAATGGTACAGAAATGATTTATGGGTACTTTAAAAAATGATAATATGTAGTTATATTAAATACTAAAACAGCAATCAAAACCTGTGGACACATTTTTTTAACCATTATAATTATATCATCTCCAGAGCGCAAGCCTGGGCAGTGTGTTAAGGAGAGGCTGATGTTGCCCATGCATCAGTTCCCCTCTCTCCATTATATATTATTTTATATGCCTAATTATAAGAAGTATGTTTGTGTAGCTATATGACAAAGTAACAGCTTTACAATAAAGTCACACATCAATACTGTTTATTGGACTTGGCATTTCATGGTTTATATATTTGTGACAATTTGAAATATATGGTTAGGGTTTAATTGAATGATGAAAGAATGATGCAATTTTGTGTCATTCTGATGCCAGTCTGAGAAAGGTTTCTTTTGAATCAATCACAGTAGCTCCAACACAGTTATCTATCTTGGCTTTTTCATTGACAGTAGGCTCACAACCAGCTCTGTGGTTGTTCCTTATATCTATATTCCCTGGGTCAGATATGCCCTGGACATGCTATTACCCTCTCTCTCTCCCATTCAGGTAACAATTGATCACGGCAACAGTTGTTTGTGGGGTCCTCCTCAAAACCAGATTCAGACACTCAAGAGGGAGGGTACAGAAGATAGCAGCATAGATAGTATGTATTGCTGTATGCGCTGAGCACATAACTTATGTTCTTTAAGTTAAAGATCTCCACTAGCTCTCAGTGACTAAGCACGTTGATTCATTGATCATAAGCTTCTTTCACTTACACTTACATACATCTGTATGGGATGCAGTGCACCTTTCTATCTTTGAGATATTTTTACAAAGGATTTGCTCCTCATCATTCTTTACTTAGGGTTCCCAGTCTTGTTGGGCTTAAAAAGAAGTCGTTTTTAGGGCGCTCTTTTGAATCTGCACGTCCTGCCTGCCTCCACTATGGAACAGCTTACCAAATAGAATTCTGAATCAAAGGAATCCTTTAAGAAGACCATTCTTTTTAGCTAGTGTTTCTGAGCCTCCCCAAAGAACAACATTGGCAACTGAATTGTGTAATATTTTTGAAGCCCAAAGTGAACATGCTAAATGCAATAGCAATGAAAGATGAGCTATATACATAATTATTATTAATATTTTATGCTTTACTGTTTGTTATTTGTGAGTACTTGAAATATATAGTTAGGAATGTTAATATTTGTGAGTATTTGAAATACAAGCAAGATATGTAGCAGTAACACAAACAGAGTAATGCTTAAAAAAAAACCAATCAAATTAAATTTTTTTAACAATATAAACAAATCTGATGGCCTATGGACATATATATATTGCCTGCCCATGTATTTGTACATGCGCTATGAGCTTACAGTATGTTTGTTGGCAGCGCTATACAAATGTCACCATTATTATCATTATTATTATTATTATTTACATGATTTGATTTTTTTGCTTGAGTGAATTCAGTGTGTTGGAGTATTTCAATAGTTCTTAATGTTTGGACTGTTTTGTGTGCACATCACCTACTGGTAATTATAATTTAAAGCAGTACACAGTTATTTATATCAAACCTCTCATTCAACAAATACTGTATTTTTAAAAGCGATAACACCTATTATCGATCCATTGGGCAAGTGAAGCAGCATTCACCAGTTTCTGTGGCCACGGCATACTGGCCCTATGGATCAATTTGCTACGACAGGATAGTTTACTTTACTTTACCACCTATTAATTTGTTAGTGTTTTTTTTTTATGTGGCTGGTGTGTTTTCTTTAATTCTTTAAATTAACTTCACAAAACATTTTATGTTTCTTACCAAACCTTTGGAAGACTAATTGACCCACTTCCTGTCAAACTGAAACTAGGCACATAGGCCGTTGTTTTCAATTATAACACATTCTATCAAACTTTCCACCCCAACCCACCACCTAAACATCATCAAATTAGTTTTCAACTGTCTTTTTTTTTCATTACAGATTATCATGCGCATATTTTTCATAATGTAGGCCTTTAGATCGATTAGCTATCCTTTTTTGTTTCTTTCTTTCTTTGTAGGTAAAAAAAAACAAAATCTTTGGAAGGCTAATACATAAAATGCATTGGCCTCTAAACACTTTTAATGAATGTAAATAAAAAGAAAGACAAAAATGTATAGTGAGTGTCTTGCAAAAGTCTAGGGCTCAAACAATTTTCACCTCTATTCTCTATTCCATTAAAGGCTAAGGTTAAGGGCTTTTCTTGATGCGGATTAATCCAGAGCAACAGTTTTGAGATAGTAAATATAAACGACTTAACCATGAATGTTTAGAAAAGATTGGTTAGAAAAATTGCAAAATCAGGGGGCATAATTTGTTATCTTAGTGTTCCCCCCCCCCCCAACACTTTTTTCTTATTAAATTGTAAGCCTATCAGGTTAGTCAACTCTTGGTCTCAAATTCAACCCATACCAAAAAAAGTGATTTTTTTTTTACAAATGTAATTTCGGAATTATAGAACTGAAAGAGAAAGAAGATGCCGTGCAAAATCGGTTTAGTTTAACAATCTTAGTACATAAACTCACTTTTGTACAGTAAATTTTTTTTTTTGTTTAACCAATTTTTTTTCATTTAATTTTAATGAAAATGAATAGTTTTAAAAGTTCCATTCATATAATAAAAGACCTCCTTAAGAAAAAAAAAACAATACAAGAAAGGTAAATAAATATGCCTAAAAAAGAAAGTAACAAATAATTGGGGATACATTTTTCCATGCATGTACAAACACTTTGAAGATTTACTTCCCTTTTTTTTTTTTTATAGATTTTGTACAATTAAAAAGTATATACCGGTATATGAGCATAAAAGTGTAACATACTCTAGCTCAACTGTAACACTGTAATTTGGGTGTCAAAACGGTAACATTAAGACCAAAGCCATAAAAGTAGGAAGCCCTGTATAAGGTTATGGTTGTTTATATTTAAAAACTTAAAATATATAATGCCTAGGTGTGTACCGGTATGTCATTTTTTGCTTTTGTATTGATCTTTGTAGTTAATATTCATGCAATTTAGGGAACATTTTTCATCAGGTTGTGAGCACTAGTATTTCGCAAAAACATTTCCAGTGCTTAAGACAAGGAATGGATTTAAAGGAGGAAAAAAGGATTTTCTTAAATTTATGAATACATGCAACATGCATGGACTCACAATCCAAGTTAAATTTAATTTACTAAGTTATTGTAATAAAACAAAAAGTAAATCTAAATTATATATATAACTATCGTACCTGTATGACAGTTGACAGGTCTGTCTGTGATGACTGATCTTTGACAGTAACCCTTGTTCTACACCCACCGCAGCAGTTAGCAGAGTGGCTACTAGAGAGCCCACCGCCGCCCATCATTCCCACACTGCTGCCGCTGGCGCTGATATGAACACTGTTTTGGAGCATGCCCCCTTGTTGCTGAGAATTGAGGTTTGAGTTGCCAATGTTTGAGGTCTGCACCCCGACGACATTGACGTTCGACGCTGCTTGCATCGCGACGGCCATACTGAGGCCGCTGCCGTCCACGATGCTGACACCCCCACCAGCCGTCGGTATGTTCATGCCGACACCTGGAACAAGATTGAGAGGTGTGTTCCCTGGAAATGCCACCAGGCTGTTACCAGTGGCGACCAGTCCAGCTGCATTAGTTCCCGCTACCGAGCTCATGCTCATTCTGGCGCTCAAGTTCGCTAAAGCGTTGCTAGTAAAAGTCAAATTATTAGGGTCTGTGTTGGCCCCAGACAGCCCCATGGCAACTGCCAAACTTCCGATAGACATCGCTGTACCTGGTATATGAATATGCTGTGGCTGAGTTTGAATTGTACCTTGTTGTGCACCACCATCACCTATACTACACGGCACTGTTATTGTTCCTGAACTTATAGCTGCATTAACTGAGTGATCTATTCCAGACGTTACAGGTAAGGCCATGCCCACTGAGCCCATAGCAATAGCATTCATGTTTCCATCTTTGTTTCTTTCATTAGCAGGCGTTGTCTCCATCACTTGCTACGAACAGCATGAAAAAATTTTCTCCCTGCCATTTGTCTGTTGTCTGAAATGGAAAATAAAAGCTAAATTTATCAAAAATATATAAATAATATATACATGTATAAGCAAGCATTAGTCTCCCAACAAAGCTCAGACTTTACAGAGCGCTTGTCAAAACCATTGTTCTGTATGGATGTGAGACCTGGACGCTGCTATCAGCAGTGCAACTTTTCAGCAACTGAAAACAAGTTGTAGGCTTTTGAAAATTAATGCATGAGAAAAATACTTTGATTTTCCTACGTAGAACACAGGACTAATGCGTATATGTGGGACAGAATATCCTCAATTGCAGGCCCTCAAGAAAACATTATAACAACAATCAAACTGCGCAAACTGACATGGCTCGGTCTTGTGTTGCGGCACAATAACCTGCCAAAAACAATCCTCCAGGGCACGGTAGAAGTTGGATGCCGTAAAGGCCATCAGCAGAGATGCTGGTTAGACAATGTAAAGTATTGGACAGGGCTGCAGTTAACTATTGACAACCGTTCAAGATAGGCAAAAGTGAGAAAGTTGACTGATGACTTCCCCCAACGACTACAACGGTCATGGGATTGATGATGAATTTATTCACCAGCCAGCAAAAACAAAATGTTCATCTTACATAAGATAAAAATAAGAAAAGTTTCTTAATTTTTAGTAATGAAGAGCAAAATCTTCGGAAGGCTAATGCATATAAAAAATGAATAGAAAGGATTTGTAAGAAACGTTGTTTTTGAGGGTTGCTCCATTTTATCTTAAGTCTGAAGTTTTATTTCATTTACTTTTTTCATTGCTACTATATTTAAAATATTATTTATCAAAGAGAAGTGCACATTTCAATTGTGTTTACAAATTGGTTGAGGACATTAGAAATCTAAAAATTGACATGTTTTTTAAACATCATTTTAAACAAGAAAAGTTTTTTATAAAATTATAAAATGTATGGTTTTATAAACTAGGAAAGTTTTTAAAATGTATAACTACAACATGAATAAAGTTAGTTGATTTAAATCACCTCAACCCTGTTATGACTTGTGAAATATTTTAATTTAATCGAAAAAATTATTTATATTGTGGTATTAGGGATGGGATATCCTAAAGTGAAATTTTATCCTTGAAAGTTTAACCCTTACAGTCCAGGGCGCATATTATTCCATCAACCTAATTCTTTTACTCCGTCCCCAAAATGTATATTGTCATCAAAATACAAAATTTCCTGAGTCCCAATCACGCTTATATTCCTCAAGGAAAGCACACAAAAAAAGAATTTGACCTTTCACCATAGTCTCGGACAGAATTTTATTCGTTAGATGAATAGTTGAATTTTATTTCACTTGTTAATCTAGTAAAATTGACAATTTACTGAGTTTTTCTTTTTAAATTGAAAGTGTGGTTCTAATGGCCTGGGACAGGAAGGGTTAATTCTCAACTGCAGACCGTAAAAGCACAATTATTTTTTTTTTTACCAGTATATATCTTCAGTTATTGTATTATCATTGTACAATGAGCTTTCTATTATTCAAATTTCACTGCTCTTAAGGGTGGTTTATGTAATTTCTGGGCATTAAAAAATGAAACCTGTCTAAAGGATAAACGATAAGTAAGTTACTTAATTGTAGGAAGATTTTACCAGCCACAACAAAACAAAAGGAAAGATAATATAATATATAGAATTTAAAATCATGGAGTTTGGCAAAAAAGTAAAATCGCTGATATATTGTTCAATTTATATAGTTCAGTGATTAGAAGAAATTGAGAAGTAAAGTAAGCCACACTAGAAACAAGGAATCACGTTTTGACTGGAATCATGATTCAGCGAATCACTAGAATTTGTTTCAGAGCGAATAAGAAATACGCTGTTTCACAATCAGCCATGCCACACGTAAAACACGATTCACAGAAAAACAAAGCCGCGCAATTTTATTTTCAAAAGAATCAAGAAAGTGTTGAGAGTGACTGTTCTTGACGCCCCATTTTATGTTCACGACTCATGAATTCTAGCAGTGACGATGAAGTAATCTTGGTATGTCCCACTGCGTCTGTTCTACTTAAAGTTAAAGCAAAAAGAAATCGAAAACGAAAATGGTGGGTTAAAACTTGGATCGAAAGAAGAAAGATTTATGGAGCATACAATGTTCTTTTAAGTGAACTGAACGATTTAATAGCAGCCATCTCTGATTACTTTTTTAACTGGGCTAATTATCACATGATCTAGTTGCGATTCCCATTGGCTGAAACAGCTTGAATCTTGAATTGTGACTCCAAATTTTAGAACATGTTCTAAATCTGTGAATCATCGTGAATCACTACTGAAATTGACTTGTTTTGCGCTATGCCACATTAGAAACGGGGAGAATCATCGTGATTTTTTAATTGAATCGCAGCGAATCACAGATTTTGTTTCTAGTTTGGCTTAGCCTTTAGTATGTTTGCAATGATGTGTTCAAACATAAATCAGCAGCTTTTAACTCAATAGCTACCATGGCATTTTCCCCCATATTGCCCGTATGGCCAGCCCATTTTCATGACCTTTTTTTTTTACATAGGCCCAACGCAATCAAAGCTTTTTTTACAGCTTTTATTATGAATGAAGCCCTAAGTGTTACATATCAAAATAAGCAGAAATAAAAGTGTATCTACAATATGCTAATAGAACATTTTTAAATTCTAAAATAAGTGTGAAAGTAAAGGTGAAAGTAAGAATGTTGTTTTAGAAACAAAGACAAACAAATAAGAAATATTCAACTTACTGTCTAATATCTCCGAAAATAATAATCCGAATAAAAAAGAAACATTGCGATCCTATTTAGAATTCTATTGAAAACACTCGCTTCAAATTTCATTATTTTTTTATCACAAATAACAAAGATACACACAAAAAACTAAACACAAGTACAGTAAGAATACTAAGGGAAAAAAAATGTAAAATTAAACCAGACATCGCAAAAAAATCACTTTTAAACACAAAAAACATGTTTTCCAGTTAATATTTAAATTTGAAAAGAATGAATACGGAAGTAGACGATTAAAAACAAGGACGTTAGTTAATTATTTCTAAATCTTGGATTTGACTTGGACAAAATAAATATATAAGGGTTTCTGAGCCGAAAAATGCGGCTCGTGGTCTTGCGACACGGCTGGCTTGAGCCGCAAAATGCGGCTCATGGTAGTTAAAGAGTTAATCTGTTTTTTTTATATATTTTTTTTAATTTTGATATTGTCAGGGAAAAAATGCAGTCAACAAAAAAAAAAGTTTAAAATTATAACAGAAATTGAAGTGTGCTGCATTTTTTCTGCAAAAAACTTAATAACTATAATTGGCTTTTTAATAAGCTTTATTTTTTCCTTTTCTTGATTTCTTTTGTTTTACTCTAATATTGATGAGCCAAAGCATATTTTGGGGCACGGTAGCCGAGCGGAAGCGCGTTCGACTGGCGAGCCGAAGGTCCCAGGTTCGAATCTTGGTGCAGGCTAGGATTTTTTCCCGGGTCTGGAGGGTGTCCCTGAGTCTACCCAGCTCTGATGGGTACCTGACATTAGTTGGGGTAAAGTAAAGGCGGCTATGCATAGTGCTGGCCACACAATCACCTAGTATGCCGTGGCCAAAGAAACTGGTGAACGCTGCTTCATCGGACCTATGGATCAATTCGGTCCGACAGGTACTTTACTTAAAGCATATTTTGGCAGGAAAAACATATTCCCTCTAACTCTAAAGAATTTTTTTTTCACAAAGTCTATCTTAGCAGAAATGTTGTAATTTAGGTAAAAAAAAGAAATGTTCGGCATAAAACAATAATTGAAAAGTCACATCCCTGATATATAGTACAGTGATTTTTATTTTGAGTGCGGCTTATACACATGAACTTCAATTTTACTTGCTTTTTGCCTTCCGAAGTATACCTACGGTTTATACACAGGTGCGGCTCGTACTCAAGATTTTACTGTAATAAACTGGAATGTGTAAATTGTCTAAGATATTGGCTGAGGTATTTTAAATTATACATTTTTGTGTGTGGATTTGTTTCAGAACCATTACTCCTAAAATTCTCAGAAACAGACAGAGCAAGTGATTTTAAAAAGAAAAGGTCAACTATTTTTTTTTTCAACACTTTTTCCACTATAGTGAAATTTACAAGCTTTCCCAAATTTTGTCAGTTTTCCCTAACTTGATAAAACAAGTCTGTTTTCCTAAACTTTCACAACCTGTATGAATCTGTATGAACCCTGTAATGTTGTCCCCATCTTTTTCCTAACAATAGGATAATCTTAATTGTCAGCAACATTATAATCAATGTGAGCAATAGTATTTATATAATATTGTATAATATTTGTGTGTATGCTACACCTAAAATTTATTATAGTAAACATAAAACAACTTAAACAAGTAGGCCTAAATAGTATTGTCTACAAAATGTGTTTCCCGGCATATAAATACAAATACGTGATACAATTGTATTTTTATCTGTCAGTAGTATCTATAGCACTATGCTTCTAGGGGAATGCCTACTTATAACATGGTTGCCTGCATACTATAGCAGTGTAGGCCTAATTTCAAATTCTCCCTTCCAACAATAAAACTTTCATGAAAAAATAAAAAAGGCAACAGGAAATTTCCAAAGACTAAAAAAGAGGTTTCCAAGGAAAGCTAATGACTTATAATGTCTTGGTTTTGTACAAAGCACAAGATATTTTTAAGGTAACAAGTCCACAGCAATATGGTGTCCACATCGATAAACATTAGTCATTAGCCCAGCCGGTAGTCAGTGTAAATGGCAATGTTGCCATATTTGTATTTTATATATAGTATATATAGTATAGTCTGCTGATAATGATAAGGGTTATTCTCTGAGATTAGGATTAGGCTTACATTAAAATGTATATATATGTAAAGAATACATCATATATAGGCTATATAGAGAGAGAGACTAAAAAATATAGTTATAAACTGTATGGCTAGGCCTTGTGATTATGGTCTGGAGGGCGGCTATATTGATTTCCTCATAAATCATAAAGATTTAGTATTTATAGTACATTTATTCTGAGCCACCTTCACCTAGGATTGAGATACTGATACTGAATCATACTGCATGAATGAAACAGTGTAGGCATTTATGTAGGCATAATAAATTAATAAAAGTAAAAGTAGAAGTTTAAAGAGATAATCTAGATAAATTTAAAGATAGTTTAGATAGTATGGATATAGCCATGATATAGGCCTATGCCCTATGCTAAACTAAAATAGATATATAGGGGCCTACATTATTTACGAATGTGGAGTAAGATTAGTTTAAATTGTGAGCCCTATGCGGCGCCTATGCCTTCTAGACTATACTATAGCTATACTATTTATTTTGGTAGTGACCCTGCCCTACCCCTTCCATTTTACAGTAGTAAGTAGTATTCAATTATCAATATGTAAAACAGATTTTCGGTACCATTGAATTAAAGTTTAGGCCATCTATTTTTATTTAAATTAAATTTGAATTTAGGCCTAAACGCTTAACTTATCTTAATTTGTATTACTTAACGAAAATTAATAATTTTCTATTGTATTTGGATCGTTGTTGGGTTGGGTATTTTAACTTCTATTTAGATTTAGATGAGTTAGGCCTTCACATATAATTTAAAAACATTGATAATTTGGCTTTTAAAATGTTGTATGCGACTCACTGTATTAAATAAAAGAGAATATGTTAAGTAAATAGTCAAGTTCCGACCGAAAGCCTCATATTTGTGAGCAGCTATGTCCAAGGCGTCATTTCCAATCATAGCATAAATTACCATTGGACGATAAGCGGGGCATCCGACATTTTCTTTAATGTCGGAACTACTTTTTTTTACATGCCGGAAATGCAGCCAAATCTAAGTTGCCTTAAAAAAACGAACTAATTCTTAACATAACATTCTAAATCTATAAATACACTGACCATAAATATTAAATTACATGATTTATACATTTTTTTATTTAACAATTTAGTGTGCTATATATATTTTTGTCGTCAATCGAAGCTTATGAAAAATTTGAACATTATTATTGAAATGAGTCATAGCCTACTCCTCGTCTATAATATTTGGTTCCAGTCATTTGACGTAGACTAGAATTAAAGTAGAATAACTAGAAGTAGAAGATAATGCAGTTAAAAATATTTTTCCCACTTATTTTGTGTAGCCTACACAACTCAGCCCCTATGGCCTATGTCAATAGATTAAATATATAATTTTTAAAATCTTGTAAACTTTAATTTATGTTAAAATGTAATGTAATTAAACATTATTTTCCTCTTTAACTTTAAGTTATTAATCCTAAAGTAAAGGCCTATGTCCTAAGTAGCATAGGCCAGGACTAATTATATGCACACACTCTCTGAAATACCGCTAGGTAGACTAACATGTGTCTGAACATGTCGTTACCAACTTGCAGGTTCACATTCTTGTTACCAGTTACTAATATCAAACAACGTTTTATAATTTTATTGTACGGCATTTGTAATTATATTATTATATTTTTAATTAAACTGTCTTCTATGATATTCTTTTAGTAAGCCGACACAAAAACAAAAATTTTATATAAGGTTATAGTTATATTTTGTATAGGCTA
This sequence comes from Anisus vortex, assembly GCA_949126835.1. Taxonomy (NCBI): domain Eukaryota; kingdom Metazoa; phylum Mollusca; class Gastropoda; family Planorbidae; genus Anisus; species Anisus vortex. Next base: position 14,597,053 of record OX421505.1, read on the forward strand.
CTTATATAGGACCTGTCTAGTGGGTCTATCTTTTCTTTATGGACTGTGTGACGTTTTAGTCTATATCATCTGTATACGGCCTACTACTACAATTAATAATATATTAATTCTATTATAAAGTCAAGGAAGCCAACTTCATTTATTAAAAACGAGTAGCCCATTTAATATTATAGACCTGTTTTAATACATGCTTAGAACTATTCTATTTATTGCACACACAAAAAATAATTAACCACACAAAAAGCCAGTTTCCATTGGCTACTTTTTCAGTCTTAATAATTTGATGGCACCATTCTCTACTGCTCCCCATTACACCAAGGGAAATAAAATGTTTACTTGAAGCAACTTTTCGTAACACGAAGAATCACAGTTACTAAGTTAAAAAGTTGAGATTCCCAAAGCAATAGACACTGGTGTAAAATATGTACTTCTAAAATCACATAGGCCTACCCCACATGAGCCCTTAATAATATTAATAATACAATTCAGTAATTATAAAACCTAAATTTACTGATGCTAACTTTATTTTCACTTTCACCTACGCCTACGGTATTTTCAAATTTGTACTTTATTTTGACCTATTTATACTTTTAACAGTTTAAATCACATTAGCAGCAATTAGCTACTTAATAAAAAAAATTCAAGCAAGGTTTCTATTGCTGAAATTGACATGAAACCCACACAAGGCCCCTTACCCCATTCCCAAATAATTTTTAAAAGCTCGCCAAAATTTAATTTTCCCCAAAACTTAAGTGCTGGTTCTAAGTCTAAGTTTGGACACTTTATAAAGTTTAATACAAGTACAAGTACTACAAGTAAAGTCATCTGTATGGTGCTAAAAATAGTAACTGTTCAAACCAAATATCCTCATTATCCTGTTTAATAAGCCAAGTACCATTAAATTACTTGGTTTAGGGTATATATAAACTGCTTGATAATCGGATCAGCTATCCTGATGGCTTCATAAGAGACTGGTGTGGTCAGTATGATGCTCAGTTGTCCAGTAACCCTTAAAACTGGGTACACATGGATGCCCTCATGACATAGGGACAAAGATCCAGGCGTGACCAAATTTGAACTTCACATTTTCATAATTGAAATCCAATTCTCAGAAGTTAAGCCACAACATTATCCTTTTGACAAATCTGCTGTTAATAAATTACATATTTAACATATTATTAAATTATTGCTTTCTTCCTACATACAAATAAATCTATAAGAAACAAAAAAAGAAAACACATACACAACAATTAAATCAATGTTTGTGTTCTGATTTTTTTTTTTAGTCTTATTTTTAAAAAATCAAAATAATAAACCATATTTTAAATTTAAACTGGTACATTTTATTACAGAAAGACAATTGAAATAAACTACTCTTCCGTTAACATATATAAATTAATTTTTATTTTTAATGTAGAAAAGAAAAACATGTCATTTGTTGTTTATTATTTTGTTTATATTTTACCAGCTTTCAGTATTTGATCATATTTTAATTGACTTTCATAAATGACTTTTTTTTTCATAAAAATAAACATAACAGCAATTTTAAATATTGGTGGATTTATTATTTAACAAGATTTGTTTTTCTTTTTTTGTGTGTGTGTGTGAGGATGCACCAAAAAAAACAAAACAAGTAGAACCACAATTGGATGTTTTAACCATTAACTCCATCTGATTGGATATGCAGAAACAAATAAATTGTAACATAAATTAAGCTCAGATAATTAGAAATTGGAAAGCTTTCAAAGAAATACTTTTTGAAGACAAAAATAAGATTTTGTGGGATTTTATCCAACATCTTTTTTTTTTGTTTTGAAATGTACAAATCAAGGGCCATAACCAGGGGAAAAAAAAACAAGATAGACAATAGCATGACACAAAAAAATATTGCCACTTTCACATCCACTTAAAAAAAAAATAAGTATACACACAGTAAGTTAAGAACTTGCTGCAAGACTATTAATAACATGCCAATGTTAAATTAAGCTACCTTCATGAACACACACACAAACACACAGAGAGCTCTCACAAATTCACTTTTTTAGTAATATAAATCAATATATTCAGTACATTTAAATTCATTCAGTACATATAAATACAGTACAAGAAAACAAATTAGAAGCTGGGGGGTAATGGATGTGAATCAAAGGCACTACTATATGTCTTTATGATGAGTGGTGTACGGGTAGATCTTAGTTGTTAATGCTTTTGCCTCAAATACATGTGTGTTAAATAAAGTTATTTTACTTTATTTGGTTTTACTGTGTTGATCATCAAGGTATAAATGAAATTTCCTGCATTTTGATAACAATTCATTATATTTTCTATTTTCTTAAAAAAAAAAAAATCTTAATACAATAGATGCATGGTTTGTTTACAAAAAGAAAACTACACAAGAGCATGAAAAAGATGTAAAAAATAAGGGGGGATAATGATGTACGGATGACTCGACTAGCACAATTGTGTTCTACTTTACTTTGATAGTGGGATTTGGAGCTGAGCTTCTAGATACAGTCAAGCAAATTTACATAAGTGACAACCAGTGGTTCTCCAATAATGCACAAGTTTGGTGCCCTTTCTAGACAATAAGTGCACCTCAAGACAAGAAGCGAGTAGTTAAAAAAAACATTCATCCTTTCACATATTTAGACACACAAATTTGTACCCCATCTTTCACACTTGGTGGTGCAGTATACAACTTGAACCAAAATCTTTTGAGAACCATTGCCATAAAAAAAACAATTTCAAAGAAACTTTGTGGAAAAAGAAAATGGAAGTTTGTCAGAGTCACATGTTCATGTTATGGAGATGTATGTCACAGCCATGGAAAGCAATTTAAAAGAATTTGATGATATGGAGTGTCATTCATATTTGTGTCATTTGTTACATAAATTGTATTGCACCCTTGCTCAGGATAAACATATTCACTACTTTGCAACAAATGTTTTTCTGTCTAATCAGCATGCAAACAAAAGACTTATTTTAACAGGCATTTTCATAGAAATAAAATGCAAACTATTTGCTAAACTTGTTTTGGGGTGATCATCATACAAAGGATGTTAAATTGGGACAAAAAATAATTTATGTTTAAAATCTACTGAATATTTGAGCAAATAATCTTTAAAAATATTTCTTAACCTTATCTTACACAACTTTAAAAAAACAAACAATGTTTCTCTGCTACATTGAAACATTTGTACGGCTCTGAATTTCCCAGCACCTGCTCACTTCATGCACAGATCTGTCAATAAATACACAAGTGTATTAACTCACAGTACGAGATAACCCGGCTCCTGTGCACAAAGTATTTTGATTAGCAGTGCTAATTGTTTTTGCTAAAATGTTTGTGTGGTAGGTAATCCAAATGACAAAACCCTTATTTTAAAAAAGCCAAAAAACTGACAACATGGGGCAAGTAGAAATAGGAAGGGGGTGGGGGTAAATGCCTAATAAACCAAATACCAGGAGCATAATATATCATCTTCTTCTTGAATATGTTGATAAAGTTTATACAAATATCAAAACACTGTCTTTTTCCATTCAAAAATATGCTTGAGCAGGAAAATTAAAAATATTTCATATTATATAGAGACCCTTAGACCTTCCACGATACTGTCGAAATAAAAACCTCACTATTAATGAATATAATCATTAAATCACACTGTGGTATTCACTGTCACTTTATATATATATCTTAAAAAGACTTTATATTGTACTTTAAAAAAAAAAGTCTGCTCACCAAATTGTTAGCCCAAGAAATGATTGTGTAAATCTCTAAATGTTTTTGCTCAATAAGATGCTATTTTCATTTTTAGAGGTTTGCAAAAAAAAAAAGAAGTGTTTTTTTTTTACTGTGTGATTGCAATGAAGAAAATATAAAAGGATACAATTTGGCTGCACAATATAACCTTAAATGGCACAAACATGATTTAATAGCAAGTAGATTAAAACAATGAATTCATTCATACAAATAAACATTAAAAAAAAATACAATTACAATATAATTTTCTTTTGTTTTATCTTTTAAAATGAAAAAAAAAAAAAGAATCAGTAGATCAATGGAGTACAAAACAATGTTTAAAAAGTAGGATTTGTATTCTTTTAAATAAACTGTAAATGGAACTAAAAAAAAACAGCTGCATCTGAGAAGTTTGACTTTTTTCTTTGTTTGGTTTTGATATTTTTTTATTAGGATTAAGTCATATTTGTAAAAAAAAATAAAAAAATAAAGGAATCAGAAAACTACTTGGATATAAAAATAAAAAATGTATCCACCAAATCAAAACAAGCAAAAAATGTTACGAAAATTGTAATTGATATATATAGTATTCATGGGACATATGGATAGATTATCATAGATATGCTATTTTTATGATTGAAATTTTACTTCTGTAAACTAAGCCTATTTATATGTTCATTTTGGGTATTCTTGATTTATTGGCATTAACAATGCTTTCTGAAATTTAGCCAATTGGTCATTGACAGGCAATATTTACTAGTATTTGAACCACAAATTGTACACTTGGTGTTTAAAAGAAATAGGGATAAAGATGTGGATCCTTCACTGATAAAAAATGAAAAAAAAAAAAAAAGAACCAAAAATACAGCAATGTTATATAAATAACTTTAGACAATAACACATTATATAATAAAGAATGGCTAAAATATATATTCTTTATTTTTACATGGTAAGTTCAAAGTGACAAGGTGGGATATGTGTTTCTTCAAAGCCAAACAGCTTGGCGGTGGTGAGTGTAGGTGTCAATCGAACTTCACTACAATTTACAAAAGTTATGATAATGAAACAGACTGTTACCCTAAGAGAATTGGATTACAATGTGATGATTACAAAGTCATGCACATTAAATTGACGAACAATATACATTTAACCCCCCCCCCCCCCCCCCCCCCCCCAGTTTTTCCCTTTTAACAACTTCTGATGATATTATGATATTTCCACTCAATGGTCCTACACAATACCCTTAACCCATTCTCTTAGAGAAAAAGCAATCAGAAAGTGAAAAGTATAAAAGAAAATATCAAGAAACTACAAATGTATAGAAAAGATTTTTTTGCTTGATCAGGTTGATGGATGCAGTCTTTTAATGGATAGTGACAAGCAAAACCTTGTATGGCAAAGGAATTAAATGTTTAGCTTTGATAAAGAAATAAATTTCAGTAAAACTTGTTTAAAAAATGTCTATGTTGATGTTGTCATTAAATGTAAGTATAATGATACATAAAAGAAGTACCAACACAAAAAAAAAATTAAGCTTCTGGGGGGAATGTAAAGGATTTACTAGATACTTCATCATTTCTTAAAGGAAATATTGAGATAAAAATATTTCCATAATCCAAAATAGGCTATAACAAAACTATAAGTATTTTGTAAATGATTTGTGCTAAGACACTTGAGTTTGTGTCCTATCCACCCTGGGTTATTATTTTATTTTGATGTTGCTGTAATTGTACATCTTGCCAATCAAATGGCTGTTTCATCAAAATCTCTGAATGTGATCCCCCCCCTGTAACATACTTCTGACCACCATGACAAAAGCCTTCCCTGGCCCATTTAAAAAAAAAAGGATTTCACCAGGCAATCAATAAGATTAAGAGGAGACAGTCAATCTAAGCAATTTTGTTTGTTTTGATCTTGCAGTTGTATAAATTATAAAGGGGAAAGAAAACAATAGCGATTGTATAGGCAGATAACCTTGTTCATTAATTGATCTTGTTAAATCTTTTGTTTCCAATGAAATACATGTCAAAGTCAAACTGATAACATATATGATTCTTGATAAACAGGGAGTACAATAACATGATACATTGTTCCTAGTCCCCAAAACAAAAAATATACGTCAAAATGGATTCAACACTTACAAATGCACATTTCATATAGCATGAAAAAAACATTTTCTAACAAGACAGGCAAAAGTGAAACAGTTCACCAAAGTAGGAAATAATCAGTCAGCTCATGCTCTTTTCCAATCATTTAATCAAAATCAAGCACACACACATAACAATTGGATAATATAGATTGGAAGCTGTTTTCAAACAAACAGTGCAGCTCTCATGTGGATATCTTGTAAATAATTCAACTACCAGCAAATATAACTTACGCATCCAATCATCTCACAAACACTCATGCACACACTACCAGCTTGGTCAAGGCAAATCTTCAAAATGTTTAAAACTACTCATTGCAAACAATAAAAAAAACAAAAAAAAACAAGGTGATGCATTTCTCTTCATTGAAATACCAAAATACATGAGAGAGATGTACATAAAACTATATTATCTTTGAAGTTCAGGATCTATTTGGTTACATGATCCTCCCAATCATAAAGGGTCTGTCACCAACAAATGTGGAGTTATACTCAACAGATTTCAATTTTGTACCTTTATCAGGGTCAACTTTTTGCAGTCTTTTTTTTTAAATCATTGCAATGTTTTCACCAAAGTTGTATCATTTTGTCCTTCTAAAGCCTATCAGATCATTTAAATTACAAACCATGTTCCTAAATATAAATCAATGAACAATCATTTTGTTCAGTGTTTGCATAAAAAAAAAGATTACAACAAAAAGAAAGTTAAATGCTTTTGACTCGGACATTAAAGAATATTAAAATATCATCAATTTTATTCTTAGCCTCAAATAGTTATGACAATATTACAATAATAAAACACAGATAAGAAACTGGGAGAAAATACTTTTTTTAGCTTGAATTCAAATTGCTTGCTTGACTCGATGTCTGTTCTTTGTAGGCCCCTTACGTGTGACTTGTGGGCTAAGCGAAATACATGACTCTGCAGGTGTCTGGGTGGACTGTCACGGCGCGGGCTAGATAAAGCGGGTTGCGGTCCTCACTGTTGTCTGAGTGCCTGCTGCCTTCGCCACTGGAAAATAGGTCATCACTGGGACGTGAGAGTCATTAGAATAGGGGCGGGGCCAAACCCCCCACCCTCGACAAAAAAAGAGAAGAGTGGGCACAAACAAAACAAACAAAAGGAGAAAGACCATAGGGGTAGTCTAGGAGAGGTCACATATAGGTCTCAGAAAGCTTAACACTAGGAAAATCTATTCTTATAAAAAAAAATCTTCATATTTTGGCTTATTTAATGGTTAAAAACAAAACGTAAAAATGGAACCTAATTCACCCAGGAATAATATTTAGAGACAAACTAAAGGAGAAACATTGAAAGATCAAGCAAGAAAAAAAAAAAACATTTAGAGAGACAAATTAAAGAAGTAACTTCAAAAGACACAGCAAGGAAAGAATAAACAAACATGAACATTGTATTATGATCCTCGCACAAACTACAACAATGAACTCAAATAATATTGCCTCATTTCATTAAAATGTATTTTGATTCACAAATAAAACACTATTTTTTAAATAGTCAAGTGTTTATAAATAATAATATACAAGTGTGATGGTTCTTAAAATTAATTAAAATAAATGCATTTTAATAAAATGAACACAGTTAGTATTTGATAGATTGAAATTGAATGTGTTGATAGAGGTAAAAGAATTCAATCCAAATAATGAAATTAAATAATTATAATAGAAAGCCACTGTTATGCATTTAAGGTGTTGCACACATTCCAAACATCAATTCTGTAAAATTTGCTATTAATAAGTTTTGTTTACTATCTCTCAAAAAAATTATGTAGCCTTTTCTCTATAATATTTAGCCTCAGATGAATTGGATATTACTTACTACCTAAGAGCAAAAAATCTCATAAAATTCTTGTGCTATGTCAAGATTCCACTATTTAAACTTATAGAGTTCAAACAAGTAAAATATATGAAGAATACCTATTATAGCCTATTGAGAGTGATTTTTTTTCTAATAATTGTTTGTGTTCATCTTCAGGCTGTGAGATAAATTAATGGAAAGTAAACTTTTTCCCTTTCAGAATATTTTGGTCCATGGGGCCAGTGAAAGCTGCTTTCACCAGTTTCCTTGGCTGTGGCTTGAAAAGGGGGAGGGGGGGAAATAGTGTGGTGGGCGCAAGCTAATGTCACGCGCCCATCAGAGCTGGGTTAAAATTCAGGAACAGAACCCCCTTCAGATCCAAATGAAAATCCTGGAGTTTTTTTAACTTGGATTCCAGCCAAAGACCTTCAGATTGGCAATATGCAAGGCTTAGGTACACACCCACCTTTATGATAAATATATGGATATTTCCTAGCTGCAAGATTGCTGGAATGATTGAATTGAAGGCATGGTGTGTAGATACATTTTGAAATAGAGATCAGCCAGATATAAAAGTAAATCTAGTCTACTTCACCAATCTTCTAAAGAATTTGTTTTTTAAACAGCCATGTAACAAAACAAATTTGGACATGCTCTGTTAAAGTTATATTGTATAAAATACAAAATCAGCTAAGGAAAATTTGTCCAAAACTTTAAAATGACATCTCTATTACTCATTTAGGCTTCAATTTTCTCTATTAAAAAAAACAACAACTATTGTTCTCTTTTTTTTCTTTTCAAAAGGCTATTATATTTAGTGAGGCCAGCTGGTCCTGCAGTTAGTCAACAAAACAGCCCGGCTTCTAGCCCTGTCGCCCTGCTGGAGTTATAGGCACAGTGGACGTAATAATCTTCTATCTAGAAAGAACGTCTGTAAACTTGTAAGTCAAAACTTATAAGTCAATTTGTTCATGACATTGATCATTAATGCCAAATTTGCACACTGGAATGGATATTTTCTTTCTTTTTTTTTTTTTGAACTAATTTTCCTAAGTTCAAACATTTATCTAAGTAAAGCTGGAAATGTGTCGCTTAACATATACAGCTGGATAACATTTTTTTAGTGAGTGTGCTAATTACATAAAAAGAGATTACAATGAGTTGTGTGATGAAAATGACAAGTGTTTCATTTCAAATCAATAATGGGCATGCTGATAGAACTAAGTCATAAAAGTATCTTAACTCGTACCTTCTGGCGGAACTAGAAAAAGCAGTCAGTAAATGTATTAAATAATTTATATGGACTAGACAGATTATAAGAAGTGTTATGTGTGTATCAATCTTATTTTTCGGTTATTCCTCTTTTCTCTACCATGACCGCTAGTTGACCTCAGTGTAACACCAAGCTAACCTCAAGGCATATGATTAAAAAGTATTATATCATTAGTATAACTGTTAGATTGCCTATTCTTATTTTTACTTGCATAATTATAATACATGTTAAATCATTGGTTGATGCAGTTTCTTAAGCTTCCATTTTACAGTATAACTGCAATCTATTAAGTCGCTCTTTATTCTATAATTGCAACCTATCAAGTCGCTCTTTTTTCTATAACTGCAATCTATTAAGTCGCTCTTTATTCTATAACTGCAATCTATTAAGTCGCTCTTTATTCTATAACTGCAATCTATTAAGTTGCTCTTTATTCTTATTCTATAACTGCAATCTATTAAGTCGCTCTTTATTCTTATTCTATAACTGCAATCTATAAAGTCGCTCTTTATTCTATAACTGCAATCTATAAAGTCGCTCTTTATTCTATAACTGCAATCTATAAAGTCGCTCTTTATTCTATAACTGCAATCTATAAAGTCGCTCTTTATTCTATAACTGCAATCTATAAAGTCGCTCTTTATTCTATAACTGCAATCTATAAAGTCGCTCTTTATTCTATAACTGCAATCTATAAAGTCGCTCTTTATTCTATAACTGCAATCTATCAAGTCGCTCTTTTTTCTATAACTGCAATCTATTAAGTCGCTCTTTATTCTATAACTGCAATCTATTAAGTCGCTCTTTATTCTATAACTGCAATCTATTAAGTTGCTCTTTATTCTTATTCTATAACTGCAATCTATTAAGTCGCTCTTTATTCTTATTCTATAACTGCAATCTATTAAGTCGCTCTTTATTCTATAACTGCAATCTATAAAGTCGCTCTTTATTCTATAACTGCAATCTATAAAGTCGCTCTTTATTCTATAACTGCAATCTATAAAGTCGCTCTTTATTCTATAACTGCAATCTATAAAGTCGCTCTTTATTCTATAACTGCAATCGATCAAGTGCTCTTTATACCAAATTGTATCCAACAAAGAAAGATAACAAAGGTGGAGTAGACAAACTATAATTAACACTAAAAGAAACCTCCCATAGACACACCTGTCATGTTCCTTCTCAACCAAATGATAGCGAGCTCTGAATGCAACCAGGTGAGCGTAGTAGGCAGGAGCAGGGATGGACACAGACCGTGTGCATCTGACGTAGGTGTGGCACAGCTGATATGTTAGAATCTGGAGCTCGTCAGCGTTGAAGCGGTTGTCATCCCAGAGCACATGGTAATGAGATGGACGACTTGTGCCCTGAGTCAAACAGTGAGACAATGCATTAACAGGATGTTTGGTTTTAGGATAAACTGGGTCGTGAACAGAAAAAATGTTTAAACCCCCCATTGAAAAATAACTCTCAAAATAATGCGTGTAAAGAATACTTTCTAAGAGTGAAAACATGGACAAAATTTAAATCTCCATGCAGCTTACCTGTATACCAGCATGAGAGCAAAGATAAAAATCAAACTCTGTTGGATGAGTTATCCCCTGGTCAACAGTGGTCCCAGCAGGAATGTTACCACTGCGGCCAGTCTGGTCCCTGCGATCTGCACAGAAAAGGCGAGTGTGGTGCCGTTTTTGAACTACTATGAAAGTGATGCCAGGCTGGTAGTCTACTTCTAGTTTCATACAGGCCTCTCTCACAGCTCTCAATTCATGACTAAGTACCTATAAAGCACAAACAAAAAGCCCATAACTTTTCTGGTTCTGAAGGAAATATTTTTAAAGAACTGTGTTGAATTTTCATTATGTGCATTGCTAACACTAATTAGACTTAGAATATTACTTTTTGTACATTGCTTCCAATGTATAAACACTGTCATTTTAGCATTCCCTCCTTGCAATTTCGGTATGTATGTAAAAAAAGTAATATTTGATTTGAAAATTGAAAACACATTTCTACAATTGTTAACTGATTTTGGAACAAAAATTATTAGAACATCCTTATATGTACCATGATCATAAAAAGGAAAAAAAAAAAAATTGATTTATTGAGAATAAACTTTTGGACTCCAGAATCATTAGAAGAAAAACTACACTGTTTTAGAATAAAACCAAAGACAATTTCAATGAGACACCATGAAAAAAGGAAGTAAGCAAATACTAACTGTGCTAAACTGGCCTTCACTGACACCATCTCGGTAAAAAATGATTCTGGTGGGCTTGAAGCGCGTGGAACGATAAAACTGTATGAGGAGCTCTTTCACCATAGTGGCTAGATCTCGTATAATTTCTTGCCTGTGCTCTTGGACGCGGACTGTTGCTGAGTAACGACTAGGGTGGGCATCCATGCTGCCTACAACCTGGAGAACATATGTTGACGCTGCGTTTTGAACAATCATCTCAAAATTTTAGAAAATAATAAAAAATATGATAAAGTATTGAGGGTGTGAAAACAAAACTTTAAAAAGTGTTCAGCTTCTTACAGCAGCAATGGAAGGCTTTAGTGTGTCTCCTGCCGGTGGATGAGTTACATCAGCTCCAAGGAATATAATAGGTTCACGGAATACATGGGGTCTATATAGAATATTGGAAGAAAGAATATTGAACATTAATATTTAAACCACTAACCATTAATAAATCACATCTTCTATTGATAAATAATAACCATGAAAAAATGTATGAAACGAACAAGTAATTTTTTAAATTGAAATATTACAAACTAAAATAGGAATCTCTGAGAAGAAACAAAAGTGTCACCTGATACTGGGCAAAAGTATACTGTTGACTCCTCCAAGTTTAACATTGATCTTAAGGCAGAGATTGGAAAGAGTCTGTGGAGTGGTTTTGTTCACATTTTTGGCTTGAACACACTGGGTAGCTAAACCAAAGCAGATGTCACCAACTCGCTTCACTTCAGCTGTGGGGCAATTAAATAAGGGTAAAATTATACGATGCAAAGTAATATTCATTTGCTATACGCTTTATCTTCAAAGAAACTTGCACAAAACTTTGTTATTTATAGTTCGGACATGTGAGGGTAGTTAGCACAAAGTGAATAAATGACAGGTTTCAGATTTGATAAAAACTTAAGATACTGACCATAGACAGGTGTTTTTCCAGGCAGCACAACCACGATGAGTTGCAACCCTTGATAAGTGTTTTTCAAGTATCTAAACATGGGTTCAACTTGGTCAGGTCCTGTTGCATACTTGCAGAAACAAGGCTGGCCCATTATGGGCATACCTGCATCGTTGGAGATCCTCTGAAGTTGCTGTGTGAAATTGCTGGTATTGAAAAAGGTAACAAAAATAAATGTTAGCTACAAAAACAAAATTTCAAGTAGAAATAATATAATGCTTCAGAGTACCACTTTTACAGAAAACTTTGTCATTAAATCTTGCAGTACTTTAATGAGGTCAATGACATCTTTTGAAAACAGACTTACCGTAAAGCATCCTCCCTGACAGTTCTCTGAGGGGCGAAGCAGGCGATGGCCCAGACCCTAATCTCAATGCCCTGGTAGAACTGCTTCCCCCGCATGTCCCACACTCCCTGGTTAGGCACAGCTTGGGCTTTGGTCTGGATTGGCAGTGAGAAGACAGGAATAAAGCATTATAACAGGAGCACATTAAGATCAGAAAATATATTTTTGATATCTTTGACTACGAGAAAAAAAGGTAATATTTTACTTTTTTTATGATTATAAAAACAGTGAATTTTTAAACTGACTGATTTTTAAATTGACTTTGCACTAAACAAAATATTATTATTGCTCATACTAAGTTAAAAAATCTTTTTTTTTCCTCATTTAATCAAGATAATTTGCTTTTTTTTTGCCTTTTTTTAAAAATAATATACTTTGTTATTACAAATTTCAAAACAAGGTTTTAATGAATTTATCTTTTAATTTTAAAAAGTATAGTTAAAGCTTACAGCTACTGTTGCTTGTTATGGAGTGGTTTAAATATAATAATAATACACACAAATATAAATACACATTAAATTACAAAGCACAATTAATGACTAAGGTAAAAAACTGAACAAAATTCCTTTTTTTTTTAATTGTGTTATTTCAGTGCTTGTCTAGTTTTATCTAAAAATGAAAAGAAAATAGTTGTGTAATTTAATTGTTATGAAAGTTAAATTATTAAGCATGGAAGAATATTGAACAGTGTCTGCCAACTGTCTACTCCCACTGAATTTTGAGAATGTAAGCAAAGCATTAAATTTATTTTTTTTAGAAATGACTCTCTCTATCAGAATGTCTGATTTTGTGCTAAACGAAAGAGAATAATTTGTTGGTTAGTTAGTTCCAAGGTATGAGGGTGTAGGGAGGGGGGGATGGTGTACTCCATGTGTTATGCCACAGATATTAGTGAGAGGAACAGGCAACATACAATTTAGCTCTGATTAATGCTCACTGATTGCTAAAACACAGATATACATCTTTTTCTTTTACTTCTAGCTTGCAAGTTTGCATAAAATGTACAAAATATAATACTGCGCCTAATACGTATGCTTCAAACACCTACAACAAAAAATTAATATAATTTGGGGGGCGACGTTTATTTTTTTGTGGCTATGGTCAACATATTATTACGGCCTATTCAGTAAAAGTCACTGAGAATATTTTCATAGACACGGCTCTCTTTTTATTCTTTAAATTTAAATGTTACATATTTTGTCCTGATTTTATTAAATGTAGGAAAAAAAAAAATTTCCAGTAAGTTTGTAATGTGGCTTGTGACTTGAAGAGAAAAAAAAAAAAGTTCCCAAACACTGTGAGGTTTAACAAGTGAATGTGTACAGAGAAAATACAATTTCATGCATTAACACAAATATTTAACCAGGCCATGGTTAGTTTTTCTAGCTTCCATTTTAAAACTGAAGATTCAATTCCTAGCAAACCAGTATAGAAAAAAATAATAATTTAGGAACCTATTTAAAATGTTAATTATTTTTTTTAGTACAGTCCTATTTTAGGCAACTCTACAAATTTTCTAAGAATTTAATTTAATGCATCATTTGAAATGCCGGCTGAACACTATAATAAAATTTAGAGTAAAAAAATGTTGTAATTGTAAGTTTATTAATCTTTCTGCTTGTTTCTCAGAAAGGACTTTTCAACACTCTTCATCTAATTGCCATTTTTTTTTTAAATAGATTTTTAAATCTTCTTTCTGTACGGTACATTTTAATTTTTTCCAATGTGTATAGACAAGTGCACAGGGCAAATCACCCATCCAGCTATTCTTACCCGTCCACCATATTGCAATTTGGGAGCAGTTAACACTCTGCCCGTCACATCCATCATTTGAGTGTGAATACTGATGCCGAAAGTTTGCAGATAGGGGTCCGCATTGAAATTTGCTTTACGTATCTGACCAAGGGAAAGAGAAAGGGAGAAAAAAAAAGCCAGCGCGAACACTGCCTTGTGAGAAATATGAATTCACTCCTTATCGCTGTGTTGTTGTAGTTTTTATAAAACAGTTAAGATGATGACGGGTGATATTAAAAATGCTGTACGCTTCTCATCTGTCTATGAAATAAAAAAATTAGAAGATATTCATGTCATTGACTCTTGTCGACTTCTGTAAAGCTGATCCCTCCTGTCAAGTTGCAGATATTATAAAAAATTGTTTTCCATCAAATTTGATCAATATTTGCTTTTAAAGGGAGTAAAATTTTAAAAAATGTGACCTGGCAATATTTTTAAAGGGACAAATATATGAAGAGGATACAAAAAAAATGAGGAAAAGGTGAAAAAAGTCTAAAAAAAGAAAGATTCCTGTAACACCATAAAAGAATGATCATAATATGATCCTTTTTTTTGTGTGTGTTGATAAAAAAAATATAAACAGAAAAACCCCTTTGAAATACCACTCATTACAGACTGTTTTATTAAAACAATATCTTTTGGATGAACACAAAAAATGAATGATTTTTAACTGAAGAGGATACAAGCTGCTTGATTAAATAAAACACAATTGACTGTGAATAAAATAGCCTGAAAAAAAACAAAAAACAAGCACAATGTCCCTAAGACACCAGAGTGGGTGAAATAAGAAGGAAAAAATTATGGGAACAAGCATGCAAGTACATCATAACAAAGGAAAGTTATACAAACGTCAGGGTCAGGACAACATATTCTGAATCATATCTTAAAACCCCAGCATACTAGTAGGAAGCTGACACTGACCATATGTATTTGTTGCCTCCGTTAGAAAAGTTCACATTAAAACAGTTTCCCAACCTTTATTCTTCCCACAATTCTGGGTTTTCAGTTTTAGTTTTTATTCACACTGCACCTATTCTTCACCCACACCCTCAATAATGATTCACCTCAAACCCTTTTTTTGAAGGTGTTTTTAGTCATTACCAATGTTGGGCATACCAGTGCAACTGAACAAAATTAAAACTATTAAATTTATTAAGACTAGTTTTCCCTTGATTTGTTATGACCATTTTGTGTTTGTGTGGTTATAAAATATAAACTTTTTTTAATGTAAAAATAATTATATTATCTGTTATCCTTTTTTTCATTAAAAAAAAAAGGTGCAACAGTCCTTCTGAATATTTGTATTTATCTGTGTATCAGCATGTTTGCATGCTACTGTTAATTTCAGCCTACAACCAAAACACTTGACAAACATAAACAAATATGTGACCATATGAGCAGTACAGCAGATAAAAAAGAGTCACAAGCCATTGACCAAAGCAGATGTTGACAGATAATTTGATCTGATAATAAAATTATTATGTTTAGATAAAAATGGAAAATTTATATTGATATAATATTGCAAAGAATTACTCAAAAGGCTTCTGGCAAGATTATTGCCACCAATTCAAATCAACTCAAGCTGCCAACAGTCTGCTCTAGCTTTTGTCTAGTAAATGTATTTGTTATGAGTCAGGGCATAAACAGGTACATGATTAAAGGATTACGTACAGTTTTGATCAATAACGCATTAACCAATAAATAGTTGCAAATAGCGAGAGTGACTGGCAGCAAATACCTTTTGTTTGGTCTCATTTTATGATTTTTTTAAATGAATATTTTACCAAGACATAAATAGACTTGATGGTCATTACTCTTTACAATTTACTCCAATAAAATGAGATCCCAAGACAAAAGATTGTTGGCCAGGATTAAGGGAAATGGTAGTATTTTTTGTGGGCCTACCCGGCCACCATACTGCAGCTTGGGGGCAGGCAGGACACGCCCTTTTAGCTCTGTCATGTCGTAATTGACGCAAATACCAAACGTCTTCAGGTAGACGTCGTTATTGAAGTCAGCTTTGGCGACCTGTTAGAAAGGTGTGCATGAATGGGGCCGCCGTGGCGACCCTAAGGCTGAGACAGTGTAACACTTTAGAACAATGGTGTTGATTGTGGCAGTTCGTGTGTATGTGATGTGCTGGTGACAGTAGTGTAGAAGCTTTAGTGTAGAAGTTAACAGTATAGCAAGGGGAAAAAAAAGCATGGAAGAGAAGCATGGAACAAAAATTAAAGCAGGATTTATTGTAAATATTAAAATGATGATGATAATGAGCATGATGATGAAACACTTTTCAGATTTCAAATATAAACAAAATAATTAGACTCACTTTCAAAATAAAATTTAAAACAAAAAATAATAAGACATTGCAGTTTAAACATTAAGGATTGCAGGAACTTTTGGAAAAAGAAAGAAAGATTCAGTGTTTTTACATCTTTATGACACATAGATATGTTATAACAAGTGGTGCAGGGTCGACATGTTTTCTGTCATGTTCCTGCTATCCTTTGGACAAACAAATCTGACTGAGTGGTATTACGCAACATTGACATACTGAGGGGCATGCATACACCTGGTCCACAGAACTGCAGTGAACACGACCAATTTTGCTGTCCTTTCCATATTTCGATTACCCCGCATAAAGCCGACTTTAATTTTAGAGACTGTTGTCAAATTAAAAGAATTCCTATGATTTCACACATTGTTATGTCTAAAGAACAGTAAAATCTCAAATCGTTAAGTCTTGGAAATATATTGAAATTGGCTCATATAACCAAGCCTCCATGGTCCGTCACAGAAGTTCTAACCAGAAACATATGACCTCATCTCTGCACAATCATATGACTGGTCAAATAGAGACGATGGGAATGCCAACATGTATGTTTCAACCTATTGAATCAAACATGCACTATATATGTATTTTGTTAAAAATAACAGAATCTAATAACTGGATATTAAAAAAATGAGATAAAGTAATAATGCCTTAAATTGTTTATAAGAAGATTAATTAGACCTGAAAAACAAAATTTGATAGTTCAGTAAAGAAATCTTTCCTTCACTACCATTACCTTTTGTCAGACTCTAAAGCATAAAGAGAACAGATGTCATAGCATACACAGAGTTTGTGTTGCTAAAACAGCTCTATCTATTATTATATAGGAAGGAAGTCTTACCAAAGTGCTCAATAAGAAGTCCCAAAAAATACTTTCATGTATCAATGAAATCATGTTATTAACAATGTCTAGACAGTTTAAGTGTGCTGTGGGATCAAGTAAATAATAAATTCTTGTCTTTTTATTTTCAATGCCCAAATCAACAGAAATCAACAGTACCAAAAAACTTAAAGTGTCTGACAAAAAGTAACTTTTAATTAAATCATTGAAAATTCTAGAAAACACTTTCCTGAAAATTAAACAGAAAAAAATGTTTTAGAATAATCTTATAAAAAATGTTGGCAGTTCACAGATTTCTTTTTAAACATATTGGCATCCTAATATTATATATGTGTGAAAAAAATGTGTCATTGGGATTCTGCAGAGAGAAAAAAAATGTACTGTCACTCAATCAAGGTAGTTTTTGACTGAAACTGAAAACAAAACTGCAACAAAACAAATCAATCATCAATCCATCACCAATTAAAACAAGATGAGACATTTACTTTTATGACTAAACTATACTTTGGAATCTTGCTCAGGGCATGACAAAAATAACTCCTGAGCCAGGCAGCAGAGTTGGGATCAATGTTGGGAACCGAGGTCATGGGAACCTTGAGATGTGGGGGGCAGGGGGATACTTATCCCAAATTGAGGACATATAAACATTTTTGGGTGGGGGTGCAATAAATGTGAAAATAATCAATGCATTGATATAAGTATGAGAAATGGTATGAATTCATATCATCATCAATAAAAATAGAATGGGAAGGGTTAATCACAGTGCAAACATTTGCACTTTGTGGTATAAGCTTTAACAAAGTTACTCGAGTGTCTGTATTAGGTCAATTGATTTTTAAGCTGCCCAGGTGAAATATTCTTGTCCTAGCTCTGCAGCCTTACACCTACACAAAACACACGTATTGCATCAACTGTTCTAATCCAAGCTAATTAAAAAATATTCCTTATATTATCATAAAAATGTACTACTAGTGTATAAAATATATTACTAATGTGTACAATATATGATATGCACAGTTGTAAAAACAGCCATAATGTTTAGTCACCTGATCATGTACCAAACACTCTTACTCTAAAATCATTTCAAAATTCACAAACGTTCCCCAAACATTACATGAAATTCATAAACCACAGATAAAAAATTTCAAAAAATAAGAAGCTTAGGAATTTAAGATTCCCAATCAAAACAGTTATTGCTTATCTTTTAATTTTAAAAATGTTCATGTTGCTTTATCCATTATAGTGAAAATCACAACCTTTCACCCCTTTACCCAAATTTTCCCAAACTTGTAAAACCAAGCCTTTTTCCCTACTTTCCAAAACTGATTTTCCTAAACTATCTAAGCACATATGAAACCTGACTACCAATTTACAGAACAATTGAAAACCAAATTACTTCGGATTATAAAAGATTTTCACATACCAAGTTATTGATCTCTTTCTCTCTATCTGGAGCTGATCTAGCAGTTGCCTAGAAAAGAAGAATGAATACTTTTAGCACACAATAACTTACAAGCACATAAAGGACACAGGGAAGGGGTTTAAGTTTGTATTTGGTAAATATTTTAACATTGCACTCACCTTAATCATTGTTGAAGTTTGCATATCAGTTAGTTTCTTGATGCAGCGCTGGCCTCCAACTATATTACAAACCTAACCAAGAAACAAGGAAATCACTTTTGTAAACACAAGTTCACGCAATACAAATTTATTTAGAATATAACCAGAGTAAACCCTTCTCACTCTTTCAGTTGTCAAAACCTACAACAACAAAACACTTTTATTCACTGTTTTTACCCTCAACATTGTAATTTTGGAGTAATTTCCTTTAAGGCCAATATAGAGTACTAGTAATGCCCATTTATTTCAGAGTTTTTGTTTTGTCTAGATTGAAATGAAAAACTTACCTCAAGAGGCAGATATGTGTGTTTCTGTTCTTGCCCTACTTGCAAACAAGGTAAATGGGGATGCCTGGGAAAAAAAAGTAAAATGTTAAAAGTTTAGGATTAAATCATTCATGAAATGGTTATTATTAAATAAGTACTAAAAAAACATTGCACCACTTAGAAAACAATTGGATTATGTATCTTTTTTTTTTAAATGACTTACTGTAATTTCATTTTGTATCGCTCCATAAAATAGCGAGCTACTGTGCATTCTATAGTTTGACCAGATTGCAACTGAAGGGGGAATCTGAATAATAACAAAAAATTGTATTAACCAATGGGTGATTTAAATAAAAATGTGAAAAAAATAATTTTTTGTAGAAGTGACAAAAAATAAGACTAACGACTGGGTTTGAGCTGGTCTTCTAGTGACGTTGCATACTCTGTACTTGCGCCTCATGGCACCACAATGGGTGATTTCAACCTTCAAACCTGTAAGGAAGCAAGAATATCATAGCAAACATTTTTAGCTAGTAGTGATTCTTTACTTGGAAAAAAAAATGCACAATATGTAAACTATTCATACCATCTTGCCCCATCCATGATAAAATATATGAATAATACCTTTGATTTCTTTGGTAAATTTGACACGCTGGGAATCGGCTAATGGCCTCTTCTGCTCTCCTATATCAGGTAAATCTAAGACTTCACACATAAACTCAATCACTGGCTGTTCTTTATAGAAGGCAGTGGCAGAAACTGAACACAGATAGAAAAAATACATGGGGTTATTGTAAAAAAAAATAAACTTTTTTTAATGATAAATGTAAAACATTCAAATTCTAGTTCATTTTACAATTAAGAAACTGCTAAAAAAAAAAACACCAACCATCAATATTCAACATCATTTTCCAATGAGAAGGCCTCACAGACTGGTGAAAACCAAACCACACTTCTCTCCCCCCTCCAAGAGGATGGTCATATCCCTCAGGTGGAGAAAAAAAAGATCTGCCTACAGGTGTATATCTATATTGAATATAAAAAAAATAATGAAACCATTTACACACTTTTATATAAAACTAAATTCCAGGTCCTAATATATTTACAAATAAATGTTTAAACCCTTAGTTACCACAGACATAAAATCGACACCATGAGTTCCATACAGTTTACTGATGATGTCACATCAACATCAAAACATTTAAAGAATATGCAGTCAGGAAAAAATTCTATTTAAAACGTATTGTTAGCTACAAAGTTTCTGTGTGATCAATTTGTCAAAGATTTTTATAAAGAACCAGTTAGGCATAGCCAAGAAATTTTAAGCCTCTACTTACGTTTTACTCGGCAGATGTCTCATAACAACATCCAGGGCTTGAATAGCATCCATGGGGATTTGCCTGGTGCGTCCTTCTAAAGCCTCTTCTAGTGCAAAAAGGCTGACCTGCCCAACAAACCTTATGGCAACTTTAAAGACTCTATCTCTGCCTTCACCAGGCAGTGTAACCTCAAGTTCAACCTATTGCAAAATTCAACTCAAAATTTATGTTGACAAAAAAAAATTTGTTTAAAGAGTATACATTATAGCATTATACTTTGCATCAAAAACGATATCATCTTCAACATTTTTTTTAAATGAATGTCTTCAAAAAATTATACCGGGAAGGAAATGTTTACCTTTTCGGAACCAATAGGCAGAGCTTCTCTACTGTATAAATTCTTCCTGCCATCAAAAACTGGCTTCTGACCCTGGAAGATCTTTTGCTGGTAGGCTGTTACCATTGTATCAATAATTTCTCTGATGAAAAAGAAGAGAAGATAAAGATTCCAGGAATAAACTAAAATTTACTTTAATCTTTAACTCTGTGCTATATTAATAAAACATTATGTTACATGTGATTTGTTGTATCAGCAAAGCTTTTTTATTGCATATTTGCTAAAGGGTGTATTGGTCTACGCAGAATAAAAGTGGTAAAATGAAAGGAATGATCATGCATAAATTATTGTCCCCATGGAGAACAAGAACCTATGGACAACTACTTCTGCTAAACAGACTGCAGAGATGAATTTAGCTGATTTCTTCCACTGTGTTTGGTTACAAAATCAAGTTGTTAAGACTATAATAAAGGATGTGAAAGTTATGAAATAAGCTATCTTTAATGGCTTGCAGAATTACTGTACAAAATTATAAATGTTACAGACTAAAAATATAACACTGTTAATTAAAGTATTTAAACTTTTTAAAATTTTGATAAAGTTAACAGAATTCATTAAAATACCTATTCACTCTCCTGGGGCATTTGTCAGGTGATATATTTACTTCATAATGGTGGATGATTCCTTTAGGCACACGGACCTGGAAATGATTCGCTCGAAGCGATATGGTTCTACCCTCTGTGCCTGTATTGGGGCGAGGTGGCGACACAAAGTCTGCCAACGGAGTAATTGGAGGCTGTCCAAAAGCTGGTGGGGGCTGTTCTGGCGGACCAATCGGGGTGGTAACTGGAGGTGGAGGAACTGTTGTCAGAAGAAAAAAATTTGTTAATTTAAACATGGGAAGAAGTTTTTTCTACACCTAGACAGTATTCTAAATCAAAATGCTAAAAACTTTCAACATCTTAAGATTTAAGTTAAGTCTACAACATTATTTATCCTTAATAAAATAATTACACCATTTATAATAAACGAGTGTAGTTGTATTAAAAGGTATTGTATAAAGGATTACAAAATTTCAATGAAAGACCTATACTTAACAAGTCATTTACAATGTAAAAAAAAGCTGAAACAATGTTTTTCTTAAAGCTTATTAAATACAAATTTCAATGATATTGATTGTACAAGTACTTACCATCTTGCTGTAATTGAGTGAAGGGGAATGGAATGCCTGGCTGACCTATACACATAAAAAAAACAACAATTTATAACTAGAATTCAGGAATATGCTGATCAAAATTTGATCAGAATATTTTTTAACAGTTTTAAACATTTGTGAAAAAGTTACTCTGAAATCAAATTAAAAATTCTCTTTTACCATTTTAATTTTGTACAGTGGAACATCAATAAAATCATATCACGTTTTTTACAAAGTCGCGCTAGTACGGGGTTTCTTTCTCCATTTACTCACTTTAAGGTTCAATGAAAATTACCGTATGTGTACTTTGGCATAACAGTGATTAACAAATCATGTTTAGCTTAAAGGTCGCACGCCAATATTACCATTGTTTGTAAAGGAATAAGTCACTTTTAATTTGTTAAAGAAAAACAAATTTCATCTTTCTGAGGAAAAGCTTAATGTTACTAACTCAGTCTCAATAGAAACTTTTTATGCACTTATTCAAATGCTTATATATATCTAAGTAACTTTATGGGGCAAGGGTCACGACCATATTATGACCTAATCATGTGTTGTTGCAAAGCGTGTTATGTTGGATTGGGTTCCACTGTATTATAATAAAATGCACAAGAGAACAAAGTAAAAAAACTGTGGAAAAATAATCCCATTGTGAAACAGAAAAAAAAAAGGTCCACTATTAGTTTCCTAAAAACTAATAGAATCTTTTGCTTAAAAATATGTATTTGTTCACAAGTTTTAAGCTTGGAGACACTGTTAAATATTGTTGCGGCTTAGCAACAATGAACACCTACGATATTAATAAGTATTTTACAGTAAATACAAACCAAAGAAAAAAATAGAACACACAGTCATAAACAGATTCAATTCAAACAAATCACACCATTAATACTGTAAATTATTTCAATTTAATGATGAAAACACAAAATTAGAAAAGAAATTAGTTTTTTAGAAAATAAAATTGATTACAGATTTCTTGTGTCAAGAAAACAAGAGCTTGCAGTGCTTCATCTGTATAAAGAAATGTTGAGCTTGTAAAGAATGTGATGGCAAGATGGAATAGATATATCCATACATATATATCTATTTGTTTTATATTATATATATAGCAGTTTAGCACTTAGTTAGGGTTGCCATCCGTCACCGTCACGGACCTTCTTGTCCTGACATCACGACAAGACCCAATTTTGTCCCGATTTTGCAAAATGCTGTTACGAGCTTGGATCAGGTACAGAAGTAACGCTATCTATTAGCACAACATGTAAATCCAGCCTCAGTTAGTTGAAAGAAATCGACCACTGCCAGTTACCAGGGACTGTGGAATCAATCTTACAGTGCAAGTTTAACCACAAGTTGACTTGCATAAAGTTGTATAAATACGTAAAAGGGAATAAAGACTTGCTGAAAAAGGTGAAATCTTGAGAAAAAAATGATGCACCAACTACTTCTACCGCAACAAGTTCCATGTTATTGTGTTCTAAATAAAAAGTAATTATATTAAATACATTTTTACTTCGTTTCTACAACCCCATCTGAGAGTGTCCCGACGAGGTCCCAGCTAGTTATGGCAACCCTACACTTAGTGCAACGTTAAAAAGAGACTTTTATCCCATTTTGACAGATTCTCAGTAAAAGAATGCCAAAATTTAACATTAGTTTTCAAGATTACACCAGCCATCAGTATTGCAAGCGATAGTCCAGAAAATTAATGAAAAATAAGATAAGCAAATTGATATGGTTCACAGGAAAGAAAATTTGCAATATATGGGTATGGGGAAATTGGATAAGGAGGGGGGGGTCGAGAATTGATTTCAGTTCTTAAACTGATTTTATATTTATGCCCATGCAATAAAAAAAAATATTTCCTATAAAAAGTTAAACTAAACAATGAGTGCAAACAAAGAATTTTTTTCTAGTAAGAAGAAAATTTGGCAGATAAACTTTGAATAAAAAATATATTGAATTTTCTTGATTACACTATTTTTTTTTCTTTATACATTTTATTCATGGACTGAGGAAATTTGAGAAGACTGCATAAACTGTAACATAAGTTTTTAAGCCTGGTTAATGCTTTCCATTAGGATAATGTTATATTCATTTAGGTAGTTAAAGAGTTCTTCTTTAACTAGTAGAAGGCTTGTTCCTTTTTTTAAAAGCAGTATTTACAAATAAGCCAAGACTATTTGATAGCATATGACAGTGGTTCCTAACCATCAGCTAGCCCTGGTTCCAAAAAAAGCTATCTAAATTGAGTGGATTTGCAGCAAGAATTCATAGGAAACCCACCATCTTAAATCTACCTTAGTCACTAACAATACAAGGGGGCCAAAGTTGTATAGTCATCTATAGCAGTGCCTCACTAAGGGAATTACTTCTATGCTGCAGTGCTACAATATTTTATAGATCCACTTTAATATGAGACTGATATGATGATTCAGACATTTTCTTTCACTATGACATTAAAATGAATATCTACCCACATATTCTCTACACTCACATTAATTGACTGATTTGTACATTACATCAACGCTTCCAAAATTGATTATAAAATGGCATTTTTACTGGATTGACAATGCAGGCAATAATTTTTTTAAATAAAACTATTTCAATTATTTTTGCCACTATTCATTTTATATTACTTTTGATATCCCTTTTAGTAACATCTGGATTTTTGTGTTTATGTATTTCCATTGAGAGAACAGGATTTGTATGTGCTATATTGAATGAACATTTCTGAGTGTGTGGTAAGTAGTGATAACAAAATATAAGACCTGGTTTTTTATTGTTCAAAGAAATATTTTTAAGAAATGGATATATTTCAGGAAAATACCATGTTAATTCATTTTGGAATTTATTGTTTGTGTGAGCCTTAAAAAGAGTGCTGTACGCGGCAGAAAAGTTGGTTCATTTTTATTATATCTTAAAGAGATTAGATAGTGTTTATAAGAGATTTGGAAAGATTGATAAAGGTTTTAAGAGTGTGTAAAGGTCTTCAACATATATATAAATAAACATAATGAATTTATAGGTGTATTACTTCAGTCTCAGAAAGTAACCAGTATATCATTACAGACCAATTGATCCACCCAGGCTTTACCAAAGATTAAGAACCACTGACAAACAGTGATAGAAAGGGAAACAAGGGTATAGAAATAAAGGGTATATATATATATATATATATCAAATATTATATATTGTTTGTTTTAATACAGTGTTAAATTTCTACTCTAAATATATAAACGAAATGTGTTTATACATTAAATTTATATATTAATTCTGTAATAAATAATTTAAAAAAGCAGTAAATGGTGTTCTGTCACTAGTATTTTAAGGAAATGGCTTTGAGAATATGAGTTTCCAAGTATATGTGTTTGAACAAGCTTTCATAATATTAGTCTAAATGCTCTTCTCATTATGATAGAATTTGATAGAAGGAAACAGTGATGTGCACGTATAACTTATTTGATTAAAAATGTAATGTTTAATTTAATGAGATAATAAAATGCTCAATAAATAGCACAAGTTAATTTCAAAGTTTAATGTACATCATATATATAATGTACATCTTTATATATAGTAACTAAACAAAACAAGTTTTTGGGGGAGAAACTTGTGTAGGAATGTTAACAGACTGTAATACCTACCATTCCCCAAGTGCTGTCCCAAGAATGTGGGCGGCATGCCTTGTCCTTAAAAAACAGAATAAAGACCCAGACTTTACTAGCTTTAACAGAAAAAAAATGAGCCTAGTCTTTTTTAAAAACTTCTAGCCCCCAGACAATATGTGAATGAGTAGATGACTTTGATGACATGATCAAGTGATCATAAGATGAGAGATGCACAACACTTTTACACATACATAACAACCTCGGCTGTTGTAGGCAATATTTTTTTAAAGTGTCATTTATAACCCTTTTAAATCAAAGTAAAATTCATTGCAGTGAACGAAAAATGACTTAGCCTTAGGTCAGTAATTTGTCTGGAGTTTATCAGAGCTTTTTTTTAATGAATACATTTTTTATTCATATTGTTTTTATTAAACAAAATCAAATAGCCTATCGGCATACAAGCCGAGCACACGTGAGCATAATTTTTTTTGTGATACAAGAGAGATATTAATAATGAGCATTTGGAAAGATGGTGGGTATGCAAAATGCTAATTCTGAGAACCTCTTCTTGTAACAATATTTTACGATATGCAACTTCAAAATATAAAACAAAAAAGACATTGCATATATAAATGGACTATATTGCAAATATACATCAATTGGGAAAAGAGAGAAGAAATAGTAGATGAAAGCTAAAGTCCTTTTGTTGTTACCGAAATAAAATATTTTGATAAGCATGCATAAAATAGTATATGATAAAACTTGATAAAACTCAATGTATGTCACACCAATGATAAGCAGGCCAGAGGAGACTGGAAAGTGAGCACAACACTGGCAACTAGGTGAGGAAAAAAAACAGAAGCTCTTTATAATATATATATATATATATATGATATTGCAAGCCAACAGGTAAAGCAAAGGATTCTAACATTCAAAGAAATAGAGCAGGTTTTTTTCTTGTTCTTCTTTTCAAACAATTAAGCAATATAATAAATTTAGATGCACTATTGACATGATGCTAATAATTTTTACATGGGTAGCCAAATTATAATTGTGTTTTGAATAATAAAAAAATTAAACCAAATTTTTTAATTTTTTTTTTGCCAAATGAAACTGTGATTTTTTGTTTTAGTTTTAATAATCAGGAACAAGAACAACAAACAGCACAAGGAATTTGTAAAATGGTTAAGCCAGAAAAACTGTGATTTTTTGTTTTAGTTTTAATAATCAGGAACAAGAACAACAAACAGCACAATGAAATTGTAAAATGGTTAAGCCAGAAAAACCTCATAATGATAAAAGAGGTGCTAGTGTTAATGTATCCTGACAATGTACTTCCAAAAAAAATGAAGAGGAAAAAAATGAATTTGTCAGTTTATCAGCACACATAAATATAGGAACTTGATTAAGGGGGGGGGGGGGGGGGGGTGATTCACTTAAAGATGAACCTGTAACAATGTACAAAGTAAAAAGATATTGAATCTAAATGTAATAATTGCTTACATATTTAGGTAGAACTATTAATATGTCAATTTATTCAGTAATGATTTATATAAGGAAATAAGGATAAGTGGTAAGAACCCCCTCTCATCCCAACTAGACTGCCAGAATATTTGCTAAAAGCTTTTTATGTTGTCTTTTCTTTTTAAAGTATAATTATTATGACCTTTCTATTCAAACATAAAGAGTTAAACAATCAAAAAGGAAAACTTTGCTACAAGATTAAGTCAAGATATCTGTAGCCATTTATAAAAGTTGCATATATGTATAATTTTAATTAGTGTAGTAAAACAAGCGGAATGACTTGTATTTTTTGTTGTTTTTTCAATTGAATTTGCAGCCAGATGTTGTCCAGAGAAGCCTCTTTATTACGGGCTATTAAAATACAACATTACTATGGAAACTTTTTCAAAAATACAAGGAAACAGAACGACTATAAAGATTCACACATAGACTCATAGTGATTGATATATTTGTTATAAACACCAAAATAAAATTTCTGAAAAATGAATGCACAGGTACAAGAAAAATGAATTAAAATGCAGTCATGGAGAAACAAACATTACCACAAAAATGTGCTTGGACTTAAATCAAGGTTGTAACTTCTACCGGTACTGTTAAACTATTATTAATTTGAATGACATTGAAATTATAATATTAGGCTCATAGACACCCAAACATAAATTTTGAATATCAAAACCTCACCATCTTCAGGTTTGAAATGAGTGTAGGAAAACATAGAAGACTCACCAGCAGTGGGCTGACCAAAGGTGCCTGAAATTAATGATGTTATCAATTACAATAAATAAGTCATAGGCATTTACAATAATTCAATGATAGTTTACAAAAATAAAATAAAACCTGAAAATGTATAAATTTTCACATCAAAAAAGGTTAGTTATATTGGTTTGTGCTTTTTTTTTTTTTTAATCCACCAACTTATTTTTTTTCCTTTAAATTTGTGTTCATCATTTTAAACATTCGAACTATAAATATCCATTTAATGACAAACATCTTCTAGAAACAAGGCACTGAAAAACAATAGTAACGAAGTCTATATTAAATGATATTATTCATGTTTTTGTCAACATGGACGCAAAACTGTTTGCTCTCATGCCAGATTTAAGTGACACTATCAGCCTTTGATGTAAACTGTGACAAAACTCTAATTATTAATGTTAAATGTTAAATATAGCCTATTCCTAATTTAATTTAGATGCTAATATGTCAGCCTAATATTTTTAAGCATAGTAAAGGTTTCCAACCTAAATATCATTTTTGGAAAAAATATATTTTAACATCCCCTAGACTAAGTAACTCACAAAATTATGGGTGCATTCTATCTGCAAGTAAAGGGCAAAATATAGCTTGAATAACCCTAAACTAGAGGTGCGACATATCCATGGGTGTGACCTATATATGTATAGTAATTATAAACTAGGCTTGTTTTCAACTTACAAAAAAAATAAGTTGTATATTTTTAATTGAAGGCAACTAATTACACAAGTATCTCATTATGTCCATTAATAACATTAACTCTTTTATATTATCCCTTAGAACTTTATAAACTATTGATGTCTATGATGTTCAACTCTAAAAAAAAAAATTGGTATGGTAGCTCATATAAATAAAACATGTAAAAAAAAAAAATCAACAAAGCTATTTTTTTATTATGCTTTTTTTTTTCCACACAAAAAAAAAACATGGAAAAGACTCAGACAGTACTAACAATAAAACCAAAATACAAATTGAGGGGCAGATATCAGACCAAAATTCTAGCCATCAATTACTTCACTTATATTATACAAAAAAAAATTATTTTGTTTAAGATTTTCAGCTATTGGGCCATTTTTGTAAGTTATGGCAAAACTAGAAAAATTACATACCAAGAAAAGTTAAATCAAAATCCCCCACTATGTCCAGCTTTTTCAGACTGTGTGGGGATCCTGACTCAGTAATAAGTAGTCCTAAAAAGGTTTAATAAAATAAGAACTAATTCATTTGATAAGCATTTTAAGTTTGTATTATTTAGAATTTTAAACATTTTAGTAAGTAAAAAGTAAGTAGGTCTGATTTATTTATATAAATAATCAAAGTAACATGTAGCTCTTGGTCTATATTTTTATATGTAAAAAAAATAAAAGGTGGGGAGAGTCTTAAATTTAAATCTCGGAGGAAGACCTTTTGAGCCATGTTAACTTAGGGGCCATCCATATACCATGTATGCATTGAGGAAATAGGGGTGTTTGAATTTTCTGAAGATGTCACATACATGATCTGGTAGAATCAACTCAATAAATAAGTCAAGTGTGCACAAATTTATAAAGACCTAAAGAGCTGACATAATATTTTTTTAACAAAGCTTGTGCAAAAATACTGGTTAAAAATCAGACCACATTTTTGCTTTTGTTTGATAATTTTATACCAAATTGTTAGTTGAATTTTTGTTATTTATTTTTATGCATGATGTTTTGGGCTATCATTGGTCAAAATATTTAAGGTTTGAAACAAATAGAAAAAGAAAGAGGACAAAATGAAAGATTGTTGAAGCATGTAGTTAAACCAATAATTAGACTTCATTATATTAACACAGACTATAATATACATGGACCGCTTGCTTTAGTATTTCTGCTATATGATGACTTGAAACTGATGATCGGAATTCCCGATTCTAAATAACGTAATTGCTATACAGGAAATAAAGTTATTGATATACAACTTCCGTTTTATTTAATCGCAATGATTTTCTCACTGAAAAATTAAAATCGAAAGTAGTACAGAGCGGAAACATTTATAGATCAGTGTTGTGTGCGCACGGAAAAAGAACATAAGCTCTAAAAAAAAGAGCAGGCGGTCCATCTTATTATAGTCAATGATATATTAATAGGCCTACAAGTATTCATTTAAAGTAAAAAAAAAATGTGATTTATTAAATCGGAACTTGTATAACAATTACTTCATTTAAAATCGGGAATTGCAAAAAAAATAAGATAATATCATAAAAAACTAAAGCAAGCGGTCCATGTATATAATAGTCTATGGTATTCATTTGAAATTTTACTCAAAACACCACACTAAATTGATCCAATCTTTTGTTGGTAGCAGCACTTCAAATTGATTACAAACACTTGTTGTTTTTTTTATTTAGGCCTGCACTAAAATTTAATAAAAAAAACTTTTATTTTCCCAAAAAAAATATATGGAGTGCAAGAGTACTAAAAATCATTTGAAAGCAATAGCATTCAAATATTTTAAGCTTAAAAACATAAAATATATTATAGCTTGATTTTTATTTATATTAGTTTAGAGTTTCAATCATACAATTAAGTTCAAGTTGTTTATATATTAGCCTACATCTTAAGTTGGGCACTTCAAACAAAATGTCACCCTCATTTATTATAGGAAAATGTGCATACTTTATGTCTTTATTTTATTTTAACCCAGTAAAATCAAACTCATCCCAGTGAAAATATTAAAACTAGATCACAGAAATTATAATTAGCTTAAAAAATGTAAAAACAACCCTTTAAAACCTTTTAGAGCCATTTTCAAGTGTTCACTTAGACTTTCTTAACAAATGTCAAATGAGGTGTCATTAGCAAGATTTCATCTAGTTCTAGACTATTTAACAGCGTAGATAGTGTAGGTAGGTTTGTAACTGAATTATTAATGTGAATTTGTTATTGAAGTCACTCTTTGAAAGTATTTGACGCTATCTTACACACTCAGATGTTTAGTTTTGAAGATTGTAGAGTATTAAAAAATTAATTGAGTTATTTCTAAAGTAAAACTACTGAAGTCTAAAGCTTGGAATTGGAACTTTGTAATTGTAGTTTATTTATTAAATATAAAGTAGGCCTATTGTCATAGAGTATAGTCTATAGGCTAGTGACTGACTAGTTGCTAGTATTGTAGTATAGACTGTATAGGCCATTGCCATTGGCCCTCATTGGCCTTTTAGACACTCCAATACACTAGTAACACTACACCATACACTATACAGTAGGCTTTACTTTACAGTTATACAGAATACAGGGACCTATAATTAATAGCCTAATTATAATTAGGCCTATTTATTATGGGCCTAATGGGCCTCTGGGTACCGATAGACTATAAGACTATAGCCTATACACTGAGTCACTGATGAGTAGGCCTAGTATTTGGTGTTACGTTTAGTTTACAATTACAATGACAATGATAAAATTGTGTAATAATTAATAAATAATAATAAAGTTGGCCTAATAATTGAAATCAGTGTAGCCTAGTGTAGTTGATTAGGCCTATTTTATTTCATTCAATTAAAAGTGTAGGCTAATTTTAATAATTAGTAATAAATAACAAAGTCTGACTAAGTAAGACTTAGACACTAAGACCTACTATTACTACTAAGAACTAAGTCACCCCCTAACCCTCTTTAGAAGTCTAAACTAAGAAAATGAAAACGACACGAAACTTGGTAGGCCTTCCTTGTGCCTTGTCTAGGAGTCTAGGCCTAGGCCAGGCCTTACATTAAAAACATTGTTTCATGAATGAATATTGATATTGAATGAAAATGAAAGGAATGTACAGAGTCTTTAAAATAAAATATGTAGCCCACTTAACAATACACATGTCATAATCTATTACGTAATACGGATTATATTATGAGCTAAACATGTTTTGTTTGTATTCCCACCCACCCCGCTCTAATCCCATGAATTACGAACGCGAAGGCTAATCTGAATCCTAGTTTCTAGACTCTAGACTAGCTCACTGTTTCTGAACAGAACAAAGACTAGGCTTGCATTACAAAAATATAGAAATTTACTATTTAGGCCTACATATTATTTGACGCTTATTTAAAATAAGTGAGTTACCTTGTTGTATTGGAAACATATCAGTTTCCAAAAAAAAAAGTAAACAAAATCCCCAAAGGAATTGATTTAGACTTTGCGTAAATACTTCACACTACCGCCGACAAATTTTCATGGCGGTGAATGTGTCAGGATTCCTTTTCCGTTGAAATATAGGTCACAGCCTCGAATTGATCCCATTTCCCCCCCCCCCCCTTTAAAAAAAATACTGAAAATCAAAGCTAAATCAGAACTTATGTCATTCAGTTCACCAACCCACACGCGAGGGGGGGGGGGGTCTTATAACTAATAATTTTAAACGCGTTATTTATTTATCTATTTATAATATTTTCTTCAATTGCTTACGGTCGACCTATAAGGCCTAATTAATTTTGTTATGGTGGATGTATTGTGTATAGCAGGCCCAGGGCCGGCTCTAGGGTTTTTGGCGCCCTAGGCGAAAACAAATTATGCGCCCTCGTTAAAGTGCCTTTGTTGGGGTCTGCCGAGTATGGAACTTCGAAAATGTGTTTATGTTAATAATTGTTATAGCCCAACAAAGAATTTTATTTTATAACCTTTGCTTGATGACTGTGAAATGTAAATAAAACAGTTGAATGAAAAGTAACAATGGCTTTGCATTATAAATTAATAATTAGAAATCTAAATTATTATTAGAAAAGTTACATAACACACAGTTTTACATTAGGTATATAGGTTTATAGGTTTTATAATTGCATTATGTAGGCCTACGTGTACAGTTCTCACAGTTAGATTATATATATTTTTTCTGTTTTTAAGCTTATAACACTAAAAAATAAACACAAAGACTAGGCTACTTGATATTGCTTGATATTGGATATTTGGTTTTCTTAACTACGGTCCAAAATACTGATTAACAGTATTTATACTCCTATATAGGCCTACTGAAACCGTAATGGTAGGCCTACTTTTCTTGCTTTCTGCTTAGCCAATTCTTGTCTGAGGGCTTTTGAGTCTAACTGTCTGCTATCTCACTTTCAAATAGAAACTGTCGCCAGACCCGCAAGTCTCTCCTGACACATTGTACTAGGCAGATAGGTTTTAATAAGCTTAAGTTTTGAAAAACTTCGTTCAGCACTAGCTACAGAAAGTGGCAACGTAAGCATCCATATGTATAGGCGGCTGCCTAGGGCGCAAAATTTTGGGGGGCGCAAAATTTAGGATTGTTTTAAATTTGGGGATTTAAAAATATAAACTATATTAAAGTTTAGTGCTTCTGTGCGCTACTAGCACAGGCAGATGAATTTCTAGGTAATGAAAGGCTAAGGGTAGTTTATTTAAGTTGTCTTAGAAAATACGAAAGTATGCCTAAGAGTACTTAGTTTGACAACCTCACTGTGCGTAGCGGAGTGCAAAAAGGCAACCCCTAACTTCCTTCAGCCACACCCTGGATGCGATGCGGAGGCGGAATATCACAGTGAAGTGACGTGACCGTGTCTTCAAGTCAGTTCGTGAATCGTATATCGTGAGGGCGCTGAGTTGTTTGCATTGGCAATGCAGTTGTTTTGTGCATTTTCAGACTGTTAATTACGAAAAATTAGTACATTAAATCCCTTAATTGGCACAAGATGGTCCAGTCGAATTGATGCACTAACACATCTGCGCTACCGGTTATCTCATGTTTGTGATGCTTTGGAAGAGATTTCTGAAGACACTAATTGGATCTAGTGGCAGTATTGCGAAAGTAGAAGCACTTGGGTTACTTAAAAATATATCAGACTTCAAGTTTATTGTTGCACTTGTCACATAGCACAACATTTTGTTTCAAGTAAACATAACTAACTAGTAAGATACTGCAAGAAACGGAGTCTCCAGAGAGAAGTTAGTCACCTGGTTACAGATAGAATTGATTTAAAGTTCAATAGAGTTCTGGTTGAAGCTAATGAAGTAGCACAATAAGTTGCATGGAATAGAACCAGTATTTGAGAATGAGAAGGTCCGAATTAAAAAAAAAGAAGAACTTGGATGAACCCAAAGATTGATGCTTACTACAAACTCTCCCGCCAATTTCAAAACATCATCTTCAGACTAAGGACTGATCACAACAGGCTAAAGCAACATATGTTCCGCAAACTACGAATCGGAGCAAGCGAAATGTGCCCCTGCGAAACAGCTCCCGAAAATGCGGAGCATGTCCTTCAGACCTGCCCTCTGTATCTTTCTACCCGGTCAGCCATTTGGCCCCTGGGGGCTACCTCCAACGACAAACTGTTCGGTGGACTAGAGCAACTGACAGCCACGGCGCAGTTCATTACAACTATCGGACTTGTTGTCTGAATCCTCCCAATCATAACATTTGAGAACGAAGAAGAAGAGAAGAGAAGAACTTGGATGGTTACGAATCAACAGATGAATCTGTAAATATTGCAGGTGACCCATCCGAAAGTTTCAAGATCCACTTTATTTTGCTGCTTTAGACACAAATGTTTATGCGGTAAAAGAAAGATTTTCCCAGTTAAATAATTTAAAGTATCTTGTGTATTTGGATTTTGTACAACATTTCTGACCTTTAAAAAAAAGACTACATCAGAGATTAAGTCGATGTGCAAAAACTTGGAAAAAGCATTAACAATTGAAAAAGATGAAGGTTTGAATGAATCTGACATTGCTGCTCTACGACAGTGTTCTGAATTTAGAGCGATTTCTCATCCTCTCCATGACTCAGTATCAGACCTTGAATAAGTCCTAAACTACATTTACCAACAGAATCTTGAAAATGGATTTCCTAACATTTGTGTAGCCTTTCATATTTTGCTTACGTTGCTACTTTCCGTAGCTAGTGCTGAACAAAGTTTTTCAAAATTTAGCTAATTAAAACCTATCTAGTACAATGTGCCAGGAAAGACTTGCGGGTCTGGCGACAATTTCTATTGAAAGTGAGATAGCAAGACAGTTAGACTTAGACTCAATTTTTAATGCCTTCATACAATAATTTTCTAAGCAGAAAGAAAGAAAAGTACCATTAGGGTTTTAGCCTTTAGGAGTATAAATACTGGTAATCAGTAGGCCTATTTAAAAGTGACTTTTGGACCGTAGTTAAGTATTATAAAAACTGATAAAAATATCTATAATCTAACTGTGAGTTTCGGTTTGTTATTAAGAGAACTTTAACAATTACTTAATATAATGCTCGTAAATAGTTTTTTTAAGTTTAAACAAATAAATATGATCCAAATTATTTTGTATGCTTATTTAAAGAAGAAAAAAAACATTTGAATGCAATTTGTCTGTATCAATTAATGTGAGCCTTGCTTAAGCTTCAAGAGTTAGGCGATTTTCTTATGGGATTAAAAAAAGTTGCATTGTAAGAGAAATTTTTTTATGAGAAAATCTGTTTACAAGTGTAAGTTGAGCCAATAGATGAAAGTAAACAAATGCAACGTTTTTCAAACAAATGAACGGTTTAAGTATAGATCTCGCTGACGACATTTCTAAGCAGCCTTCTTCCAGATTTGTTCGCTTTGAGTGCTTCAATGTGCTTCTTATGCTCATCTATGTGTAATGTATATATATATGAATGAGTTTTAACATAGGAGAAGTACTATAATGTTTTAGTAATATCACGGATAAATATGTCCAATGTCCATTTTTAATCCAAATTCTTTCCAGTAAAAATGAGTAACCAAACAGTTCAAGAATTGTTTGATCCTGTCCTTGTAAACACAAGTTCAACATTTAAATGAGTCGTTATGTCTGTCAAAAACATCAGGCATTCTTTATCATTCAATTACTAAAAATATTGTTTCATCAAGAAACATCGTATACTGCTTCCAGCCAAGAAACGAATCTATTTAACACTTAAACTTGACTAAGCCAGCGAACACTGCTGTGCAACAGCAGCTCTCCATAATTATTCACTTTCGATTTCTTGTAGTAAAGATTTGAATTGCCGGTAAATCAACAAAGAGTGGGAAACTATAAAGTTGACTATTTTAACAACAATTTCTATTACGGGGCGCAAGTCCAATAAAGAGATCTTTGCACACAAACTTTCATGGTGTATATAATGCAATGGAAGCTTAACAATGTGGTTTACAAGAAATTCGACAAATCTTTTCTGTTTGCCAAACATCACAGCAGCGTTTTTGTCATTTTCGGACATTCTATGGGCACTTATACCGTGATATAGGCCTATACCGCCGCATAATAGGCTATAACATTTTGAATAATTGTAAACGTTTTCTATATACGCTATTTAGGCCTACAGATAATATATTATGGTGAAATTATATTAATTTGAAGGATATCCTCTTGTTAAGATAAATTTTAAATATCAAATCGGAAATCTGAAATCGATCAAGGTTGTTGTTTAATTTTGTATTATTCCGGGGAGGGGGGGGTATATTTCGGTGGCACACTCATTTTTTTACGTTAAACTGAAGGATATACTTTATAATAACATTTTATTGGAATCGCGAAAAACAATTCACTTAATGGTTTGCAGATACTAACCACTTGTATTCGATATTTTTTGGCTTGCGATATAATACAAACTAAACCAACCAAATGTAGCATGGTCGGCACATTCTTTTGATGTAGGCCCTATCATTCTTTGATGTAAGCACAGGAGACGCAAAGACTTGTTTTTATCCGCTGAAACTGAACGCTTTCGAACAGGTAAACGACATAATGATTTATTTGAAAATGATCAGCGAGAGCTAATGAAATAAATGACATAGCAAGCAGAAGCCATTAAAAAACACACTTTTTTCAGTGGGTCCTCCTCGTGCCAATGCTTGACACGCGTGCCGTGCGTAGGTTCCCGAACCCTGCTTTGGAGCACCCTTTGAGAACTCTGCGTGCTCTAAGCTTAGGCCTACTTGGAATGCGCGCCAGTTGCCAGTTCATGGTAGCTGAAACCAGGGTTGATGTGGTTTGTGACAGTTTGTGTACATGAGATTAGGAAATAGTGGCGTAGTAATGGATTTTGAAGGCGGTTAGGCTATATATTTTTGGAGTTGTTTTATTTTTGGAAAAATATATTTGTTTATGTTTGGAGCAACGTCGTTTTGTCTCAATAAGAGCTAATTCACAGGAAGAACTGGAAGCAGTGTGATTCAGTAGAACGACTTTGGTGTAAGGTTTTGATCCATCCCAGAGAACAGTTGATCATATATATAATATACAGATATGGGCTAATTATAAGGAGGCATATTTATGGTAGTATATCGCTTAAAATTATTCACGGGGCCTGAAATGTCGACTTTGACCTTTCTATTATTAGTAGGCTACCCCATTACACTGCATTTGTTCTTATAAGTTTACAGACGTTCCTTCTATTACGTCCACGTGTAGGCTACTATACTAAGCTTAGGCCCAAAACTCCTGTAGTTCTATGAACTCCATCTGTAAATGTGGGTGCAGTTTCAACTTTGTTGACTAAGGGGATTCGAATAGTCACGAAATTACATTTACGTGTTTCAGTTACGAAAGCACGTTCGAACTCAATTAGCCTGTAATTAGCCTACGAAGTGGTTTGAAAGCGGTTAGCGCTAGGCCTACTTAATTTTTATATATATATGGCTTATATGAATATGGCCTAGGCTACATACTACATCATACATGTATTAATTATTTGGCTTTTGTAAATACAAAGTCAAAGTTATAACAACTAAGACTTACAAGTTATTATTTAAAATGATTTTTTTTCCAGAAAATATTCAGACATGGAACGAAACGTTTTTTTTATTTTTTTTAAATATTTTTAAAATTTACATTGTGGTTAAATGCATTTTGTTTTCTAGTCCGCTACACTATTAGGATACTTGTAAATTTTAACGTAGGCCTACTGGATTTGTGCATTTATTTTTGGAAACACACTGTAACTGACCAGTGGCACACAATATTGGCGTACTGATACATTTTCAGTATAAAAAAACATGAACCATTTTGTGGCTCTACGACATTAGCGAAACAATACAGCATACTTTTATATTCTTATAAAATTGTATCAATTATTTTTAAATATCAAAGGATGTTTATTTAGTTCAAAACAAATAATTTGTATAGTATTAGCTAGTCGTATTATTTTTTCCTGCATGATTAATATTTTAATCCCACAGACTAGTAAAGACTTTATTAGGGACATATTAAGGGTTTAATATTATAATTTATTTAAAGTATATACTTTGTATCAATTGTAAAGAGGAAAATGGTTATCGATAATTTACTAAGAAAACTGAACTAGACTATACAGATTATTATTTAAAAAATAATAATTTTTGTTCTTCTGTTCTGGTAAGAAGTTTTGACATTTTTTATAGATTGGAACTATTTTAGTAAACTGCGCAAGACACAACCTTATCACTCAATAAACGTGCTAACTTCCTTTTAGAAAGAGACTTTCCACCATGAGGTTGTGTTATATCCATTGTGCATATTCTTATTTATAAACCATTAATTTTTCTTGTCTCATCGCTATATTTGTTAAATTGTAACACTATATTGTTAACATTTAAAAATTAATTATACAATAATCATTGTTTTAGTTGAAAACGCGATAAAAGTAACGTTGCACAACAGCATGCAATTGATGCAAATATAATAAATAAAATTAAATAAGGCAACATGGCGACTAACTCAACTCATTTGTGTAATTTTTTTGTTAGCTTATAATAACTTGTAAACGTTTCGTCGTTATTTTTCAGTACCTTAAGACTCCAGAAGCGCTTAGCTTCTAAGGTGCTCAAATGCGGCAAAAATAAAATCTGGTTGGACCCAAATGAAACAAATGAAATCGCAAATGCCAATTCACGTGAGTAGGCCTATTCCCCCCCCCCCCCTCCCTTTTCCAAACATTCAAATGATTGATTTGAAGGTTTTGTGAATTTTAATATTTTTGTAGGTAATCTTGTCTTATCACAATGTATGTATGTATAATTTTTAAGTAGACTTGAATATGTATAATTTCAATTCATTAGGACAGAATATCAGGAAACTTGTTAAGGATGGTCTTATCATTCGCAAACCTGTCAAGGTACACTCTCGTGCTAGAGTACGCAAAAATGCTGAGGCTCGCAGAAAAGGTCGACACATGGGTCATGGTAAAAGAAAAGGTATGTGCATTTTTATGCTTTTTATTCTCACTTAGCAAGATTAGTATTAGTGAATGGTATGATGTTGGCCTAACTTGTAAGTTATAATTTTCCTGATTCAGTGATAAACATTTTTACTCAATAAGGTACTGCTAATGCCCGTATGCCCACCAAAATATTATGGATCAGGCGAATGAGAGTACTTCGCAGACTTCTAAGAAAGTACAGAGAGGCTAAAAAGATTGATAAGCACTTGTAAGTAATAGCTTGTTTTGTTCTCATTAATGTCTAATAGTAATACAGGGCAGGGTTTGGCACCTATGAGATCAATGCAGGCTTTTTTTTTCTATTTAGAGCCATGCTCCAACACATGCATGTTTAAGAAGAAAGAATATACAGTTGTTTTTAACATAGATAGGCCAAAGGTAGGTGCACAAGGAGCCAATGAAACTTGCACTGAACTAAGCACCACACATTTACAACAATTGCCTACTCCTGGTTTTATTTACAGCATATATGTAGACGTATGTTACCCATACTAAAAAAAAAGCATACATGTCCAAGTGTCTGGGGGATTCCTTTAAACCAGACTGCAGAGCCATTGGCTCACTTGCTGACAGTGCCAGGCAAATTTATGTCTAGTTCTGTGTTTTAAAATGTTGGTAATGGTAGAATCAGGGAGTAATGTATATCTGAGATTGATTAGCTTGGCATGCCAGTAGGAAATGGTCTACTGTTTCATATAGGGGGAGTTAAATGCTATGTTTCCTGTTATTAACTGGAATATTAGTGTTATGGTATTGCTTAACCCGATGAGACCGTAAGACCGCTTAAGCGGTCCAGCGCGCCTCAGTCATTCAGGCCGAGAGACCGCTTAAGCGGTCTAGGAACAGCCCTTGTATAAAGGCAGTAATTTAAGCCATTCCCTTTTCCAATCCTCCTTTTTAAATCTATAAATAAACCAAACAAACATGGCTGCCCCCATTGACTTTATTTTGCGATCTTTTATAGTAATAGATTGTGTTTAGTTTATATTGTTTTCGAAGCAAAAAAATGATAATTCTGAGCCAGGAGCATCAATAGAAAAGCGTGCGTGTATAAGACGATTTACTATTCAAGAATTGCACTAAAAATTAGAAGATTTTACTAAATTAGAGGACAATAATGATAAAGATTAGGATTAGGCCTAGCCAGAGGAATAGCTTGAATCGGAATCAGACAACATTGAGATAAATAGTAAAGGAGAAGAGAATGATAGGGCTAGTGTTATTAGTAGATCAGCTGAAAAAGAAGGTGCGTACTTGGTCCCTCTGGTGATATTGTTAGGAAGAAGACATACAAACATATTGACAGATCAATATTTCTGTAGAAAACAAGTAATCATCTCTTTTACATATTTTGAGCTGTTAGATTGTCATTATTTGTCATATGTGTGCTGTTTAAGTCCTCATTTCTAAACATCCCCATTTTTTCAATAATTTCCTGTGGCGGGTCCAGGCAGAGGGATGTTTTACTCTCAGCGGGACAAGGTCTCAAAGGGTTAAAGTGCTGGTTGTGAGTTGAAGATGACTAATTACTATATCTGCTGAGCTGTTTGTTGTCGCATTTATGTTCTATGGTCACTAAGCTGTTTCTGGGTAGCTTTCTAAGGTTTCCACTTTAGTTAATCTTGTGTTGTTCAATATTTGGTTTGGTTGCCTTTTCTTTCTCCAGTATGAATGATTTGTAATTGCTTTCTGTTGTCATAAAGGGGATGCTTAGGTTTTAATTCATCTGCAATTTGTTAGTAAGTCCTTCTTGTTTTAGATGTTGTCCTCCTCCTCTGTGAGCTTTTTATATGTTTGGTCATTTGCTAGTCTTTTGTATCTTTTCAATGCTTCTAATGCTGCAGTGTCTTGTCTTAGCTTTAGTGGCTCAGTGTTGACATATATTTCAAAGGCTATTGTAGGAGTTGTGTAACTAATTGTGCAGAACACTTAATACCACTTTTTGTTAAATACTTGGGTCATGCATTTTTAGCTTTTGAATTTTAAATGTCTTGTTTCTCATTTTCA
The DNA here is from genome assembly GCA_949126835.1 of Anisus vortex. Taxonomy (NCBI): domain Eukaryota; kingdom Metazoa; phylum Mollusca; class Gastropoda; family Planorbidae; genus Anisus; species Anisus vortex. The sequence goes on from OX421505.1 coordinate 14,638,344, forward strand.
TTATTACGATTTGTTTTTTTGCGATGCGCTTTCAAAGTACGGGTAGTTTTCACAGGCCATTCTTCTTGTAATACTTTTTTTATAGCCTTTGCCTTTAATTTTTACTTTATTAATCGATAGCTCTACACCTCCAAACATAACAATTAACAGTTCTGATAATAAGGATGCTGCAGATATAGACTTAGATGAATTTCCATTACAACTCGATTAATGGCTTTATGATACTTTATCAGACTTCAATGCTAGGGCTACTGAAAATATTTATCCAAATCCTAGGGTCTCAACACTCAGCGAATGATTCTACAGATAATTTGACATTTTATATGTATAAAAGTATACATTTCCAGAAAGCTAATATATTTATCTATTTTATGATGTAGGCCTAATTTTAAACTTTGGGGAATATTAAAAAATTCAAAAATAATTTACTAAGTTTAATGAGGAGTTCCTTTCCTTTGGCTAGTATTTTCAGGGGTGTCTTTGAAAACTAGGTTAGTAGCAAATGAGTTAATTAAGCAAAAATATTAACCGGTCCGCCTCTGGAGTTGTAGATCGTCATGCCCACTAGTAGATACTCTGAAGTTGCTGATTGCTGGTTGTTTCGCGTTTGATCCCACTGCAAGTTGATGACTATTATAAACTTTTAAAACTCTGACCAAAGAGAGCGTTAGTGGTTCTATTTGTACACATCGGTTATGTATTTTTAGCAAATTATTGAAAATTCAATAGCACATAGGGCCTATTATACAAAAATTGATGGCATTTCAGAAATATTTATAGAAGCATTAGGTTAGGCTGATGATGGAGAGGCTTTATTATTTCAATAATGCCAAGATAATAGTTTTTTTTAAACATTGTAGAAGTTGAAAAGACTGAATAGGTGGGTTTGAGTCCTACATTTCAAAATTCCATGTTTATCAGAACCGACCGACGGCTCAGTGATTTATTTTATTTTCACTTTTATTTATTACTTTATTTTCACCTCTACCTGGTACTGGCTTGAATTAAACGTTATATTTTTGCTGTGAAGAATTTTATTCAGTTGCTTTGATAGTTTTTGAAAGCAAATTTTTTGTCAACCTTTTTTTTCAATATACCGGTACAGAGTTACGCCATTTGACTCACGAATTGAAGGGTAGAAAATTTGCAACTGAATATGGGGCAAAGGGTTAATAATAAGTTGAGGTTATCCCGTACTTATTAGACAGGCAGCTGAACAAAACTGTGCCAAAGAACTGAAGTACCGTAACATTATATATTTTGAGTTATGAAGACTTGGGCATAAAATACTGGTGCATCATTTTCTTTTTAGAAATAATTTTCATTACCCTTATACCATATTCCGATTTTCTGTTAAGATACCATGAACTGTACATGAAGTGCAAGGGTAATGGCTTCAAAAACAAGAGAGTACTCATGGAATTCATCCACAAGAGAAAGGCTGAGAAAGCCAGATCCAAACTGCTCAGGTAAGATTTAGAGTTTGATACTGTTATTGAAAAAACGGCTGTTTGTTCCCATTCTGAAATAGATTGCTTTTTTTTTAACGTGCACTGCTAATTCTTGTCTATATATCCTTAACAGTGATCAGGCAGAGGCTCGCAGACAGAAGGTCAAGGAAGCTCGCAAGAGACGAGAAGAGCGCCAAGCCCAAAAGAAAGAGGAATTATTGAAAAACATTGAAGACCCCAAGAAATAGTCTAATAAACATGTTCTCATTTTGTCCTATTTAAAAATAGTTATCTTATTTTATTCTGTCTGCAATATATATACTTGTGAGATTTGATTAGACTATTAATGTGTGGTTTGGACAGTGTCACTGTCTTTGTTGTCCATTATTTAATTATTACCCAAGGGCAAAAAAAGGTCGACAAAACTAATTTGTCTTGACTTGAACAAAAAAGCAGGCAGTAACTCAAGTGAATTGTATTAAAGTGGCTAGCAGTAGCATGGTTGTACAAATTCATATTTTAGTGTATTGGGTAAAAGAAAACGTTTTATGTTTAAAAATTAGCTTCTGAAATTATACTTACCAGTAAATTTAAATATATGTCAGTGCACCAGATAGTGACAGTTACTCCCTTATTTCTTCCATGTGATGATTTTCTACCTTCTCTGTATGCTAGACCTGAATTATTTTGGGAAATGCCATGGCTCTCAGTGTTAAGAATTGATTGCAAATCAAGAGGTTGCCACTTCAGTTCCAGGCTTAATCTAGTTCAGTTCAATGTGGTACCGAAAGTATTTTTGAGACAATTTACTTAGATTTAAAGCAGCAAAATAGAATATATATATATCTAATTGGTGATAAATTATTATAACCTGGAACTTGTATTTACATTTTAAAGGTATGGTATAGTGGTTAAGTACCATATATATAAAAATGACTTAGACTTTTAAATACCAGTTATTCAGTGTTATGTAATCTCTTGATTTTATACAATTATACTTATAGAGATATAATCTTTCTCAAAGCACAATATTCCTCGGATTTAGGGGAAAAATTGGATTGCTGTTGCATACAATACAATTACAATGATACAAAACAAAGTAATTTAAACTAGGGGAACAAGAAGTGGAATACGGTAATTTAAACAAGTCTAAAATGATACCTGGGGACTGATGACATTTGATGAAATTATATTACGTCTTTCATAAATTTTCATAACAATAGAAACAGATCTGAAGGTGAGTGCTTGTATTTGTATGGATCAATATATTTAGTATTGTTAGGTGTGATACTGGGGTGAAATGGTTGCAACCCGACCAGTGAAAATGTACCTGTAATTTACAGATAATAAAAAAAAACGGTTGATTGCGTCACCAGCCAAAATAAAGAAATGTGGGGCAAGGGGTGTAGTAATTAAGAATAACATTCATTAGAAATTAAATTGCAATAGTTGTGCTGTCAAATCTCTGATCTTATACTAAGCTATACGTTATAAATCAATGAGTTAAAAAATTAAATATGTTAAGTATAGGACTATATAGACGTTGAATATGGCGTATGCTTGGTCTAATCAGTGTATGCCTATATATCTATAATACTAGCATCAAATTTTTACGATCCTAACGATTATAGTAATAGTAGGCCTATATTATTAGAATATTAAGCATAAAAGCTTAGTTTAACATTTTTGCTTTCCCCTGTAAATCCGACATTGCTTATAGAGTGGTATAGACCTACTTCTACTAGGCTATAGGATCGACTAGAGCGTGTACTATTATATAGAATATAGGCCTATCCGTTAAGAATTCGTTGTTAGATACCTACAATAAAAAACACCTGTGCACATCATAATTACACCCCTCTCTGCGGTTGTCAAGTGACAAGTAGGCCTATACTATAAATTATAAACTAGATATAATCTATAGATAATATATAAGTAGGCCTATAAGTATAATGTAATAATGTGACATTAAATTTAAATCGATGATTAATCATAAACATAGGTTCAGAATCATAGGAATCATAGATAGGGATCTATCAAATCATTGAATTCATTATTGTCATTGTAAAAAGAAAATACTGAGAATATAATGCTTTGAAAAGTTATTCGACTTTTTCGAAGTTTTATTTATAGGGGCACCTTTAATCTGTATTTAGTACCATTCACATAAACCATATCCTATGTTCTATGTTTATATTCTGTGGAACCATCAGAATAGAAATTTAATGGATCTTTAGGAAAAAACATTTCCATGAGCGTACGAATTTCGTATCTGTATATAGGTCAGCGATATTTAATTCCACCTGTAAGGGTAGTAATCGAGCAAATGGTATTGTGAAAAGTAGTCATACGATTTTATATCTTCATGAATGAATTTCTTTTAAATTAACGCATGTAATTTATGTATAAATTTGTATAATTATTTTAAAACTATTGTTCAAATAATTTAACTGCTTTTTTGCTTTTTTTCAACGGATTATTTTAGTGTATTTAAAAGAAATTTCCCATTTTAAAGTAATCGAACTTATTGTTTACGATACTAAATCATAAGGATACAGGTAAATATCAAGGTATGAATCAGGAAACGACGCTTACTATTAATGGCCGACTTTTTCATGGTTCATGTGTAAATTGGATGCATGAGATTAATGGTATCTTAAAGGTAAACTCTATTTATTCCTCTTCAAATGTAATCCTGTAATATCTTAGGATATTTATTTTAACCGTTGTGCTCTGATCAAAACATCACACCTTGTGTTCCAATCACTAAACAAAAAGAGTTGTGTGACACAGTGTTTTGGCACTTCAATAACAATTTGCATTGGCATTTTCTCATTTTCATTTAACGGCATTAGGCCTAGATCTAGTGACTAGTCCTGATTAGTATAGGGGAGAGGTGGGTAATTTGTACCCCCCAAGGGAAAAAGTTAACAATAATGAAACTAACAGTAGAAAAAGGTTTATTTTTACGTTAAAACCATTATTGGTGACAAAAGAATGAAAATACATGATCTGAACGTTTTATTATAAAAACAAAGAGCACAATTAATAAAAGAAAAAAAAGACAAGGTGGTACGAATTGCCCTCACCAGCGTTCAATTCGTACCACTAGGGGAGGGTAATAAGTAGGCCTACCAAAAGAAATGAAATAAAAATATTGTTTGTAAGGTTGACATTTATAAGTTGAGGTCTCTCTATATATATCTCATTTGTATTTAATAATTAATTCACAAATATAATTATTCAGTGACCCACTTTGGAAGGCTTATTCAGAGCATGCAGGATGTACATATGCTCTACATACAAAACATTATATAATGTATTCCTAGATGTTCTCACCCTACCAGTACCCAGTACCATTGCAAAACTTTATATTTTTTTTTTGCCTCCAGACCTTTTGTCTTTTTTTTTTGGTGCAGTCTCGTTACTTCTGCACTAATTGTAATGTAATTAGCACCGGTACGTTATACCCTCCATAGCGAGGTACGATTTAGCCGACTCAGACGTAACATTGTTTATTTCTTTTGTGTTTTTATCAGCAATAGAAAACAGACCTAAATCTATTTATTAATGAAGCAGACTGGATAGTCAGCACACTAAACAAATATAAATATGCTATGTTTAATCAGACCTACTTAGTACGACTAGAGGCACTAGTAAAAAATAACATCAAGTAGTATAAAAACATATAAAGTCAGCCTACCGTTTTATTTTCTTGTCCATGTCCACCATTGTTCTATGGCAGTCAAAACTAATGTGCTGGCATGTGTTAACGGGCTTAAATGTTAACTACAACCAGTCAAAATAGGTAAAACGGCAGAGGTACGAATTACACAGCGGTACGAATTACCCACCTCTCCCCTAATTGGGTGGTGGTTGTATGGTGAATTGAGTTTCATTAGTATCAAATGAGCAAATAATGAGAAACTAAATTATTTTGAAGTTGTATAAGTCATTAAGTGGGTGGACACGCATGAAGGCGAAGGCAACAGCAGCTCCTGAGCTACTATCTAGCCGAAGTTACTAAACAAAGTCAATAGCTGTAGCTGTATTTTACCACTTCTGGTCTAAAAATGAATGTAGGCTTTATTTTTAAGCTGATCTAGTTTATATTATCTTACATTTACATGTTACAGATGCTCTTTCTATAAATTATAAAGAAGATCATTACCTGTCAGTGTTACAAAATGTTATTCATGAAAATTAAATTATAAAATCATCTCGGTTATAAATATAATGTTAAGGAATACTATTACTAAGTAAAATCCTAGTGATTCACTTTGAGTTTAGGGAGTTTAGACCTATAGGCCTAATTTATTTTTGCTTTACTTACAGATATTCTACTACAAGATAACATTTTGCAGTCATGTACTAAAGATATACCTACAGTCACTGAAGAGTTATTAGAAAATTTATAAAAACATCAAATTGGTAACACAATTTTTGCACAATGGCTTCTAGCAATCCAAGAGGTTACACTGTGGACCCCAAAAATCCCAAAGCTGCCAAAGGTTCCTACTCATTTAATGAAGAAGATACAAAGCTAAGTTTTTCCTGTGCTAATGGAACCTTGTTTCTCAAGCTGTCTTCTGTTTTGTTATTTTTCAGCGGCCTTTTACAGGTAAAGATCCACACTTTTTATTTATATTGTTTTAAATAGGCCTATATATGTAAAGCATATTTTATTACTGAGATTTAGTATGCATATTGTTTATTTAGAATTGTGTTTATATAAATATATTGTGTTTAGGGTTATTTATTCATATTTAATAATGGCTAGGAGGTTATATGTGTAGAAACATATATTTTCTTGTATCTAAATATTTCTAGTATGCATGTTCCTTCCACCTTCTAACATGTTCTGTAGTATCCCTTTTATCACCCTCTGCACTAATACATATATAAGGTGCGTAGAGTTGTATTTGTTGTCATTTTTTAAAAGAGTTTTATATGTTATTTACCAGTGTAGTGTTTCCATTTTCATTCCTTCATTCATTATAAATGAGCCTGCATTCGAATTCTTTTTGATGCCAATGTGTAGGCTGCATAAAAAGTTCAGTTTTTAAATGTTTTAAATTTTCATCGAGTGGCTTGAGTGAAATATTTTCCAAATGGCTTTTAAAGGATGTATGTATCTGTATTTGACTTCTTCATTTATCAATATTTCCAGTTTTTAACCCATACACAACTGTCCTTTAGAAATTGTCTTGTTCAATTGTTTCCTTAGCTAATTGCCATTGGGGCTCCTTACTGGGCTGCAGGCTGGAGACGCTCAAAGATGTCTTGGCATGAAGGTGTGTGGATGACATGTCAAAGAATGGAGATGGACAATAAGTGGATATGTGGTGCTTATGACTACTTTGACGAGAGACCTGGTGTTCCCAGTAAGCTTTCCAATAGGACATTTTGTTTTGAAAGACAATATATTCAAAATAGCTATACTGTTGAACAAATTGGGAATGAATGTTGTATTAGAAATGTTACTTGTATAAACAAGTAGAATATAAGCACAAGTGGTGTCTAGATAACTTAAATTTAGCTTTATAAATCTCAAATTGTATATACACACACACCTACAAAAGCATATAAAGACAACACCATTCTTATTCTGTATAATATTTAAACACAAATAATTATTTTTAAAAGCAAGTTTACAAAGTTATTAAATAATTACTAAGCTTATGCTGGGTTGATAATTTACATTTTTTTTAAAATGTTATCTATAGTTTTCAATATGATGCAAATAATTTACTCTTGCTTTGAGAATGGGTTAATTCATTAGCTTAGTATATCCCATTGCTCTTTTCTATCAGTGTGGTATGATGCTGTGCAAGCGATGGGCCTCATGTCAATAGTCATATTTTTGCCTGCTGTCCTCCTCAATCTCTTCTACACCATGCATCCAAAGGGAAGAATGTACAAGGGCTTAATGTGCTTTAATTTTGCCCTGACATTGGTGACAGGTAATAGCACACTGCTAGTTTCAAGCTTTGATTTGATTTTTCTTTGTGAATTCACATGATACTTTAGATTGTAAACTGTAAGCATTTAAAAAAAAAAAACCTTTTTAAAAACTGAGGAGTGAAAAAACTAGGACAAAAATATTTTAAAAAAGCTATCTTTATTGCCCTCAAAATGATGTAAGGATTTAATAAGTGACATTGCTACTAGTTATTAGCTACGTCAACTTCCTTATCTATTTGATACTCTTTCAATACTTTTAGTTATTGATGATTAGTTATTGCTAAGAAGTTATAACATTTTTTATTTTCTTAGTTACTAAATTGAAAAAAAAGAGAACACCCTGATATTGTCGTACTTCATTGCTGCAAAATTAAAATGTTTATTCTTTAAAGTTGCCATAATTCTTACCATAGCAAAAATTTTGCCAACAACATTTTAAGTTAAGTTTCTGTATGAGTAAAGAAGTTTGATCATCATTTAAATCTATTTTTACATTGTATTATACTAGCACTTCTACCACTTATAATGGTGATCGTGTTTGCTGCCGGACATCCTGGACGGTACAGATTTCCCATTGCCTACATGGACGAGGACTTTGACGATGATCCTTTTGAGTTTCATTTTTGCTTTGCCTTTGAAATCATAGCATCTTTTGTCTCGCTGTGCGCATTCATCCTGGAAATTGTGGACCATAATAAAAACAATTGATCTGTCAACTTAGTGCACACATATTTACCTAATAACGAAACTACTTGTACAGTACCGGTACTTTAATATGTTTTAGCATGAAATGTAAAATGAAACTCTTTGTTCAAAATGAGGTAAAATTTATATGTTTATATATAAATAAACATTCCACACTTTTTATTTTTACACGTAGAATTTCAATAATCAAATGATTTGTACCTTTTCAACTTATGAACATGTGTAAAATATAATATTGATGCCAATGTTAAAAAAACAAAAAAAAGGTTGCAGCTATATTTTTCAAAGTGTTACTCATTTCTTAAACTCATCTTTCTTGAAATATTATTTCCATATTTACTTTAAAAGCTTAAAAAAAAAAATGTGTTTCATTTATTAGACATTAAACAACTGCTGACTTTGACGTTTATGTATGACTTTGTGTGATTTGGCAGCAGATCTGTACAAATACTAATAGACCAACCATAAAAACATTGGGTTATTTCCAAATAACAGACATTTTAAATCTTTGTATATTTTTTTTTATAACAATAACATAGAGATTTATTTGTACAAAAATTAAAATTCTATTTAGCTTTTAAAAGCATAATGAAATGTTAAGAGGATTCAGAGTGTATTGTATATTCAAAAAGATTGCAGGTAGATTCAACTTGCAAATATTTTTCTATGAAAATATCGCTAACAAAATTTTTGTGTGGAAGATATGCATAATTTTACATACATGATATTGGCCATACAATCCAAATTAAAAAATTCTTTTTTACCAAAAGGAAAGAATTTTTTTTTTATAGCTTTGTTGAACTTGATATAATTTTCTAGACATTGCCATTATGCAAAATGTGTTAATAGCTCATTGTATATATTTTGTACAGTTTTATACTACATTATCATACTTGATAAATTAATAAGATCCATAATGTTTGAAAACATAGAAGAAACAAGATACAAACAAGATACACAACTCTTCTAAATGCTATTTCTGTTATCTCCCATTTTCTGTTGGTAATAATTAGTTGTTTTTTCTTTTGCTATTTGATTTTGTCATACTTTATATATATTCAAGCATTCCCAATAAATGTACATATAAATCAAATTTGTTGCCTTTTTTCTTTATAAAATGTAGGCTATACACCTCCTTTGTTACTTATTGTCAATGGGTAGATACAGTTTATGATTGATTAAAGTCATCTCATACATTGATTATTATTAAATTAATATTATTAGGAATTCCCTCTCCTAATATATGCATATTTTAAATAATGAATCCAGGTTTGAGTGAGCATACAGTAGATTGCTGGCCCCAAAGTTCTGTGGTTACCATTATCAGTAATAAATATTTGCTATTGCTATACTCAAACTCAAAGTGGTTTTGTCTAACCATCTCTAATTCTAATGGGCACCCCACATCTCTTGGGAAAAGCCACACATCAATTATTGTGTGCCATGGTAAAGCAAAATGTTGAATTTTTTAAATAGCCCCTTGACAACTGTTTCATGTGTGGTACCAGTACACTCAATATATTTTATTTTTTTTGTAATGCAGAAACAACCTTTTTCTCTATGACTGAATGTAGAGTTGGTACATTTTATAATGCACTTGACATACCATAAATATTTCCCCATTTCGTTTAAATTCAATTATATATATATATACCGGTAATTCATATACTGTATTAGACAATAAACATCAGTATGTAGAGCTAAATATGACTTGACCTTCATTTTACGTAGAGCTAAAAAACACTTTAGTATGAACTTGAAATGTACAAAAGCAGAATTTTATTAACCCCTGAATCTGACAGCTAGATTTGTAAGTGCTTCCATCTTTGAAAAGTGACTAAACAAATATACATCAGCCTTGCTTTTCTGTCTTATACTTATAGTATTTAGTAGGTTATCATCAGAGAAAGTTTAAAAAAGTTAAAATTTGACTTGGTTTTAGTTTTACTGGTAGGCTAACCAATTTAATTTAACACAATAATTTTATCAATTGTAAAAAAGTATAGGCTATGTTTGAGAAAACCGGAGTAATCCCTTTAGCAGAGAGCATCTCAGCAGGGAGATGGAGATAGATAGGACATGTCTGCAGAATGTCAGCCGGCTCCCTCCCCAGGACAGCCCTGAGATGGACCCCCCAGGGAAAAAGGTCGAAAGGCAGACCAAAGGAAACTTGGAGAAGGACGTCGGAAAGAGACTTAAAGGCTTCAGGCCTGAACTTTGAGACAGCACCTCGAGCTGCAGCAGATCGAAACAAATGGAGATCCCTGGCTTCCGCCTTAAGCGCCAGTCGGCACTGAGAGGACAGAGAGAGAGAGAGATAGGCTATGTAATATTTGGTTTTGCCTTTTTATGTCTTTCTAAGAGCAAATTCATGATCTATTCAAACTATTTCATATAAAAAAATCTTTGAAATTATTGTATAACACTCAATAACAGAAAACAGGAAATAATTTTTAATGTACCAGTATATTGAGTCACTGCAGTGTAGCAGTAAAGCCCTGCAAAGCCATTCAAAGGGTCAAATTTTGTGGATTTGTACAAGTTTCTATACAGGTGCCCAAGTATAGATGGAATATGTCAAAAGAAGTGCCTGGTCATCAAGGGCCGGCTTATTATAATATAGGCAACCTAGATGGTCACCTAAGGTGCATAATATTGAGGAATTTTTTTATATTTGGGGATTTAAAAATCTAAATTAAATTTTAGTACTTCTGCATGCTAGGCAGAGGAATAAATAGGTAATGAAAGGCGAATGGTATTATATTTAAAATGTCTTAGAAAATAGGAAAGTATACCATAACACTAGTAATACAAGTTTCTCCCCACTGGGGGCTCTTTATATTAATGAGGGCGCATAATTGGTTTCCTTATAGGGCGTTAAAAACCCTCGAGCCGGTCCTGCTGGTCATCAAACCTGCAACAAAATCCTCTTGTATGATGTAGTCGAATTGGTCATGGTGTTTTTAATCCCGTTGAAGTTTAAGGATATTTTAATTTTCCTAAAACTTCACAAAAAAGGCCACAGAAACGCTTCTTCACTTGTCCTGTGTTTATTTTTTTTAAATAATTTAAATGAAGTTGAAGTAAACAGTGCTATCTGAATCTGGTTCACTATTTTACCAATGCATTAAAAATGTCTGAAAGATGTGCTACTTTTAATAATATACTGTTATGTCCTTTCCTCATTGCGACTGGATAAAAGAAGTTTAGCTGCAGCATTGCAAATAAACTCAGAGCATTTGACTGCTGGCACATTTTATACATTTGAAGCATCATATGGGTTAGTGACTTATTCTCTAATAGTTAACTTTATTTCACCTGCTATTAAAGCAAAGTTGTCTAATAGGCCTACACAAATCAAATATTGTCTTTTTCCAAATGAGATACCAGGGTTCGAACAGAAAAATTGCCTCAAAATTCCAGGAGTTTTCCAGAAGTTTTTAGGAGTAAATTTTTTGAAAAGCCAAGCTGAGCTCTTTAAAAAACAGACACCTCGCTACACAGCTTTTTTGTTTTGTTTTACGACATTACGGGGACTTAAATAGCATCCCAAGTTTGGATCGAAAAAAGAAAAGATCTAGTAAAAAAAAAGAACCAAGGAGTAAAGGAGTGGCATCACTGGTGTCATAAACCTTTGTGCGCGGAAATAAAAAGTGGCAAAACGGGTTAACTCCAATTGGGCTTTCTGGAAAAGTGAAAGTACAATCTAAGAGTAAGAGCAGTGATTACGATTTTTATTAATAATTAATCTCCCTCGAAAAATAAGGAGTTTTGAGTATTTTCCCAGGACTAAATGCAGTTTTTCCAGGAGTTTTAAGGTCCTGGAACACAACTTTTTGTTTTCTAGGAGTTTCAAGGAGTTTCCAGGAGCTGTACGAACCCTGGATACTTGTTTTGTAATAGTAGCCCTAATTAAGGCCTTTCTAATAAAAATGTGCACATGCAGTAATATGCATTTATGTATTAACTATTTTTTATTTTATTTTTTTTAAATAATTATTTTATAATCTATGTTCTGAAAATAACTAACTTTAGCCAACCTACACATACATGTTAATAATAGTAATAGGTTTCATTTATTAATATTTCCATGTAAAGTAGTAATTTTCTGAAATTGAAAACTAAACCAATTCAATATACTCGATAGCTCTTTTTCAATTATTACCAAAAAGTGTTGAGAAGTAAATTTTGTTCAGTTTATTCATTTTAGCACAGTTCAAGATATTTAACAAATATGCATACAGTATACAGAATTCTTTGCAAATTTTATGGTGAACATAAAAAGCTTCTTAATAGCATTTAGGAATTTTATATTTACATAAAAAAAATAAGTGATGAAAAAAACACACACACAAAAACTGGTATGACAATCTGAAAAGTTTTCAAATTACATATTTGGAATTTTGACTATACAACAGTTTCTTTTGAATGTCAAGTTTCTAGATAAGGAATACAACATTATCTGACAACATGACTTGGTTCTCATCCATCATTTTATCTATGGCCCCAAGGATTTCATCCTCTGTAAATGGTGTATCCTTGTGCTGTGAGGCCATGTGCTCTTTAACTAAGTCAAGACTAACTGACTGAGTTTGTGACTTTTTGAAGAGTTGGTTGAGAGAGGACCTGAAAACTTTCAATCTGGAAACAAAAATACAACAAATAAGATTTAGATAAAGTCTCATTTATCTAAAACATTTAATGAAACAAATATTTTGTAATGATAAAAGAAATTATCGGTATATTATAATCATAGAAATTTCTTTTAGGGCTAATAATTTCAGTTACAGATTTCTCTCTAGTGACCAGTAGCATAACTATTGGGGCTGGCCAAAGATTAATTATGTACTAAACAGAGGTGTATGAAACATTGTTTAAAAACATTTAGCTGACAAACAAAAATTATTAAGCATGATGGAGCGGAGTTAAGCGACACTTGGAAACAGGGTGCATTCTTCCCATTTAACCCTTGGATCAAGCCCACAATTGTTAACAGGAACATACTGAGCGTGTGAGATTTCATGGAGAATAACACTATACGAATGATCATCAATGTCAATTGACTACAAATTTAATTCAAGAAAAGCTTCAATTTCAACAGAAATTACCTTCTGGGTAAATTTAGCTTACGAATAAGTAAAAAACTATAAAAAAAATAAAAATTCTATATACTATTAGTATTACTATATAGGTAACATTTTGCATGGCTAGGCCACTGCCAGTTACCTTTCATCTGTAACTTGTGTTGGTGGTGCAGGAGTAGAAGGTGCTGACCCTGACATTCGTCTTTTCTTTTGTTCTTCTACGACCTTAGCTGAGTCTGATTGGTAGAATTTTTTTTTAAACACATGTTAAAATGTATTTAAATTGAAACATTTTGCTATTTAGTAGAGATTTGGTAAGTTGAGTTAGAAATAAAGAAAAGGAATTTTACCTGGCTCATCAGCATTTTCTTCAAAGTCATAAGGGTCACTCTCATTTCCATCTTTTTTCTGAGATCTTGAAGTTCTTTTCCTGAGATAGAAAAAAGTAAATTAATGAAAGCATAATGGCAAATAAAACAAAAGTATAAAAAGGCTAGAGAGAATAAAAGAACAACATAATGTATTCACTTTTTAGGTGAAGGTGTTTCATCCTCCTCTTCACCCTCACTGCCGTCATCATCTCCCTTGTGGGCTCTGCGTCGAGATTTCTTTTCTCTTTCCAAAACCTTTATGGAGATAAAAAAGAAATAAGTCTAGATAATACTAAAGCATTTGTTTAGCCTTTAGTATTATAAAATAAAATTAGTTCTAAATCCTTTGCAAGTAGCTAAATGAAGACTAAGTCTTCTTGTTCTGTAAACAAGGTTGTAGAGGTGTTTACTCTTTAGCAGTCCATGCTAGACAAACATATGAATGTGTCTTTTTTAAAAAGATGTGTTGCTCTAGAGTGTGTTTTAGTTTTAGTTATCGTCACACTCATTTCACAATCGCCTAAATCATTTTTGGGGGTTTTGAGTTAAAGTTAAGAGTTGAAATGTATAGTCTTCTATTATGTAGCAAATCGCCTATATCTTTAACAAATTACAAAAATAGTTGTTTTTTACAAAATGCACCAAAGTGACATAAATTTTTTAATGTTATCAAAACATGAAAAAATTACTTGCGCGATTGTGTATTGACTGTGATGTTATGGTAGGTTTAGGGGGGAAAAAGGGGCATGGTTGAGATTGATTAATTTGATATATGTAAGAAGTAATAAGGATTAAAAAATAATGCATTTAGAATTAATAAAAAAAACTCACTTTTTTAAAGTAAGCAAATTCCACCAGCTCAATGGCAGCTTGTGCATCCTGTATTTCAACATGTTTACTTAATCTTGCTTTGGCATGGGCAGTGGACAGACGAATGATGGTTTCCAGTGCTCTAGCGGTTACTGGTTGTGTCTAGCAAATCAGAACCAAAGAATCGGTTTTAAATGTCAACAAATAGGTCAATGTTATTTTTAACTTCATAATTAAATTTAAATTAAATGTGAAAACAATTTGAATAAAAAGAGATCCTACTCTTGCAATGTTATCTTGAGTTAAGTTATCTTGGTTTCTGAGCTTGGCATATTCTTCTGCTATGCAGTCTGATGCAGCTCGAGTGAGAATAGGTTTCATTCCTTTAGCAATATGAATGTATTTTCTCATAAACTGCATGCTAACAATTTTCTCTCTGTGATGATATAGAATATAGAGAAAAAAAACAAATCCTATTACAAAACTATAATACAATAATGCACAAATTTAGAAAAATATAAAAAAATTAAAATAAATGCACGTTGCAGCCAGTAATATCAACAAATATATACAAATTTAGGAACAGTAAGCTTATTTTTAAGATTAACATTAATTAAATTTTTTTATTCAAATTGTCGATGTTATTCCAGTTAAAGCTCCGAGTAATATTAACTTTGAAATAAATGTTTGAAAAGAGAACAATAAATGTGACCACAACTACTTATACCACAAAATTGAGTTTAGCCAGTATTTTATTCATGTTTATTGAGTGTATTTTTTTTCTGCAGCAGTACTTTTTACAAGCATCCATATATTTCAAAATGTATTATTGATACCTTGTTTTCTTGGTCTATGTTTAGCTTTTATAATCCCATAAATTAAAACTTTAAACTTCTGTATAATTATCATTTTATTCTGATTCAAATCAAAAGCACATATATTCTTCACATACACATACCAATACTAGTTGATTAATACTTTTTTTTTTACATTCAAATTCAAATTATTTATTCTAATACATCACTGACATATATATATACACATATATTAATAGATACAAACAACAGTCTTACCCTTTTTTCCCAGGTCCGTGCAAAAATGTGTCCCTTTTCTCAAATATTGGTGTTTCATGATGTTCTTCTGTGTCAGCATCAGGATCTTGTGTCGCTAGCATAAAAGTATTGTTTCCCATTGGAAGAACTAGAGAAAATAAAACATTGTATATATCAACATTTGCAAAAAGTAAAGGATCTACAGACACAAAAATGAATGCAGTCATGGAAAAAGATAATGAAAAATAAAATGTTTCATTTGATTTGTTGAATGCTTTTTCTTTTCTTTTATGTTACAGATACTCCTGCGTCCTATGCTTATCCATGGTTTGCATTTTTTTTTTATAAGAGATAAACATAATTGCAGAAATATAACTAATAACTTTTGTACAAAAATATGTTGGGCTAAATTTTAAATGTCAATTTAAGGTAAGGTGGACATTAATTTAAGGTAAGGTGGACATTACCATCGCCATCCTGTTCTCCAGCTGCCCTGAATCGATGCATTCTCAAAACATGATCTGCAATTTGCCTATCTGAGTCTGGGTCCATCTGTAAATAACAACAACTATGTACCCGGTATTCCAAATTCAATTACTACATAATATATCAAATTCAATTACTACATAATATATTATATAAAACATTCATTAATTTACACATGTGAGTTAAACTACTAATACTAAAATGATTTTAAAAAAATGAAATAATCATTTTGTGTACTTGTATATATATATATATAAATTATATTTTTAAAAAAAAATCATTGTTTCAAAATATAAGTACAACAAACTACCTTATCTAGTACTATGAAAAGTAAATCAAAACGAGACAGTAGAGAATCTTGCAACCCTATATTTTCCATTGGAGTCTTGAATTGGTCATACTGAAGTAAAAAGAAATTTAACAGTACATAAACAGCTTTATTAGGCTACATTACTATTAAAGCTACACATATAGAAAAGATTCTAGTTAATGCTCTTTAATGTTTTTATACAATCAGATCTTTAGACAATGTTCAGAGCTGAGTTTATAAATTGTTCAAATCAATTGTAGAATGTGCGACATCAAAAAAAAATTAAACTGTTTTTCTACCAAAACTTGACCTTTTCCAAATTGTGCCATACTTGTGATGACAAATAAAACATTTGAATTAATTTCTTAAACAGTTTTTGAGCTCCCTATTCAGGTGGTCCTTTTTTCTTTTACTAATTATGTTTTGTACATAACCTATACAATTAGAAAATCTACAGAAGTGAAAGTTGAGAGATATGAGTCTTGTTTTGGTAAAATGTTCTGCACATTACAGCTATAAACGTATAATAGTAATGCCACATAAAAAGAGATTAAACATATTTTAGTAATTTATAACAAGCTAGCTGTTCTTTCACTCTTGCAGTGCAGAATTTATTTATTTTCAGCAAATATAATTTTTTTTTTAAACCTTCAATGTAAAACTTTTTTTTATAAACTAAAGCCAAATAATCATAGGGTTACTTATTTTTTTTAGATTCTCTTTCAGTGTTTATTGCCATGTAGCAAGTGTCTATTTACAAAGTTCATTTTACCCTAAAAATTATGAAGAGTTTTGCTAGGCTACAGAAAATAGCATTCTAGGCAGTATTATAGAGTTCAGTAAACAGGATATATGCAAATCCACTGAGCTATATATACATGGAGTGCTCAAGCAATTAAAATAGATAAGAAAAAATGGGAGAAAATGAGGACTTTTTAATATAGATAGGTGCACTGTAGACTGACCTATATATACATAAAATTACTTAAAATTTAAAAACTTTTTGTAATTGCGTCATTGTAATTTGATAAAAATGAACTATTTTATATAGACTCTATATACTCTCTTATACTAGAGAGTTGTGTTAACTTTAATAAGTACCGGATTCATTTCTTTGTCAAGTCAAAAGATGAAATGGTTGATCATTTGTCTGAATAATTCTTTGAATACCACATATGCTTATTTATGTTAACTGAGTAAGTAATTTTAATTTATATAATAGTATATATGTATTATTTAGACGATAATTTATATATAGTTCAGTCTACGCTGCACCTATCTATATTTAAAAGTCGGCATTTTCTCCTACAATTTACTTCCTTTGAGCACTTCATATATTAGAGCTCAGTGTGCAAATCAGAACTGTGCCAAATAAAAGCTTTACTAATTAATATATTTGCTAGTGGCCCGACATGAATATATTTGTTGACAATATTGTTGCTAGCAGCCCTATACCATAGGTTGACTCACTTCCTTCGGCCCTAATGTCAACTTTTGCCAAACAAGAGTTTTAAAAAAATGCTTTCACTTAAACCTCCTAATGAAGCTGATGAAAAATGCAAAAAAAAACAAACAAAAAACAACATAAAACTTCACTATTTAAGTGTTACATCCACGATTTACAGATTAGTACCAAAGTATTCTCCTTTCACACAAGCCACCTCACTGTGCCCACAAGTTAGAGACTCAAACAACTCACTCTGCCATAGACTGGATTAGCCGCAGCCAAGACGCTGCACCTAGCGTTCAGCTTGGCATGAATGCCGGCCTTGGCAATGGTAACGCGCCCTTGCTCCATAACTTCGTGAATGGCAGTGCGGTCAATATCTGACATCTTGTCAAACTCGTCAATACAAACGACTCCACGGTCAGCTAACACCATGGCGCCTGCCTCTAAACGTTTGTCTCCTGAAATGGAAAAATAAAGAATGTCATTTAAAGGGTAAGTCCTGCCTTAATAGTAACTTAATTTCATATTAAAGCCTTTGAAATATCATTTTCAAATATACAAGTCTTTCTTTTGAGAGTGGACGATAAATGTGTTAATTTAATTAAATTACATTGCCAATTACGGAAACTGTCGACCACGGGCCGGAAACTCACGAACAGGTAGTGACGTCACAAGTTTCCAAGATTTTTGTTTACAATCAATCGACTATGCTATAATCGACATGGCTTCACGCGACGTAGAACCATACACGTATTACATGTTTGAACAATAAAAAAAATCTATCAGACAACGAGGACGAAAGGAATTTTAACGCTGAATTCAGCATATATCAATCAATCGAGAAAAATGGATCACGCATCGGAAATATCAAATGGTAAGTTGACCTACTTGATTAGCCTCCTACAGTCCTACTAGGTTAGGTCTATAGTCTATGCCATAGACTATGACTATGCAGTTTCTCGACACTTTAGTAGGCTTAGCCTTAGCATCATAGCCTTAGGGTTTGTCTTTATCAATTTTTTAGTTTCTGACTTACGTTAAAGATAGGCCTATGTAGGTAATCTTCACACTAGTCTACATAAAACGACTTTTAAATTCACTTTTACTACCGGAACTTTTAAGCTATATGAATAGTATATATGCTAGCTATTGCCTACTATATTAGGGCCTAATTACTGTGACTGTATGACTACCCGGTATACTATAGGCTATAGGAGGCTTACTTGTGCGATTTAGTTCAGAATGAATACGCTACTAATAGTACTAAGTAGCCTAGTTATTATGAATTGTGACGGACTAATAATTATACTTGTAAAAAAAGCTACATATCGGTAAAGGTAGACTATTGACATAGGAATACCGGCCGTAACAGGCATAGCTGTTTCCTGGTCCTCTTCTTAGGGTGTGATCAATCCTCTTATCTTTACCACCAGTGATTATTACCTTTCTGTTCAATGTTTAAAGCTACTTAGGATTAATTGTATTTGATCTTGATTATTAAAAGATTACATTGGCAACAGTTTTTAGATAAAATAATGAAAATTAGCCCAATTTATAGTTAGGCTATATAAGCTCAAGCTTGAAACAAAACAAAAAAACACTTTTTGCATTTCAACGTTTAATTGAATCAATTGCTCTATACTATAAAAATATTTCATATACCGAAGAAGGGTTTTAAAAAATATAGTTGTAGGCCTATATGTGATTTATATAAAAATACATCAAATAGTGATATGTTAAAAAAACAGCTGAATTATGAAAAGTATTGACTAAAACCTAAACAGTAATTATTCTTTTTTTTTTTCAGGACAATGTGATACACAGCTTACAGTTACAGGAACTCAGTTTATTGGTGTTTTGGCATACTTGGTCATGAAATTCACACACCGCTGCCTGCTTGTGCTTTAAACAAAATAATGTTGGCCTATCCAGAAGGCAGACTAACTGGTTTCAAATGGGCCGATATTGATAAAGAATAAGCTGTACAGGCTTAGTTCTAAAGTATTAGTATATTTCTTTGAACAGTTATAAAATAAAAGGATTAAATTTGAATGAAATGTCTTTATTGCTTTCAATATAGTTGCTAATTTAAACAAATAAGCCCATGTATTATATACATTTTTAAACACAGTATAAACAAAATAACATGATTGATAATTAATAGGTAGTGCATTTGGAAAACAGTCGATCATCCTCTGTTCACTTTTTTGCAGTCATTTCCTTGGATTTATGAGCATTAGGCACTTTTAAAAGAGTATTCTTAACACAGGATATCCCACCTACCCTCCATGGCAGCAAACCAGTTGGTCCACGGCAGCTTATTCAGTATTCACAACTGACCTCTATATATAAAGACCATTTCCTTATTCGCCACCTGGGGACGCCCTTGGTAGGAGATGGTAGCTCCCCCAAGAAAAATTTTCAAATTTTTGTACTTCCAACTCCGACTCCAGGTACTTTAAATTTCCTCCGACTCTTCGACTCCACAGCCCTAGTTTTCACTGATAAAAAAAGTTATTTAAAGGAATTATTATTTCAATGTTGAACAAAATGTTTCAAGACTTCTAATACCAGTGTATGAAATATTTGTTCTTAAATAGGATTAAAATTAAAGCAAAGTTTAGCAATATTAATTAAATATGACAAATATTGCAGATATTTAATAAGACTAATTAGTAAACTAATTTAAAATGTCTATCTTATAAGATACATTTAGCTAATATCAGATTCATCGTCTTCATATTCACCTTTATCTGGAACTTAGTTATTGGTGTAGGTCACTGAAGACTTGCCTCGGCTATGGCTCACAGGTCTGAACTTCTACAGACTTGCATGTTTTAATCCCAGTTTGTACTCCTTAAAAAGTATTGTTAGATAGGTTGTAATGTAATATATGTAGGCCTACAAAGTAAATGGCATGAGTAAAAGTGAAATAAAGAAAAAGTATTTATATATTATAGTCGTTATATAGCTATATATATATAAGGTTTAGTCAAAATATTAAATATATTATATATATATAAATTATCATTAATGTATTTTTGAATGCTTACCCTTGCTTCTGATTCATTCTGAATATGAGATTTGTCTGTATCATCTTGTCCTCTTTGGAACTGTGATCCACATAAGATCTGAAGATCTACAGACATAAATTATGGCTTCGCAATTGTTGGTTCTCACAAGTCAAAGCTTCACTCAGTGGTGGCGGTGGCATTGGGTCCATTGAAAGAGATTCTCTATTCGTGGATTATATTTCCTGATTATAAAATGATTACAAATTTTACTATCACCTAGTATATTTTACATTTTTACAACCACATAATTTTTTTATATATTGTTATTTACAACAATTACACTAATATAACATCTTAAGCAAATTATAGCAAAGTATAGCTAACAATATATGACATGTAATGGATATATAGTAGACCTTTAAAGAAAGCATAGGCTCTACTCAGAATTTTAGTATTTACCATTAGGCATTAGGCTTTTAGCCTATAGATTAAATAGGCCTTTGCATTATTTATATGAGCCTACTATGCCTACAACATGGGTTTTTAGCTATGATACAGTTTATTACAAGTAAACCTTAGGCCTAAAGATTTTTTAAACTAATAGGTCATATAATAAAGCCCTTTACATTTATTGTCTGTGACTGTAGTCTAATATAGGCTACTGTATGACTATATAATAGGTTAATAGGCTATAATCTATAATATAGGCTAGGCCTAAAGCCACTTAAAGTACTTAGACTTATAGTAGTAGTTAGATCTATAGTAGTCTATACCTTTAAGCCTATAATTATACTATAGGCCTACTATAGCCTACTCTATAGACACTATAATATAGTGAGTCTATAGTTATAGACTAGGCCATAACATTTACATAGGACATAGGTCTTAGGCAGGTATAGGCCTAAGTCAAAAGTCTATTAACTTTTTTTAAATGTAGTTGCTTAGCCAAAGAGTAGAGTAATAAGAGTCTTATGAATTTTTAAAAAATTTACCTTTGATAATAATTCATTTTTCAAATCTCTTATGAGTAGGCCTATGCTTTTTTTTTTCTCCGATCGTCTGTCTTGTTTGAGGAATTGAGGGTGCTTCCGAATCAGTCTTAGATTTAGGCCTGCATTGTAATTGTTTTGCCACCTAACTTTGCTTTTTAAGGAACAGATATCCTTGTGAATGGACGGAATGCTTTAGGCATTCAAGATTTCTTCTTCTGAAAGCCCTTCTCGACTGCAAGAATGTTTACAAAATCCTCTCGCACAAAATGTTTACGGCAATCAAATAGTAGGCTATAAAATAAGACTTCACCCTGTCTGACACTTGTGACGTCACAAGGAAGGGAAGTCACTGCATGGTCGTTTTTTAGGTCAATCAATAATTACACGATTTATTAATGAATTAAACACATTTTTCAAAAGAATAAAAATAAATAAAATATTTGATAAATCTTATTTTTAAATAAGCTTTCAGAAAATATATAATTTACGTATTTGATTTTCAGGCAGGACTTACCCTTTAAGCCATAATACAAGCTTTTTAAAGATGACCTCCTAACCCTACCATTACAAACAGAGCAGTGAAGAAAAAAAGGGTGATAGAGAATTCGGCAATGAATATAAATAAAAACAAGAGCTAGTCTATCATGAAAAAGTAAACTTAGTTGATAGATTTTTTAAAATTCAGTAAGATATTTTGGGAATTAACTTAGTAGACCCAAGATTACGCTTTTTTTTCCTTTTAGTTTTAGCCATCCACACTCAATTTTAGGTTATAAATGTTTTGAATTCACTGACTCACCTGTTTCCTGATCAACTGTAACTGCGGCAGTGAGACCCACGCCAGAAGAGCCACGTCCAGTTGTGGGAATAGCTCTAGGTGCAGTGAACAACACATACCTAAGGAAACGGGTGTACACAAATTCAACAACAATCTTTCTATTCATATATCCAAAGTAAAAACAACCTAAAAGCCTTATTAAAAATATTAACAAAATAATAGAGCAGCTGTAAATAAGTTAAGTAGCTGTATCTATGTTGATGTGAGATTCTTTTCATCTATCCTTTAACTTTTAATAAAGAGGGGAACATAAAGAGTTTTACTGTAAATCTTGAACAACACAAACCTTAACATTTGTGACTTAGCAACTGAAGGGTCACCTATCAGTAAAATATTGATGTCTCCTCTAAGCCTGGTTCCGTTGTCTAAAACCTTTTCATTCCCTCCTAGCAGCATACACAGCACTGCTTTCTTAATGTAATCGTGTCCATGAATAGATGGGGCCAAAGAGCGCGACAACATCTCAAATGCATCCTGGTTTTATATAAATTAGCATTTTGAAAAATTACGATGGGGGTTGTAATCAAAAGTATACATAGTTTTTCAAAAACAAGTTATAGGCTCTAGTTAACTTAACTGTGACATGGTCAGTACATATTGTTCTGCAAATCAGTTCTTCGTCAGAATCCACATTTTTTTTCTATAAAACTTTAAAAAAATGTTTTTCCATAACAAATGACTCAATTTTACTGCAATCAACTTGGTCACCCAAAATGTGTGGGTTTAACAACTTATTTTAGCATTAAAAATGCAAAATAAAATCTAATTATATAAAATCGTACATGCTTTTTATCCTTGGCAAACTTTTTGATTTTAGCCACATCATCTGCTGAAAACAGTGGAGCAACCTCTTTGCTCATTAAAGAGATACTGTTTGCTATTAAAACAGTTCTGGAAAACAAGATGAAAGAAAAAGGATAAAAAAATAAAGTATAGCCTACAGTAATAACAATTTATCCAAAAAAAAATATGTGTAAAGAATAAGACGATACACATCAGAAATCACAGACCTAAAGGTTGCAGTTGTAAAACCATTTTTCTTAGAAGGTAAACATCTGAACATTCCAACAACTTGTACTCTGTCTCCAGGCTAAAAAAAAATGGATAAACAAAACCCTTACTTCCTTACCTTGGTACAAAAAAATGCACATATTATCACCCTCACTACGCTAAGTTACATAAATTAGCATGTGAACAATAAATAAAAATTATAATAAGGGTTGATTTTATATTGCAATGAAGATTAACATCATGTGATGCACAATACTACCATTATTTACCTTACAAATGTCTACTAGATCATTGTCTATGATCACATCTACAGATCTAGGCAGTTGACCAGGTGGTGATTTCTCTGGCATTTCCTGGATACTAAATGTTTGGTGATCTTTGTAAACAGATAAACCAAACTCAGTCTCAAGTAAATTGCCATCTTCATCCTTCAAGATGAAATAAAACAGTTTCAGAGTGTATTTTATGTAACCCATAGAGCTCAATATGATATGCACAGAAAGTATTTTAATGTAGCATGGAAAATTATTAGTTTGTTTACCTTAGTGGGATAAGCTGCACTGCTTGGAACAGCTTCAAGTGATGTAAGATCAGTATAGCGTCTTTCTAAAGTCTTTTTAGTTGCTGGGCAATAGTGAACACTCCTAACTATCTTTGGGCGAATCAATGAGCCTTACAGTATGAAATTAAACCAAAGAGAGACATTGAAGAAATTATACACAATAAAAAAAAAACAAAGATGATTATTTTGCATAAAATGAAAGAATAAATAAAAACATATCAGACATGAACACTGCACACACACAAAATTTAACCTACAATTAAAACAAAATAACTTACATTTGGTAACAATTCCCTCAACACAGACCATGTTTCCAAGGTATTTACTTGTTAGTGATCGAGGAGTGTTGTGTTTATCTCCAAAACTGAAACATGTGAAAATGCAACCAGTCAGATACCATAAATAGGCCTAATATTTGATATGCTACAATTTGACATTACAACAGTTAGTCCTACATATCATAATTTAGTCTATGATTAGTTGATTTGTATTCAAGAAAAGAAAAATGAAGGGCTGTTCCTTCATGCTTTTATTTTTGAATCAGCTAGAAAGAAATAACAATGTGTCCGATTCAGGCATTTTGATCCACAGACGATAGCAAGGTAGGCCTACAACATTTTAAGTGGGCACAGCTTACAAGATTGAGGCACTTTGGCTGAGCGGCATTATGTTCGGCTGGCATACTGAAGATCATGGACTTAAATCCTGAGCAGTTGATCTTGGGGATGGCAATTCAATGTTCCAACGCCTTATAACTCTGATAGCTGCTTGCCTACACTACCTTTTAATAAGCTTACACTTACATCATTTGTTATTTTAGTTTTTAAGTAAATCATTAGCAAAAGTTATCAAAATAACGCAAGACAAATAGTAAAATGTAGAGAGAGTATGAATTTTACAATGTAGACCTATGCCTATATTCTGGTTACTTGTCAGAAAAAAAAAACCCACATAAAAAGAGATAAGAGCCTAGAATTTAATTTTAAAAAATAGCAATTGGCATTAGTCAAGATACTTCCTTATACTGATCAGCCTACTTATGACTACTAACACTACTAAGACTAATGATTATTGCCATGCCATGTCATTAAGTCTTAGTATAAATGGTTACCTTCCTTCAAATCCAATGAAAAATTCTTCATGTTGTTTTCCATACAATGGATCTGCTGAGGAAACTAGGTCTTTCAATGCTCGTTGAAAACAAATAAGCTCTTCAAATGATTCATTCAGGAGCCTGAAACAGTTTTATTAAGCTTTACTTTAATGACTTTATACTTTATATTAGACTATAAATTATAATAAACAGTTATATAGTACTAGTGGTAATCCCCTTCAAAATGACCGAGAAACGAAAGACTAGGCCCTACAATGTGTTTTGTTAAGAGAAAAAGAAAAAAACAACAATCAATAATATAATTACACTGAGTTTGTTTATCATTCAATTTATAGATTGTGTAACGACCCTTTTTTAAGGATATTCTCAATATACTGAAAAGGATAAAGCAAAAATCTATAATGAAAACAACAACATAATTTGATAGACATTACGTCATACGCTAGTTTTTTTTTAAAAGTACATCATTAAAACTCTCCAAGCCAAATTGCTGGTGCGTACGTTTTAAAAAAGGAGATTACGCCGTGTTAATAAACAACCAAATGCAAGGGGAATTATTAGGAAAATCCGATCAGGCCTCGCGTTCAACATAGCAAATGAACAATCAAAGGGAGATCATTCTGAAATGGCGCTCAGTTTAGAACTTTGATACGTTGATTATCAATAGGACTAAGTTTATTATTTAAAAATATAAATTAACAAATTAAACAATATTGTTGATAAAATAAAATTCTTTTTTGGAGGATGTTTCCAATTAATACATTTAACTTTTGGCCCGATTAGTCAAATGGCTTAGGAGCCTGTAGAGGACAAACATATATATAATATACTGTATATACTTGCGCATAAGTCACACTTTTTTTTAACAAAAAATTTTGACAAAAAGTAGGGGTGTGACTTATACACCCAATACTGTTTTTGAAAAGTCCGAAAAACATCACTACTCTTTCATACATTTTCCTACATAATCTGTATAGTTGACTGTAGTGATGTAGAATTACTAGGATATGCGTAGGCCTACATTTTACATTAAAAAAAACTTTTGTGGGTGTAAATATACTATCTTTAAAATATAACTGAAATTGACAAATATTTTAGGTTTTTCAGACTCCTTCCCACCCCACTCCTGTTTCTTTTGAACTTTTGTATTGCCGAAACGTAGCATAAGCTTAAGGCGGCATTTTTCTTAGGCCTTAGGCAAATTACAGTATGGAAAGAATCGTAAATGTGCGAAAATCCGTCTAGGCCTATAATGTAGATATTAGCTTGTAACTTGTAGACTAGTAGCTTAAAATGCTTTTTATTTAGGACCTATGGCCTAGGCCTATAGGCTATATAGTCTACTAAAAACGCAGTGTTTAGCATTCAGAGAAAACAGCTCCAAGCAATGTTTCCAAAACAACAATCGTGGGCCGATCGACACAGGAATTTTTTTTAATTCTATATAGAAATAATGAGTAAAATGACAAAGTGTTTAATTTTTTTATTAGTAGTATGTAAGATTTGGAAAAAAAAACACAGCTTATTGTCGGGCACACCACCGCGTTTGAAATCATTACAAACAATGTTAATGGTAATAAGGCATGTGTATAGGCTTGTCAATACTGGCGCCGTTCTGTCTAGACACAAGTCTAGAAGGCCGTCACTTCAAAAGATTTGTTTGTGTCTGCCCACTATAGTGTGATAGAAACCTGAGTAAGGACAGGGACTTAAATGAAGAAACAGATCGACTACCTTACTTTCTCATATGACTAATGGCTGTATTGATTGGTTGTTCAAAATAAATGAAGCGCTGACTTTATTTGATTATATAAACCATTTTTAACTAAATCCTCCCAATAAGGGTAAATATTTAGTAACTTTTATATTTAAAAGGTATGCATATTTGGAGAAGTTAAAAAGGCAGCGTAACCCTGAAAGTCAGGGTGCGACTTATGCGCGGGTCAATGACAACATATAAGGAAATAATCTTCAACTAGGGGTGCGACTTATACACGAGTATATACGGTATATAAATAAACAAATATATAAACAAACTCACAGTAATTATATATGTTGATTATTGATAATTATAAGTAAAGACTACTAAAAGAAGCCTGCCTAGTCAGTGTCAGAGCCTAGTACTAATTGTATAGTAGTAGCAATGGCAATGCCACCAAATGTTTTTATTTATAATGGCTAATCTCATTTGGCTACTGTCATGTGAGACTCGTGTGTCTTAAAAGAAAAGAAAAACAGAACAGACTTACTGAGAGCATCTTTTAGGATTTTTTCTTCTTAGGTCATTAACATTTACTTTTATCCGAATTTCATTGTTAGCAACCATGTCTCGCACTTTCTGCAAATATATGCCTTGATCATTCTGAAATAAAAGTGCACTCTCATAATATTTGAATAGGATAGGGAACATAAAAATAAAGGCTATTTAACAATTTTTAAATATTTAAAATATTCCTAGAAAAAATTGTGCAAGAAACACTCGATGATAAGTCTACCATCCATCCATCGGTGGGAGACCCTTATATACAATCTAATAAGAGATGCTGATGATATCGACCTGTTGGCTAGGAGCAACAAAGAACTTCAAGAGCTCACAGACAAGCTTGCAGAGCAAGGGCATACCGAATGGAAATCATCTCAGAAAAGAGTAAAATAAATATAATGATCAACATGACAGATCCCAGCTACGAAGTGGCTATTCGGACCCGATAGACTCAGTAATAAATAGTTAGTATCGGTTAGTTTATATAGGTCAGGGTTAGGGATGGCTTTGTAGTATTTTTTGGTAATAGTTAGTATCAGTTAGGTTATAAAGGATAGGGATAGATTTGGTGTTTTCTGTGCTATTTCTTATAAAATATGTAGTTAAGACAATTATATTTTGTGTTTTTTTCCCCTCTTTTTTAATGTTTTCTATGAGTTCTAATGAATTCCGACTGAAGCTGTGTCTGAATAGCCATTTCATGCTAAAGGGACCCGGGTCCAAATAGCCGCAGCCTCCCAGCTAAGTGCAAACATCATAATCATAATGAACCAACAACAACTGGAAGAAGTAAAGAATTTCAAATATCTAAGAGCAATCATATCCATAGACGGAAGCTGTGAGTAAAAAATTCGAGCAAGGATTGGGACTGCAATGGTTTGCCTAGAATTAAGTCCTAAACCGAAAAAAAAGCATGAGAAAAATACTTAGGCCTAGAATCTTCTATGTAGAACACAAGGCTAAAGCATATATATGGTATGTGTGGGACAAAATATCCTCAATTGCAGGCCCTCAAGAAAACATTATGACAACAATCAAACTGCGCAAAGGTGGATGTTGGAAGGGCCGTCAGCGGAGATGCTGGTTCAACAATCATTATCAATGTAAAATATTGGACAGGGCAGGGCTGCAGTTGACTCAACTATTGACAACCGCTCAAGATAGGCAAAAGTGGAGAATGTTGACTGCTGAGGCTGAGGTGTCCATTCGATCCACCTAACGATTACACTGGTCAAAGTCAAGGGATTGATGATGATGAAATATCTAGTCTGAACTAATCTGTGCATGCATTTTTTTAAAGAGTTAATCATAGTTTAATATTTAAAGGGACATTAAATTCATTTATTATTTATAACTAGTATATTAAGTATAGGCCTAACTAGTTACACTAGTCCTAGATGATAGTAGATCTAAACGAAACGGTCGTAAGCACTTACATCGTCGTCGAGAAAATCCAGATATTCTCTTTGAATTTCTCGTAGACGTTGGTCAACTTCGGTAGCCATTACAATTTAGTAGTACCTTTATCAACTCGAATGTGCCAATTTCAATTTTACTTTCAAATTTGTGTCAACAGGTCTTAGTTGTAAAACAATAACAACATTTAATAATTTAATAACACTTGTTATAAAGAACGGCGCGCCAGCTGAAAATTTCGCGGGAAATTATTTATCCGAAAATTTCCGAAGGATAAATTGCACGGGAAATTTGTGTTAAAAGTCAATGTTTTGCTGTTGTCTGTAGCGGATGTGAATTAAAAAAATGGAGTATTCTTGATACAGAATTCAAATAAAACAGTTTATGGATAGTGTTAGCCTACTTTCTCATTAGATGGCCACTAATCCAAGCGACGAAGAAGATTTATTGGATTCTGATAAGTCGAATTCATGCTTGCAAACAAGTAATGCTGACAAAGAAGATAAAAACGGGCAATCCACTCTTGGGCCCGATGACGAAGCGTTGTTATTATCATCGCCATCACAATCACCTAAGCCTAAACATCACAGTCACAGCGATGTTACCGACGGAAATCACGGAAATAATAAGACTACGTTACCGGTACCTGAAACAAACAACCAGCCCGAGTCTGCTCATATTATTAGCGATGACGATGGAGATGACGATGATGTAGTAATTCTTGATGATGATGTGAACTTTAACCGTGCTAAATTTCCACACATTGTTTTGGATGACGATGAAGAAGATGACGATGATGACGAAGAGGAAGACGAGGATGAAGATGAAGAGGATGAAGAATTCAGCAGTTCTTCAGAAGAATCCTTTAGTGACGAATCAGACATGAATAATGACTTGTCAGATTATTTGGATGGTAAAATAAAAATATTTTATACCCATGGATCATTTTTCTTGTGGAATGGAGAAGGCAAGTATGAAAATAATGAAATGACGCAATAATCAATAAATATTGAATATTGAATATAAATAATAGGGGCCTACTCTTTATAGACGGAGCGTCTGTATATATATTGTAATATTATAAAATTATAAGATAAGATGCTTAAAGATTAAATTGAAGAGTTTTTAAATTCGGAGTGTCTGCGCGTCCGGCGACCGGACGTATAGCGCGGGAGATATACGTCCGGCGACCCAAGTCATGTGACCGACCAAATTTAAAACAAAAGCACACGGCTACTGACGCATGCGCATAATCGTTTATTCTTGTTCGAGTTGCTTAATTACTATTTATCGTGTGGAACAAGCAAGGTATCGTGGCCTAGTGGTCAGTAGCGTGTTCTGGCAACCGGAGTGTCGCAGGTTCGAGTCCAGCTATCACCATCTTTTTTTTTTTTTAAATTCAAATACAGTAAAACGAGATATTTTTTTTTAGTTCAATACAAGAATACCCTTCATTTATTCATGTGGGTGTACATAATTTCATTCAAAGTATCAAAGAAATAAAAAATTTGACTGTTAGGCCTAATGTCTATTTCTTTAGAAAACGTGTTAAGTGTCATTACCAACAATTTATAAAGTAGTTTAATAAAGTCATTAATAAACATCTTGACTTGCGCTACAATTTCAATTATGATAAGCCATTCCTTTAGCCTATGAATGTGGGTGGACATTACAATCTCTTTCAATGTATCCATTTAAAGTATTAAACTAATAATTAGACTATTAGGCATAATTGCAGCATAATGCCCATTTCTTTATAAATATGTTAATATCAATACGCCCTACGTCTCTCGTTTGTACTTGTAGTTGGGTGGTCAAATAACAAGCCCGCCGGAATAATATCTTCCAAATTCCGAATGTGTCCGGCGGTCACGTGACGTGCTCGCCGGAAGAATATCTCCCGCAATATTTTGTCCGGTCGCCGGACGTATATCTCCCGCGTTATACGTCCGGCGCGCCGGACGTATAGACACTGCCTTTTAAATTAGACTAGTGACTAGATAATTTTTTAGTGCTAGCAATCTCTTATAGGCCAGGCTATATTATATATAATATTGGGAACGTTTACAAAAAAAACCACTGTTACAACTTCTACTTCTAAGCCTATTCAGCCTATTGAACTATTGAATGTTATTTTGGTAATTAGGCGTAATGAAATTTAAGAGGCATCAGGCCAAGGCCTATATTTCAATCTTTCCATTCATACACACAAATATTGTAGGATAAAAGGAAGTATCAAGTTGTTAACATGAAATGAAAATATAAACAAAAATGTTTTAAATCTTCTTGATTAGAATCAATAGTCTATATAATATACTATATAATAAGTATAAGTTGTAGAATAAGAATAGAATATTCCTGTATCCAATATTAGTGTCCTATAATCCTATATTATAATGAGAACAAAAAAAAATAGCTAGTAGGCTACTATTGACCTCTTGTGCAGTCCAAACCTACTCTCTAGTACTCTAGTAGACTCTAGCCAACCTAAATTTGTAACAACACCCATTCACATTCATTCTTTGAATTTTAAACAACAATTTTCATTCTAAGACCATTCGTCCACATTCAAGCTATATATTTAATAAAAGCTTTCAGAAACAGTGAGAGAAGGGAAAACAAAATTAACCCACAGTCAATCTACTTAGAACAAAAGAGATCAAACACAGTTCACATCAGTGTAAACAAAGGGGAGATAATTACACACATATATATAAAGGCTTACTTCATCTGATTACAAAATGCCATTAACTTCTTGTTCCGTTTCTATAGTTAGAACTTTTCTGTTGTGGGTAGGGACATAATAGTTATATCAAAATCCAATTTTAAAAGGATTATTTTTATTTAGTTTTACATTCAGATTTAAGAAAACATTCTCCCACTGTGTGTTGAGTGAAATTGAGGTTGTTTATATATACTTTATACTTTATTATGAGACATGGTGGCTTAAGGGCAATGTGCACAGCTAATGTATCAAGGGTCCCGGGTTCGAATCCTAGTGAAGGCTAGGATTTATTTTCATGTCTAGCGGGTGTCACTGATGGATGACTGACAATATTTGGACATGAGTTTAGGCGGCTGGGCATCATGATGTTATGGCTAAAGAAACTTGTGTGTGAACTCTGCTTCACTTGCCCTAAAGATCAAAATGGTCTCAAAGGGATACTTTATTTACTTATATGTCATAGAAAGCGATAATGGATTGCAACATGGTTAAGTGTTACACGGTGTATTTAAATTGGCAGATGTAAATCATTGATTTACAGCAATTACAGGACTGATACTGAATTATTTTTAAAAAAGGGTGCTATGCAAAATACTCTCTAATCTAAATAGTTGATCGTTATATTTGTAAAAATTGATATAGAAAATATGAGTTTTTTTTTATGATTCTTCCACTATCACAATGCTGATGTTGTCATAATTGTGACATTCATGATATATGCAATTGTTTTTGCAGACGTACAGATGTTAAGAGAAGAATGCAGGATCGTTGGTAAACTTACCGGTTGCTTACCAAGAGCACCTAGACAAAACAACCAACTTGGCCTTCCTTTACAGCTGATGCCAGAGGAAGCCAAATTATTAGTGGATATAGGTGAGTAAATGACAGCCTATGTCAGAAGAAGCCAAATTATTAGTAGATAGAGGTCAGTGTTTGTCAACCATTATAAAGAATTAGGGGGGGGGGTGTCTTAAACTCGAATCGCTTTGCATGCCGCATACAGACTTGTAAAGTAATGAAAGTAGAACTCCCATTCCCATTGACTAAAAGCTTTTAAGCGCCGACCAAGCTGTACAGAGCCTTTTGTACCAATAATAAATTCTCCCAATCATTTATGAAAAATTTACTTGTCTAAAGCAAGCTAATCTTTTCTAGCCGACCTAGAGATGTTGGGATGGGTAGACTGATACTAAACGGAATCTCTGGAGTTTTGCTATCATACTCAAAGCTTATTCTCTCAATAATATCCCATTAACCCTCCTCCACCCACACCTGTCCTGTTACACGTTTACTTAGAGTGGCAGAAGTTAGGAATTTGGCAATAGTGATTGACTCCAAAATAAAAGGTTTGACATTTATTGCAATTGAAATTTATGTTCACATTAATTGATGGACAAATACTTTTAAAAAATTAGATATTTTGGCAGATGTGATTTCTGGTTAGACCCTATATATATTTAGCATAAACTCAGAGTGATTATATTATTATTATTATTATTATTAAGTGATTTCTAGATGAGAGTTGGGTTAGTTTTAACTTTGATTTGTTTCTAAAAAATGTAGATGCAGCTGTTGTGGTAGAGGAAGACCCAGCGAGTGAAGAAGTGTTGACATTAAGAAAGAAGGCTTTCAGGGAAGTGAGAGAGGAGAATTTTAAAATTCAGGTAATTTCAGAGTGGGATAAAATATTATAAGAACAGCATTTCAAAAGTGTTTCTCATTTTGAACAATAAAATGCACAAATCAATTGTTTAATAAATTAACTATAAACATGTTATGAGTAATAAAAAATAATACTTTCGAGTGCATATTTAAAATTATTTAGAGATGTGTGAATGGATCAATCCATTGACTACTTCTACTGCCTTCCTCATATCTATTTAGACCAAGTTGTTACATCGACAGTTTAATATTTCTTTAAAATGATTATGTGTTGTTTTTTTATGCTTGAACATTCTATTTTTTTTTATCTCATTATTTTTTTTATATCTGGCCTGATCTGGCTCCACTCTCCTCCCTTATCTTATACATTACAGTCGCTCCTTCTATAAAGAAGATTATTGCGTCCTACGCTCATCTGTGGTCCGAGTCTAGTCTTGTATTTTTATTAATGTTTTAAATGATGTTAAGTTACTGGTTTTCCTGGTTTGTTCAGGCAACCCATTCCATGCCCGAATGCTACTTGGGAAGAAAGTGTACTTATATACATTTGTTCTCCCCTTTTGTTCCTTGTTGAAATCATACATTTCATAAAATAATATAATTAGAAATTTATCATATAAGTTTTATGTTAAACGGAATACTTAATTCTCTCATGTCTTAAACCCCTATCATGTCTAAATACAATATTTTTCTAATTTTTGTGTGTCTTTGTGTGTTGTTTTTTCTCATATTAGCAAAAACTGTATGAAGAGTGTCGGAAAGAGGAAGTGAGGCATCGTTTCAGAGATATCGTTGCTGGGAAGAGGGCAAAGAAAAGAAAACTGATGCTGGAAGGCAAGACAGTGAATGTGAGCTCAGAGGAGCCATCAGCGGCTTCTGTCAGCTGTATTGAACAGATTAAAAAACCTACTGATAAGTCTGTAGGCACAGAGGGCCAAGCAATGGATGAAGCCGACAAGCTTACTGATAAAGAGAAAATGAAGGTAGACTCTCTTTCAAAAGATAAGCCTGAAGATCTAGAAGATGACCCTATGGATGAAGCTGAAAAGCTTACTGTTGAAGAGAAACACAATGAAAACTCACTTTTAAAAGACACGTCAGAAGATAAAGAAGATGACCCAATGAAAGAAGCTGACAAACTTACTGATAAAGAGAAAAAGAAGGTAGACTCCTTTTCAAAAGATAAGTCTGAAGTTATAGAAGATGATTCTGATTCTATTCATGAAACTGACAAGCTTACCGTTAAAGAGAAACACAAGGTAAACTCCCTTTTGAAAGATAAGTCTGAAATTATAGAAGATGACCCTATGGATGGAGCTGACAAGCTTACAGATAAAGAGAAAAAGAAGGTAGACTCCTTTTCAAAAGATAAGTCTGAAGTTATAGAAGATGATTCTGATTCTATTGGTGAAACTGGCAAGCTTACCGTTAAAGAGAAACACAAAGATAAGTCTGAAATTATAGAAGATGACCCTATGGATGGAGCTGACAAGCTTAATGTTAAAGAGGATGTTGCCTCCCTTTCGACAGATAATTGTGAAGTTATAGAAGATGATTCCACAGATGAAACTAAAAAGCTTACTGTTCAGGACATAGTCAAGTCTGAGACTTCAGCTAACCATGCACTGGTTCAGATCTTTACAGGTTAGCGATTTTCTGCTTATGAAAGTGTACTACCAAAAAGTTATCTTTAAAAAAAAAGATTTTAGAATTTCCCTTTATTTTTTAAATAGTAAGCACAGTTAATGTTTTTCTTAATCTGAATTGATTAAATTTATGTAGAATGACTGAATGATGTCCTGCATTTAAAAATGTAATTCCAATGATGCTTTATATCAGTCTTTGACTCCTATTATGTCTGGGCTCAAGAGATAAAAGGCTTTGTCCTAATTAGTGTCTTTAAGATCAGTATATTGTATTGAATTGAAACTGTAATTATGTTAAAAGTAATTAGCTCCAATACATCTTTTACTCCCCATTAAGTCATGGTGTCATTATTAGTTGTGTGTCTGGAAGAACTCCTTAATGTGATGCAACAAACAAAATAGCTTCCTGAGTAAATAGATCACTTTTATGTATTTACATTCCATGAAGCAGGTCATTTTTATAGGCCCCGTAGTTTTTTTTTATGAATATAAGTATAAAAATAATATGTTTATTTATATTGCACTGCCAACAAACATATTTTAAGCTAAGAGTGCAGTAATTACCAAGCAACAAAAACATACATAGAACCATACAAAGAATTCTGATGAATCTACAGAAAAGTTATTTCATTTAAATTAAATTTAATTTCATTTAATTTAATTTTTTATATCACCATTTGAAAATCACTAAAAGCACTTGAAAAGTTGATTAGGTTATTCCTATACCCCAATTCCCCCCCGGCTACTGATATTTCCCATGTAAACTTGTGTCGCCGAGACAATTTCTTTTACCATCTGTTAATAGTCATTGAGCAGGCTTGCACCTGGTCCCATTGTCTAGAAACTGTCACCTGCTCGACAAAGATAGTCATAGGTAAAAAAAAATCATGACAATAGGCATTCATCGCATTAGTTCATCACGCTCTTTCATCCTGATATCTCATTGTAATAGTTCTTGACGGTCAGTTCATCATGTCCTTAGTTCATAGAATTTGTGGTTGATCGTTGGTGCTGGTCATTGAATACAGAAGATAAAAGGCTACTACAGGGAACACACATTTTTATACTCACCCTAAAAGGACAGACATAACAATGCTAACATATTTCCTCTTTGATAAACAGAAAATCCCTGGAAGCAAAGCTTGCACTTGTATGAAGACTGGGAATACCCGAACACTCAGAAAGAGCTGATCCGTTACTTGGTCTTCAAGGACCTTTGGAGGAAAGGCTTCTTCATGACATCTGGGAGCAAATTTGGTGGTGACTTTTTAGTTTACCCAGGTACGTACTTATTATCAAAGCATCTAAAAAAAAACTGTTTTAAATTCTTTGGTTTCAATTAAAATGTAGAAACGCATACTGGTAGCTTTGTTGCTAAATTCTTGATGATTCTTAGATGTTCTTGACAGCATCCCATTGAACAAACTGTCACCAAGAAAGAAATAAAATGCCTAGTATATAAATATCTTAAGTATGGTTCAACTTGTGGTTGCTGTGGAGTATCCCACTAGAGATTTTTTTTTTCCTAAATCCATTATCATTTGTAGAAATTCAAATATCGGTTTTTAAAGCGATAACTGGTTTTGAAACACATTATCAGCATCATTGAGTTCATTGAAGTTCAATGGAAAATTATGAAATAATCATGCTAGATTCAGCTTACAAAGTAGACTTAAAAATATCTTTGTGTATAAATTTCAGTTATCATTTTCAATACTGTATGAACAATGACATTTTGGCTTTCCTTGTTTGTGATATTACTGTAGAGGGCAATTTCAGAAAGAAGTAATAAATCTGATAATCAATTTATAAAATAATACTCTCAGGCCACTTGATGAACATTTAAAGAAGAATTTATTACTTGAACTTATTTACAATAAAAACGGAATATGCAAAAGTAAATAATTAGTAGCTTTATTGATAAAAACAACAACAATTAGACAAGTACACCTCTGCATGCCTTATACTTATATAGTTTTTGTTGCATAATTAAATATAAGTAAATAGCTTATCAATACAATTCTAAAAACAAAATGAAACTATTTAAACATTTTATGTACATTTAACAGTATTGTGATTTTTCTAAGAATTATTGTATGAATTACCTGGCGTTGTCAAGAAGGGAAATATCATGAAATGCTCATTTGGACTCCTTTAAAAAAAATATATATATTTTGACAATGATTCTTTCTTTATTCAGGTGACCCTTCCAGATACCATTCTCACTACATCGCCATTTGTAAAAATCAGTATGATGAGATTCCGAGCCTAGAGATTGTCACGCTGGGGAGACTGGCTTCCAATGTGAGGAAAACAGCCCTGCTGTGCAGCATTGATCGCAACAGGAAAGTGCTGTACACATCCATCAAGTGGACAGGAATTACTTGAGTTAATGTTGTTGTTTTTTCCCTTCATAATTGGAATTGACAAACATCCTACATAGTGTCTCATTATTTGTTCGAGGTACAGCAATGACAAGAAAAGTAATTAAAGCAATTTTCACATCGGATGAAAATAAAAATATAAACAGTCAACTGTGAACTTTCCCAAAATTTTTTTATGCACAAACAAACTAATTCTGGGTTTAACAATCAGGTAGCTTGTAGCTTTCAGGTTTCTATGTCAATCCGTTTGATTCTATCACATGACAGTTTGCCTTTTTAAAAAAAATTCACTGTTGCAAGATCATCATATTGTCACACAGCCTGTTGTGGTGTGGATGCCTTGCAGCTCCCATCAGTGGAGGTCATGCACAGGATTTCGCTAAGAGATTTCATCACCGTATCCTGTGCTTTTTTTTTCTCACCAATTTACATGAAGTATAATGATGCATTAATCAGATTTTTTAGTTGGGAGCTTTTTTTTTCTTTCTGGCATCAGTCATCATTTGTGTAATAAAGTTTGTTAAATTACAAATTGTTTATTATAATGCATTAATAGTTATACTTTTCAAATGATGGAGAAAATTGTTGGGGGGGGGGGGGAGTGGAGTGGCGAAAAGGAAATCGTTTTGTAAATATATTATTAGACTGTATACATTAAAATGACAGACAAAAGAATGAGGAAGAGAGTCAAAGTAGCTTTCCATATTATATACCGTATAAACTCACAGATAAGTCGCACAAATTTCGATAAAAAGTAGGGATGTGACTTTTACACCCAACACTGTTTTTGAAAAAACATCACTACTCTGTCATAAAGTTTCCTACATCAACCATATCCTTGATTTTAGTGATGTAGAATTACTAGGATACGCGTAGGCCTACATTTTACATTTGGAAAACATTCGTAGGAGTTTTCAGTTAATTTCCCCCCCCCCCCCCTTTTCTTTTGAACTTTTGGACCAATTTTGTATTGCCGAAACGTAGCGTAAGTTTAAGGTGGCACTTTTCATAGGCCTTTTGAACGCAAATTACAGTATGGAAAGAATCAAAAATGTGTAAAAGTCTGTCTAGGCCTATAATCTAGGTATAAGCTTGTAGACTAGTAGATTAAGATGCTTTTTATTTATGGCCTAGGCCTATAGTCTACTTATATTACTAATAAGGCAGTTTTTAGCATTCCGATAAATCCGTGCCATGTCTAAGCAGTTTCCAAAACTATGATCAGTAGATCGACACATTTAAGGACATTTCAGAAAAATTCTGCACTCAAACCTTTTTTTTTTCAAATCTATATAGAAATAATGCAATGCATGAAATGTCAATAGTGTGTTTCATTTTTCATTGGTTGCAAGTACGAGTTGAAAAGAAACGTAGCTGATTGTCGGTCGCGCAGTCGCGTTTGAAATCATTACAAATTATAAACAATGTAAATGGATATTAGGGCGTCATCAATACCGGCTGCGTCCATTTAAGGCGTCGACAACTCTAGAAAGGGCACTTCAAAATACTTTTTTTTTTGTTTCGACAGATTATAGTGTAACTATAGGGATAAGAACTTGAGAAGGGGCAGGGATTTAGATGAAGAAACAGACACCTTACAAAAACTTTCCCCTATGCCTTGTAGTTGTATTGATTGTTTGTTTAAAATAAATAAAGCCCTGCCTTTATTTGATTATTTTTCTTGTTATGCATGATTGAAACCATTTTTAATGGAAAGTTTCCAAATTAGGGTGAATGAATATTCAGTAACTTTTATGTTTAAAAGGTATGCATTTAAGTTAAAAGGCAGTGTATAACCCCTGAGAGTCAAGATGCAACTTATATGCGGTTCAATGACAACATATAAGAAAAATAATCTTAAACTAGCGGTGCGACTTATCCACCGGTGCGACTTATAAGCGAGTATATTATGCTATATAATTAAGACAACATTGACATATTGTTAAGGTGGTGTTTTGTCCATAAACATGAGAGTTAAGGGGGCTGAACTTTCGTGTTACAAATATTTATCAATTTTTTTTCGAATTTAGTACATATAAAAAAAACAACTGCTGAAACAAATGTTTGCCCCTTTAAGTGTAAGAGGGAGAGGATTTATATGTTTAGTCCATAAATGTGTATAAATTTGTATTCAAATTTGTAAATATCCTTTGCTAATTATCTTATCTGACATTTTACAGACGCTCATTCTATAAAGAAGATTATTGCTTATCCAGGGTTTGAGTCTAGTCTTGCATTTTGATTAGTGCTTAAATGATGTTAAGTTACTGGTTTTCCTGGTTAGTTCAGGCAACCCATTCCATGCCTGGATACCACTCTGAGTACTTATATGCATTTGTTCTTGCATATGGGATAATTTGCAATGCCCCAACACCAAAATTTTGTAATAATCATAGAGAAAAGGAAATGAATTAGTAAAACTTTGTTCAACACCCTAATTTTGTCTGCCTCATATGGAACCATGTGTCAGTATCTGTAGGGGTTGAAGAGTAACAAAGAATTGTGTGTTCAACACACATGTTGTAGAAACTATTTTGCCAAAGCGAAACTTTATTAAATTTTCTATGTATTCATTTTTAATGTTAAATTTATGTCCATTTTTTTCTGTTATAAATTTGGCTTTCAATGGAAATGTTTTTGAACATGCTAGGTCATGTCATAGTTTTCAGTGCTTCATTATTTTAAAACTTAATTCTTGAGGCATTTTGCCTGATATAATTTTTTGTCAGAGAATGATAATTAATAATTTTTAATTGTGAACAATTTACATTTACGGGGGCAGTGTGGCAGCGCGTTTGGCTGGCTTACCGAAGGTCCTGGGTTCGAATCCTGGTGCAGGCTAGGATTTTTTCCCAGGTGTGGAGGGTGTCCCTGAGTCTACCCAGCTCTGATGAGTACCTGACTTTGGTTGGGTTAATGTAAAGGCTGCTGTGCATAGTGTTGGCCACACTATCACCTAGTAGTAGTAGTATGCTGTGGCTTCAGAAACTGGTAAATGCTGCTTCACTGGCCCTATGGATCAATTTGGTCAGGAGGGATTCTATTGACATTTAGATAAAATGTTGGGTTTTTCAAAGCTTTTCCCAACAATTTTAATATTTCATACACATCACAATTATATGTAGTCATTGTTTTTTTTGTACATTTTTTTTTTTTTTTATGGAGTCACTCTGTTTAAGTGTAACAATAATTGTTGTTCTTTATAACTGGATGTAATATATTTATGTACATTGATAATGTTTCTGTACAATATTTTAAGAATGAAAGAACTTTAATACTGTAATTGTTATGATATATTGTAAGTTTTGGTTAAAATATTAAAATTATGGTGGTATAGTAGATAACTTTCAGTCAGTGAAAGTTGATATTGAAAGAAATGTCTTTTTTTTTTATTTGACTAATGAAAAAGAAATAGCCTAAATAAAATGAATGCCCAAACAATATATTGTTTGTTTTGTTACAAAAAGTATCGCTCTACAATTATATTTTGTTTTTAACACATTTTTTATTTTTTTTTTGTAATGGGGAAGTTCTACTAGTTTAAAGTATGTTCTGAGCTTGTGATTGATTCATTTTATTGGTAGAGAATGCTGGTTTCAAACTTTGTTTCAAGCTTGTAGTTGCAAGTGAACAAAATAAACTAATGTTTAGGTAACACTTGTAACAGCAACAGCCCCTGCATTACCCTGATGTCCCATTGCTGGGAGCCTTTTGTTAGGTATACTATGTTCCACACAGAGTTGGGGGAGTAGAGCTGCATTGCTGCATTGGCCAAATTGAATTACTGTGCTCCAGATGTGATGTTGATAGATTAGGCAGTGCTAGGGTAGGAGATGTGCATTTCCGACTGGATAGATTAGGCAAAGCTATTTTATATAATATAAAGCTAGTCTAGGAGGTGTGACTCTCTGAACTCTCATCAAGTATCATCAGTCCTATGGTGGGTGACGTGAGATATGAGCATGTCTCATCTCAAACTGTAGCTCTTCAACACAACTTGAACTGCTTAGCTTGTGTGGTAAAAAATGTGCT
This sequence comes from Anisus vortex, assembly GCA_949126835.1. Classification (NCBI taxonomy): domain Eukaryota; kingdom Metazoa; phylum Mollusca; class Gastropoda; family Planorbidae; genus Anisus; species Anisus vortex. The sequence goes on from OX421505.1 coordinate 14,679,686, forward strand.
CCATTCTACAGGCTTGTTTATAATTGAGATTAAAAAATGAAGATTAAGAATAGAAAACACTGTTTTTACCCGACGGTTTAATTATGACCTTAGTGCATTTCTCAATTTATTCATTCCATATTGTAATTACAGGGCTCATTGAGGTTTTGAAAGTTTGTGAAAACTGTCATGTTTTTAGTTTTGTGGTAAACTAAACAAGGTTAGGGAAAGTTGGTTAATTTTGCCAAAATGAAATATAATACCAGTAACTCTTTATAACTGTCTTTTAACTCTTTATAACTGTCTTCTTTTAACTCTTTATAACTGTCTTCTTTTAACTCTTTATAACTGTCTTCTTTTAACTCTTTATAGCTGTCTTCTTTTAACTCATTATAACTGTCTTCTTTTAACTCATTATAACTGTCTTCTTTTAACTCTTTATAACTGTCTTCTTTTAACTCTTTATAGCTGTCTTCTTTTAACTCTTTATAACTGTCTTCTTTTAACTCTTTATAGCTGTCTTCTTTTAACGCATTATAACTGTCTTCTTTTAACTCTTTATAGCTGTCTTCTTTTAACTCTTTATAACTGTCTTCTTTTAACTCTTTATAGCTGTCTTCTTTTAACTCATTATAACTGTCTTCTTTTAACTCTTTATAGCTGTCTTCTTTTAACTCATTATAACTGTCTTCTTTTAACTCATTATAGCTGTCTTCTTTTAACTCTTTATAGCTGTCTTTTTTTAACTCTTTATAGCTGTCTTTTTTTAACTCTTTATAGCTGTCTTCTTTTAACTCTTTATAGCTGTCTTCTTTTAACTCATTATAACTGTCTTCTTTTAACTCATTATAGCTGTCTTCTTTTAACTCTTTATAGCTGTCTTCTTTTAACTCTTTATAACTGTCTTCTTTTAACTCTTTATAGCTGTCTTCTTTTAACTCATTATAACTGTCTTCTTTTAACTCTTTATAGCTGTCTTCTTTTAACTCATTATAGCTGTCTTCTTTTAACTCTTTATAGCTGTCTTCTTTTAACTCTTTATAACTGTCTTCTTTTAACTCTTTATAACTCTTCTTTTAACTCTTTATAACTGTCTTCTTTTAACTCTTTATAAGTTATAACTGTCTTCTTTTAACTCTTTATAACTGTCTTTATGATTATAAGGATTTTCTATCCCTGAATTTATGAGTAGGCCCCCACTGAAAAACAAGCACTACCGGTAATTAAATTATAATATTGACTAACAATATAACTACACAGTAACAAGACTACTGGTAATTAAATTATAATATTGACTAACAATATAACTACACAGTAACAAGACTACTGGTAATTAAATTATAATATTGACTAACAATATAACACAGTAACATAAGAATTTTTCACACAAACCCAGTAGGCTTATATTGGTTTGTGAATTTTTTGTTTCATAAAAAAAAATTCTAAGAAGCCTGAATAAAACTACTATTTTTATCTTATCTGTTACATGTATTATATATTTATATTAACTAGATGCTGAGTGGCAATTCTCATTCCTTCTTAAACAAACAAAAGAATTTTTAGGGGATTGAATACCAGTAATGTAAATAGCTTTTCATCCAAATAAAAATTCCAGTCTTTAAAAATAGTTCTTAGTTTATGTATAAAGAAATGTTTGGCTAAAACTAAAATGTTTATATTGATACAAAATATTTAAATTAAAATTTAGTTATTATTATATTAGGTGTATGAAAAATGAAGTTATACATTCTCATTTCCCATGAATTGCCAGAACAAGTAATTAAATTGGGCTTGACAATTTCAGTTTTTTCACTTTGACTGGTTTGCTTATGTACTTATCCTGTGTTCAAGATTATGTTATGGGTGAAGCATATTTTTAAGACTGACAAGTCTTCCATTAATTATGAGTCCCTCAAAAGGAACCACAACAATAAATTCAACACATCCATTTATTAACTGCAGTCAATGAAATGACCCCACCCTTATGAAGCATTACTTTCTACTTGAAATTCAAGTTGCAATCCTTTTTAAGGGTAAGGGTAATAATTATGCACATTAATAAGTGACCTGTAAGTTATATCCTTAGAAATTTAGCTTTAACCTAACCAGTAATTACAATATTGAGTTCTTTTGGATAGAACCTGTGATAAATGTATACCGGTAAGTTAAGCTCCATTGCCATTCATTAATATACTTAAGTAGCTTGTACTTTGATGAACAGTTAAGACAAACCGACCATTAAAAAAACCACAAAACTCACAGATCTAAGTTTAAATATATACCTTTCAATCATTTATAAATCAGTCAATTGAATAAATTAATAAAAACATGAACTAATCAGTGGTAAATGTAACAAATCAATTATAAATATACATATATACACAAGACTGGAAAATTCACATGAAAATATACATTATCAAAAGTTTGTACATGACTTCTTTAAAAAAAAAAAGTATTACTTACCCGTTACTTATTGGTACAACAAATTGTTTTAAAAGATAATTTTTACAATATTTACAGCACACCAATGTTGTTGTTTTTTTGGTCCAATCAATAATTCATAGGCTAAATAGGAATGTATTATCATTTAACCTCTTTTGCAACCATTCACAGTAAACCCCACACATTTCTCATTCAATACTAAAAATATTTCTCTTCAATCAGAAGGATTAACAAAGATCTTTCCATAAGAAGCATAATGATCAAGCAGTATTATAACATGAGGTTATTATTATCAAATAAAACGTGACTATCTTTTATGATGATATGTCATTTTTTTAAATTAAATTTAAATGAACTAATAATAAAAATTTTAATATGAATTTATGTATAATTATTAATATATGCAAATAATTAATAAACGTAAAAAGATAAATCATAAAAATTCTGATTAAAACTAAAATTCCATCCAGGCAATAAATAAATATTACAATATAGAGTAAAAATTTGTTATTCTAGAGAGTGTTTCCTTAAAGCCCTGCCAACCTGAGCCAGCACAAACACAAATCAATGAAATTTTGTTTTCGTTTAAGGCTTAGCACAGGTGGCAGGCAGTAATTTCAGCCAAAACGCCTTGCTACGGAAATTATTTTGTTTTTGGCATTAAAATACTTTTTAAAGCTTTTCAGGCAACAATATTTTTAAATAAAAAAAACAACAACAAAGGCTCTACTAAATAAAATGTTAAAAATAGCACAGCAGGCATGAAATTAAATTTCTTTAAATATCTTAGGATTAGGAAATAAAACCCATTACATGTAAAAAAAATAAAATAATAATAAGCCATTACATCATTTAATTAATACTAGAATTATAATATAACAAAGGAAACCTTGAAAATCTGTAAAAATTTGAGCATGGACAAAATTCAATCAAAATATTGTTAAGATGACTGCATGGAGAAAAACACAAAATAAATAAACATGTATTGATAAATATTAAATGCACTAAGTATTAAAAATATGTTAAATGTTATCACAGACGTTTTAGATTCCTTTTGCTCTTTCTTGTGCCTGCCACTCCAGCGGTGGAGGCCACATTACACAGAGGCTTGCATCGCTTCGGGTGGTGGAAGGCGGAGAAGCACTTGGTGCAAAAGTCATAACCGCAGCTCTCCTTGAGGCAGGTTGCCCGGTCCTCGACTGGCTTTATAACGGCTGAATATTGGCAGCGCGGGCAGCTGCGGAGTTTATCTTCACTTTTGAGGCTGTAGGGCTGAAATTATTTTTTACATTTATCAGTAAAGGAAAATCAGAAGAAAACACTACAAAGCAACAAGCAATCACAAAAAGCAAACCTTTTATACAGCACTGTTTTGCTTTTAAATCAATTTACTCTATTTGTGATTATCTTCAAATATAATTTTCCCTGTATATCACTACACAGAGCATGGGGCCACAGGTCTTATGGTAAAATGTTACAGTTACATCCCTTTTCTTAAGTTCTCTGGTTAAATTCCTGTGTTATTCTTAAGTTCTCTGGTTTAATCCCTGTATTCAGTGTATTGAGTAACTGCTGCAATTTCCTGCCATGGAGAGAAATCAAGAGTTTCTATACTCTATACTAGTCAGATCTCATGGAGAACTGTAAGTATCAGTTTGGGAAAGTACAGGCAGCTCAGAGCTGGATATTGTGCTGGCAGTCTAGGTAGGACAAAACAAAATGGCTGCTTCAAAATGGTCTGAATGTATTACTTTACTGTATTTCTTTTCATGTTTGTAGGTTTCTGCGTAGGGCTAGCAACCCACCAGTGTAAAAAACTACCTTGCTACAAAATCATCAACAAAATCAATTACATGTCTGCCATTTTCAGAGAAGGGATTATGAAGCAGGTCAGCCAAACCCGAAAGGGAGCTGATAGGCAGACTACCTCCTTCTCTCTGAGGAAAAATACCCAGGTTGGATACTGGAATGTGAGAACAATGTATGAGATGGGGAAGACCCACCAAGTAGCTTCAGAAATGAAAAAATACAATATAAGTATACTAGGAGTGAGTGAAGCAAGATGGATACTGTCAGGAAAAACAAAACTATCAACAGGTGAAACCATTCTTTACTCAGGCCACGAGGATGAGAATGCTCAACACACAGAGGGAGTAGCCTTAATACTATCACCACAGGCCAATCAATCACTTATAGAGTGGCAGCCGGAAGGGTCTCGGATAATAACAGCGTCTTTCAGGACTTTCAAGAAGGGGATCAATCTCAATGTTGTACAGTGCTATGCTCCAACAAATGAACAAGAGGATGAAATAAAGAATAATTTCTATAGTAAACTACAGACAGTTCTAAATAGATTTAAAGATAAGGACTTAACAATAGTGATGGGAGACTTTAATGCAAAAATAGGCTATGATAACCAAGGATATGAGGAGATAATGGGGAGACAGGGCTTAGGAATAAAAAACGAGAATGGAGAGTTGTTTATTAATTTTTGTGCAGATAATTCATTAGTAATAGGAGGCAGCATATTCCAGCACAAAGATATTCACAAAGCCACATGGATGTCACCAGATCATCATACAAACAACCAAATTGACCATATTTGCATTAAAAAGAAATTCAGGCGCTCATTGCAAAACGTAAGAGTTTTCAGAAGCGCTGACGTAGCTTCTGACCATCACTTATTAGTGGGCCAAATTAGGCTACGACTTAAAAGACAAAGAGATTGCCCAAGACGCAGAACTCAATACAATGTCACATTTCTAAAGGATACGAACATAAACAATGAATTTAGAATTGAACTGAGAAATATATTTAAGGCCCTAGAAGACCTGGAAGGAAATGACGACATAGGCACACAATGGGATTCAATAAAGGAAGCATGGAACACAACATGCAAGCAAGTGCTCGGGATAAAAACACACCCCAATAAACCATGGCTTTCAGACAACACTCTCAAAAAAATTAAGCAACGGAAAGAAAAGAAAGTTGTTTTGATGAACAGCCGAACCAGGGCCTTGAAAAAAGATGCTCAAGAGAACTATACAGAAGCCAATAGGGAAGTTAAAAAAAGCATTAAAAAAGATAAAAATGATTACATCAACAACCTGGCAGCGGAGGCAGAAACAGCAGCATCTAAGGGAAACATAAAGGAGTTGTACAGTATAACAAAGAAATTAGCAGGCAAATTCCAGCAACAAAATAAACCCATCAAAGACAAAGAAGGTAATAAGCTAACAAATGCAGAAAAGCAGGAAAAGAGATGGGTAGAATATTTCAAAGAACTCTTAAACAGGCCTGCTCCCCTTAATACCCCAGATATTCAACCAGCTGAGAGAGACCTAGAGATAGACTGCAATAGACCTACTAAAGGAGAAATAAAAAATGCAATAAAAACGCTAAAGAACGGGAAGGCTGCTGGACCTGATGGAATACCAGCAGAAGCAATTAAAGCAGACATTGAGTTATCAACTAACTTACTATACAACATTATTGGAAACATATGGGAAAAAGGAGAACTACCAAAGGACTGGAGAGAGGGATATCTAGTAAAGCTTCCAAAGAAAGGGGATCTTACAGATTGCTCTAACTATAGAGGGATTATGTTGCTATCAGTACCAGGAAAAGTTTTAAATAGAATAATACTGGAAAGGATAAAGGAAGCAGTTGATGGTCTTCTACGAGACGAGCAAGCAGGCTTTAGACAAAACAAATCATGTCTCGACCAAATAGCTGCTCTTCGTATTATCATTGAACAATGCACAGAATGGAATGCTAGCCTATATATCAATTTCATAGACTTTGAAAAAGCCTTTGATAGTGTTGACCGAGAAAATCTATGGAAACTGTTGCGCCACTATGGTATTCCTCCAAAGCTAACTGACCTAATTAAAAACACCTATCACAATATGAGATGTCGAATCATTCATGATGGAAAACTAACAGAGGCGTTCGAGATAGAGTCAGGAGTTCGACAGGGCTGTCTACTTTCACCATTCCTCTTTTTACTAGTAATAGACTGGGTCATGAAGAATACTACAGAAAACAGAAAAAATGGAATCCAATGGACCCTGTTTAAACAGCTTGAAGATCTAGACTTTGCAGATGACATAGCCCTATTAGCTCAAAGTCATAAGCAAATGCAAGAAAAAACTGCAATGCTAGATTCCTGGGCACAACAGCTAGGACTTAAAATAAATGATAGAAAGTCCAAGATAATGAAAATAAACTCCAAAAGTACTGATGCAGTGGAAGTAAGAGGAAAGGTGCTGGAAGAAGTAGACAACTTCACATATCTAGGAAGTATAGTTGACAAGGAAGGGGGATCTGGAACAGATATTAAAGTAAAGATACAAAAAGCAAGAGGAGCCTTTGCTATGCTAAAAAATATCTGGAAAACAAAACAAATTAGAACCAAAACTAAATTAAGAATCTTTAATTCTAACGTAAAATCTGTCTTACTATATGGCTCAGAAAGTTGGAGATTAACAAAGGGGGATTTGAACAAACTACAAACTTTTGTGAATGGCTGCCTACGTAGAATAATGGATATCAAATGGTATGACAAGATTACAAATGCAACTGTATGGGAAAGGACAGCACATATTCCAGTAGAACAAGAAATACAAAAAAGGAGATGGAGATGGATAGGCCACACATTGAGGAAACCAACGACAAACTTGACCAGACAAGCTCTTTCGTGGAATCCCCAGGGTGCAAGACGAAGAGGTAGACCAAAGAACACCTGGCGGAGGGAAGTAGAAAAGGATGTGCAGGTGATCGGGAGAACTTGGAAGGAGTTGGAGAAGATAGCCAGAGACAGGAGGTCATGGAAAGAGATTGTTGATGGCCTATGCTCCACTAGGAGATGATAATGGCGAAGAAGAAGATTTCTTTTCACTTTACACAATATTCAACACTTGTTACAAAAAAAAAGATAATTCACGGTTTGTGCTCTAACATCACTTTAAATTTAAAATTTGTACACTTTTTACAAAATCCACAAACCAATTTGAATGTCATGCCAATTGTGAAATATCTTAATAGTGTCTAGTAGCATATATGTAGTCCAACAATATATCAAAAGATTTTGTCGTAGTTTTTTAAGGTATCCATAAAATAATTTTAGAAAAATGAAGGGACTTGAGGACACTCCTTAACCACAGCTATTCACTTTATTAACATTTAGAAGAAATATTTTGAACACTGCTTTGCTATTTTAACAAAATTTGCACAAACATTCCCAAACTTTGATCAATTGTCCCAAACTTCACAAATCAAGTCAATTTTCCCAAACTGTCCCAAACCTCGATCAATTATCCCAAACTTCACAAATCAAGTCGATTTTCCCAAACTGTCCCAAACCTTGATCAATTGTCCCAAACTTCACAAATCAAGTCAATTTTCCCAAACTGTCCCAAACCTCGATCAATTATCCCAAACTTCACAAATCAAGTCGATTTTCCCAAACTGTCCCAAACCTTGATCAATTGTCCCAAACTTCACAAATCAAGTCAATTTTCCCAATCAGTCCAAACCTTGATCAATTGTCCCAAACTTCACAAATAAGTCAATTTTCCCAAACAGTCCAAACCTTGATCAATTGTCCCAAACTTCACAAATAAATCAATTTTCCCAAACTGTCCCAATAAATGAAATTTTAATAATAGTGCTAGTGTAAAAAGACTCACCAGGAATGAGTTTGATTCTGTTGTTTTGGTCAGTGTATTGTTCTCTAATGTCTTTATTGTTGCTTGTGTTTGTATTGTAGTTAGGAGACCTCTAGTGCCAGTTAATATTTTCAGTGTGCTCTCTTCCAACAGTTTCTCAGTAGTATTCTCCTGAACAAAATTGTTCAATAGTACACAATGTTAAGTTTTAATTATTGAAAAACAATGAAGTATGAAGTGTAGGATAAACTTCCTCCTCCTCACATCTTTGTTCTAGCACAGGCTGATTCTTATTGAACCATATCAACAAAATTATAAAAGGCCATTTTAAGGTAATATTTTATATTTTAATATACAGTACCATATAGTATATATAAAGAAGTATTACTAATTGTATATAAAACATACTACATACACAATAAAGTCAAAGCAACAAGTTTTTTTTTTTTTTTTTCAGTAAAATATCTAAATATATAGGCCTACAGGTGAAACTTTTTTGTGAAGATTACCAGCATTTTTTATAGTACAAAGAATTACAGCTAAACTTTTTGCGGCAGTTCTATGAAAATCATTCTGTGTGAACCACTGTTTTTGGCTTTGAACAGAGCCATGGCACATTACATTACGGGTAATAATAGAGGCTTATATTGACAAGACTCATGGAAAATATTTTCACTAGGATAAAAAGCTCCTCATAGTTTGTGCAGCCATGGCATACACAGTAGGAAACTACAGCTAATGCAAATTATAGGATAGGATAAATTTTTTTTGTTAGTTTGGACGATGTGTTCAAAAGTAGAAAGATCAGTTGTTGCCCAGGCAACAAATAAAGCGTGGGGCTAAATGAGACAGCATGTAAATCAAATGAATACATTTTTGTACTTGTAAGACAAGACGCTCAATACAATTTTTTTTAACCAGTGTGCCACTGTAACCTTTCCGCTCACCTTATCACTTCTCTTCAGCAGACTTGTTTGTCTCATGTGCTCCAGATATTTCTTGTACCTGCGTAATGCCTTGGTGTCTTTGTGGAGACACTTCTCCCAGTTTGTGCTGACTTTACACACACTAAGTAAAGACAAAACATTTCATTACATGAAAAATGTTTGCACGCATAAGCTCAGAGGCAGAGACGCTAGCCTATATTTTTGTCGAGGCATTTTTTTAAAGCATCTTCTATTACACTGTGAATTAAAGTAAATAATGTTTATGTTCAATAAAATATTCAAAGAAATGACATGTAGGCCTACAGTGCAGACAAATGAAGTTTAATTACAGTTTTACCGCAATCATCTACCTTTTCTTTTTTGTAAGTAGGCTACGTAATAAGTAAGTTTTGGTCCCAAGGCTTTTATAGTTTAGTCAAAAAAAACATAGTAAAATCAGTTGGATATATGCATACACAAAATAAAGAAATAAATCATCCATTGAGTTAATGACACAAATTACACAATATTTTTTTGTGTAGCATGGTAAATAAACATGTTCATATAATAACCAGTAGTATTGATTTAAAAGAAATTTACCTATTCAAATCTGATGGGCTAAGAAGTTCAAAAATTCTGTGCAGTATTAGAGGAAAATTTTCACTCAGATGATGAATTATATCCAATTTTTTTACTCCTGTATTACGGCCTATGAGTCTGGAGGGCTCTGAGGGAGAGAAATGTTTCAACATTTTTTGGAAGGATTGCTTTTCACACTTGTCTTGCAGTGGACAGACCAGATGCCCTGACTTTGTATTATCACATTTGTGACAGCAATGAAAATGTGTAGAGTTTGTACCGGTAAAAGGGTCTGGAATTAGGTCTGGAGTATCCTTATCACAGGAGGGTAGTGTGCTGTGTTCAAAAAGTGGTGGCACACTATCTGGCAAGGATTCCTGACTCGCACTTTGCTTCATAAAGCATGGAGAAGACCTGGAGCCAGACGATGAGCAGGACGTCAGCTCCTCAAGGGACATCTCCTGGAGGCTGAACTCCAGGTCAGCTGCAGAGCCAGAGAGTGGTGAGCTAGCGGTGCTAGTGCACATCTCCACAATGTCAATTTGATGTGGGACAGGCTGAGCATTTGTCGATGTAAACCCCGTTACATTTTCCTCAGCTATATCATTTTTAATAAGTGATGCATCATTGTTCTTGCAGGACTCCAGTTCTAAATCTGGAAATTGTATGTCTGTCTCAGAAATAGGAAAAAAGTGCTGAATCTCACTTTGTTCAAATGTCAACCTTCTGCCTTGCAAACTAGAGAACTCCCTAAGAGGTGATAGCTCATATTGAGAATACAAGTTTCGTCCTTTGAGGGCTACTTCATCTTCAGGAGAGAAAAAAGTGCTGTTTGAGGTAGAAGGTGATGAAGTTCCAAAAAATGGGCCACTTCTATAGCTCACTGAACTTGCACTAAATGAATTTTCAGCAAATCCACTATCAATACTAGAAATAGTGAATCCCAAATGATTCTTTCCCGGAGGTGGTTGCAAAAGAGGTGTGCTGTATATCAAAGTATGGGGCATTACAGATGGTTCCAAACTCTCCATCTTTTTAAAATTGTTGTCGTCGTCCTCTATTTTTTCACCTAACTCCATCTGAAAATATTCAACAAAAAGGTTTATAGCCTTGACTTTTAAAGCGTTAGCCTATTTTGAAATATAGCAATGGTGTTGAATTGTGATATTCAATATTGAAATGAATATGTCTTAAGTTTACTAATATGTACAAAATAGTTTTGTATAAAACTATAGGCTATCTACTACAGTATAAACTATACTATAACATAACTTCATAATTCATATAAAGTGACCTTAAGTGAATAAATAATTTAATAAATATTTGTGTACAACTAGGAAAAGTCTGCAGCATTTAGCATAATTTAAGCATTTGTGTAAGAAAACTAAATAGCCTAAATGAAATGTGAAGGCCTATATAACTATTTTTAATGCAAATTAAATCTAAATATTTGATGCCGATGCCTTTACTGAACTGTCTAGGATGTAGGATTCTACTACTGAGGTCACTGTGTGACAATAGTCACATGACAAAATAAATATTTTAAATAGCTAGGCTACTAGTCTAGATCTAGATTTTTAGATCTATTTGAAATTTCTTTTAATAGGGCCTACTTATATTTATAATGAAATAATGATTAGCCAGTTTCATGCTACTACTATTAATTTTATTTAATATTCACATGAAGTCTTCCTTCACTCTTTCTCTATAACTAATTACAAAAAGAGGCATTTAACTTTATGATTTATCAAACTTATAAATTAGTATAAATTACTTTTATTTATTAGGCCTACTTTTATTAGGGGCCTATTATCAATCATGTCTTATGATTATGATCGTAAAATGTTAATATTAAAACGTTAAAATCGTACACAAAGACATGGTATATAGCTAGATCTAGATCTATATGTACTTATTATTAATTACAAGTAGTAAGGTTAAAGTCAAATAGAGGGAGGGATCATATGCTAGTGACTAGTTACCCTGACTAGTGTCAGTCTGTGACTCAGACACGACTAAGTCAATCAACTTATTTTATGCTAAGGTCATAGATGGTGAATCTTAAAATAACGAGATATACAAAAGCTACCCATACTCTATTCAATGTAGCCACTGCATAATTAAGAAACAGGACGACAAAAACAGAGACTAACAATCAAGACAATGTTTTACATTTTTTACGTGGGTAATATTGTAGTCATCCGATTTCGAATATTGTGATTCTTTATGAACATCCAATCAGATTGCGGCAAATTGTAAACGTACCAGATTTTTATGACGATTTGGTTCAAAAGGCGATTTTTAAAAAATGCGGGTAAAAATGGCGGTCCAAAGATAAATCTACTTTATTTCTTCACATAGGCGAAGCCTTTGGTGGGGGTGGTGGCATAGGGGTGGGGGAGACTGGACACTACCCCGGCATCGTCCACAACTTTCCAGAACTTGCATTCTTATTTCCCAAAATCGAGGATTCAAAGAATAGTTATATCTTTCTTTTTACATCTTTTTATTATTTTTTGTTTAGATAAATTAGGCCTAGATCTATATATAGGCCTATAATATATTATTATAGACCTAAAGTCTAATAATTCTTATAAGCCAGTATTTTATAGAGTATAGAGTTAACGGATTTTAAGCCAATTTTTTGTAGCATTTACCTAATTAGGCTTAGATCTATACCTATAAGAAATTATTTTTATTTTCTATGTATTTTTTAAATACTTTATGTCCATTTTATGCAGTTCTAAATGTGTATTACTTTGTTTTTGAACATATTATGCTGCGTCATTGTTTTGAAAGTGCTGAAGTGTTATTTTAAAACTTCATTCGATCTTATGCCAAATATAGGCTTAATAAAAAAAAATAGGCTACATCATTTGCCTCATGGGGACTAGCGATCCAAGGGTCCTGTGTTCGAATCCTGTTGAAGACTAGGATTTTTTTCCCAAGATTTGAGGGCGTCCCTGAATCTACCCAGCTCTGAAGGGAACCTGACCTTAATTGGGGTAAAGTAAAGGCGGCTGTGCATAGTGCTGGCCACACAATCACCACGGAAACTGGTGAACGCTGCTTCACCGGCCCTATGGATCAATTTGGTCCGACGGGATACTTTACTTACATTTGCCTCAGTCAAATTTTGTCATAAAAGGAGAATTTAAAACTATGTCAAATTTAATTAGAATCTAGATCTAACCTTAAAATTGTTAATGTTTCAATTATTGATAAATAAAATATCTTTAAAAAAAACATCTTGGGGGAAAAGTGTAATGTTCACCAGTTATTCAGAATTAGCCTTCTATTTCTATCGCCCCTCCCTTTTCCAACCTAGGCTTGCACTATCCCCCCCTTACCACTTTATGCTAATTCCCCCTCGCCTCCTACCTCCCCCCTCCAATTAACCTAGCACTAAATGCCCAAATCCCCACCTTTCAATTTTGGCTATGCTATGCCGCTCCTTCTCTTTGCTTGTCCGACTCTTTTATACCGTAGGCTACATGTAGCCTATATCAGTGACCGCCATAACTCCAAACTATTATATTGGCCCAACCTTTGGGAAATATTTAAAAAAAAAAGACAGAATAAATGGGCCATGATATGGTCAATATAGTATGCTGTTATAAAGGATATAAAGTTTATTCTCAACTTTATGCATGTCCATTTATAATCGATCGAGATAATTAGTATAAATATCTATTCATACATTTAATATGCATATAATAAGCACCTAAAGACTGACTATAATTTTGGGTTGGCCCATTTATTCGAAATAGTTGCATTTAACGACCGCCCCTTGTCACCGCACATTAAACATTAAATTTAATTATAAATAGTTTCGTTTCTGTTTGCTTTTTTCTCTTTAAATTTTCAGTCATGTTTTATTCACTATTCACACAGGTTACTGCGGTAGATAATAGACAGACATCATTCAAGTATGTACTTTCTCGGATCAAGCCACCTGGAAATACAACTTAATCTGCTGCCTAACAAGGCAGATCAAAGCTATTAGCCAATGAGGCGTGGACTACTCCAATCGCATGCCGTGTGTAAGTGTACGCGTTTTGAATTGGCGTGCCCACCTCTGGAGAAACCATGAGCTCAATTGAGAATTGAGAATATCTCCACAGGCACGTGCATGTCGAAATAAAAAAAAAAACTGGAAGCATTGAATTGGACATAAAAGATAGTCCTTGACACAAACACTCTTCTTCTTATTCGTAGGCTACTCAAATTTGGCTAATAAAGAGGGATTCATTCAAACGCGAAAGCCTACAGCTAGACTCTAATTATGATTTATAATGAATAACATAGAGATAGACAAAGGGGTTTCCATATCTCAGTTACAGTATACAGTTTTGTGTCATTGGTGGTCTTCTGGATCCAAGACCTGCTGCGAGCTGTTTCATAAAGAAGGCAGGCATGGATAACATAGCTCTATTCTGCTTGTTAGGAACATTCATAAGGCCTATGACATTCTTTTTAGAAATGTCTGTTTATAAGCTGCCTTTTGCAACCTGGCCCCACAAGGGAGGGGGGGGGTTGCAACGCCCCGGGCCCATAAGAGTTAAGGGTCTAGCTTATATCGGACTTATATAAACAATAATATAATTATGCGTGCTGGAACTTTTATTAATGCATCGCATAAAATTTATTGAATTATTAATGGGTCTTATTTTCGGAATAGAATGCTACAGGTGAGAAAAGGTAAATGCAGTAGTTCCTAAACTTTTATCACACATAAATATCGCCGGGGTAAGTTCTTCCCACGTCGCCCTTCCCTTATAAGTCGATGGCGCAGATAGCGCGTTTAACCACATTGAATCGAAAACGGAAAAAACTTTTGCAACACTACTCGGCGTCCCCGTAAAGACAGTGGCCCCTCGTGACGCAACGGCACACACTTAGCAAAGCTGGAGAATTAATTGTCTTTTTTTAAAGGATGATATATTTTGTTTTGGCTTTTCAAAACATTGCACACACATACAAACTAACATGCCGATCCTCAATTTTCTCAATGTTAAAGACAATGTGACAGCCCACTGACGGGATGTGTTCGTGTTAAGCTCTTATGGAAAAAAAACGACCTTTGTGTTGGCCAATGCTTAGATAAACATAAGGACAAAAACTCTTTCTTAATCCCTTATGCGAGAACAAATACATATGAGTAGGCCTACTCTTTCTTCCCGAGTGGCCTTTAGACATGGAATGGGTTGCCTGAATGAACCAGAAAAACCTTGTAACTTATCATCATTTAAAACATTAATAAAAATGCAAGACTAGACTCGGACCACGGGTGAGCATAGGACGCAATAATCTTCTTTATAGAAGGAGCGTCTGTAATATAGATGATAAGATAATATTTGAGGATTGTCATACGTAGGCCTACTACACATAACTGCTTGTGGCTGCAGCGCATCGACCTCTTTTGTTCAACCGCCTCTGGAGAAAAACAAAAAACAACAACATTATTATGTATTGGTCATGTCATGGTCTGCTAGGGGGTGTCTTAAATTAATTTCCCTGAGTCAATGCCAACGCGTATTTGAGCGCCTGATCATGTATTTATCTAGGCTGTTATGTTTTCTTTATCTTAGTTTTAAATGAGAAAAAGAGCGCCTAAATTGTTGCTCGTTAATTAATTATTTTCGTTCTGTTTTTCTGTGTGCCAAGTGTTTGTGTGTGCATATGTGCATGCTTGTTATTTGGCCTCTTGCCCAGGGCAGCGAGATTGATGGGCGTCGTTGAGTCGTTAAACCAAAAAGAACAGAAAGCGCGAATGTAGGCGCCGCGCACTGGTCTATTAGGATAATATATTATTTGGTTTGGAGAGCCAATGCAAGGTTTTCGGTGAATAATATGTCTTTCGATGGACTCACAGTCTCACGGCTAACAAAAGAAGGCCGCAGTAAGGAAATATAGCGCCCGGAGCATCTTCTAGCGGAAAGACTCATTCTGTGCTCCCCCTCTCAACATTAGATGGGATACTTGGCGCTTGCAAAGACTGGTTGGCGCCCTGCACGGCGTTCCTTCGACCCCTCCCCATTAATGCGACCATGGTGGTCGAGAGTGACCCGAGAGGCTCGAGTGCCATTTTTGTCTACTAGTTTACAAATAAACCCACTTCTGTAGACTGGTAGACTTTGGTTGGTCGACTGTTGTTAATATTTGATTCGTAATATATTGGCTGACAGAAGTTGTTATTAACTAATGTGCGACACATATTTTATTATTATTTTTATTGAATCACTAGGCCTATATAATATTGCATAAGGCTCTATTTCTTATTCTTATCAAACACCATGACAGCCTGGCATATCTTCAGGCAGGAAAAATAACTCTTAAATACAAGAGCTTTTATTTCCGGGTCGAAAAAAAAATCTAAGACAGATCGCAATATAAACGTGCATTTTTGTTGTTGTTTACATAGTTAAAGCGTAGTTTAAGATAGTTTTCTTTTCCATTCATTTAAACACAAAACACATCTTCAAATACATTTCCAACCCAGAAAAGGTATGTATGTTAATATATTTTATGATAAGATATGTATTTACTTCGATTACTATTAGCCAGTAGGCCTATTCTATTACTATTACTATTACAATTACTATTATTACTATTAATATTAACGTCTGTTGTTACCTATTTTTAGTATTTTTTTTATTACCTATTAGTAAGTTACTTATTACTATATTAGCTAACATGACATGACATAATAATAATAGATCTAGAATCTAGATGATAGAAAAACTATCATTATAATTATAATTAAATAATTATATATAATATAGACTAGGCCTTTAGTATAATTTATAATATATAATATATATATAGTATAGGGCATAGGCATAGGGCCTAATCATGATTTCGACTTCATTTTAGACATTTTCATTTTCTAATTTTCATGATGATGATCTAGACTAGTGTCCTGTGCCTGTGTCAACTGTGTGTTTATTCATTAATTTAATATTAATTAGGAAGAGGCTAGATGCCCCAAAATTTTGGGGTATCTAGCTGGCGGCCTACATACCCCAAAAATGTGGGGTATCTAGCTGGCTGCCTAAATGCCCCAAAAATTTGGGGTATTTAGCTGGCGGCCTAGATGCCCCAAAAATATGGGTCTCTAGCTAGTGGCCTAGATAGACCAATAATTTGGTCTATCTAGCTGGTTGCCTAAAGGGACCAAATATTATTTTTTTTGGCCTTTAATATACACTATGCCATACCATTTAAAACATGCCTGTGTGGCAATATATTTTTCTCCTATCAACGTGTACTGTATATAACAATGAATGTCAACTTCAATAAGTAAACAAGGAATGATATTCTTTATATAGCACATGGCATATTAAGCGTAGTCATTTATCCTGAGCAATGCATTTATTATAATTATCCAGTATTTAAATTTTGTTTTGAATGGTTACACTTACAATGTATTAAAATAGGTACATGCTCATATGTACTGTCACTATCCTTAAGGTGCAAAAAGTGTCCCCTTAAACAAGAGGCAAACCAAATATTAAGTTCTATCATTTGTTCTGCATTTGCTTTTTTCCACAGACACAAGGCCACCGTCATAAGATTAAGTTAGATAAAATTCCATAATTTAGATCATTAGGCCCATCATATCTTGTCAAAACTAGACATTGGTGCGCAGTGGTGTCAATGTTGTTCCTTTAGATCATACAATTTTTAATTTTTATCTTAGCTTATGGTTATAATTATATTAAACAGTTTAAAAACAACAATTAATTAAATAAACTTTAATTGAGAAAACATAATTACATGTATTTTTCATAGTATTTTATTGTCAATATTAATAGACAATACATTGAAATAAGTAAATAAGTGTAAAAAAAAAATATTTAAATTTAAAAGTAGGTGTGTGAATTATTAAATCTCAACACATTGGTAAAACTTATATTTATGCAACAACATTCTTAAGTTATAGATTCACATATATCCTTAATACAAAACAGCTTAAATAATAATAATAATAATTATGTATTTATATAGCGCCTATCATCCAAAATACATTGCTCGATGGCGCTTTACAATAATATAACTTTATCAAAATGATGACATGTGCAGTACGCCTAGATACCCCAAATTTTTGGGGTAGGAAGACACTTTGTATTAATTATTAAATTGTCATTGTTCATATTACATTTTCATCATTTTTTAAAGTTGCTATTTCATATCATATATTCAATCATTATATTTTATATGATTATATGAATATATAATATATGTATTATTCTTATTATATTAAAATTACATGTCTAGTCTGATATATAATTATATAGTATATAGATAGTGTGCCAAAGAAAGTCAAACTAGTTTTAATTTAAAAAAGTAAAATGAGTAGGACTAGGAACAAGGAGTAGGATTACTAATTCTAATTAATCAAGGTGCCAAAAACCTAGTTACATACAAATCAACATCATTTCTTTACATTACACTTTTCTAAAAATTGTAATCTAAGTCCTAAGATTACAATTAGGCAATTAGGTATTACAATTAATATTTTTAATATATTATTATTATAGCCTAATATTTAGTAATCTATATATATAAAAGGACAGTGTTAAGCCCCGCGAGGATCCCCATTTGTCAATTTGAAAACACGTGTGTCACTGACCTATCTAGGCCTAGCCCAATATACCGTCTAATAATTTTTCACATCGGATATGTGTCTTCGATAGCTCAGTGGTAAACGTAGTGGACTGCTATACGGGCGACCAGGGTTCGATTCTCCAGTTAGACTATACTTTTTTTTTTCGACAATTAATTTTCCAACTTTTAAAAACAAAAGAAATTGTAAATCTATAGGCAATATAGATTTTGTTAAATAAAAATATTTGACTATTTTTTTACCCTATTACAATATTTATTTACTTTCCTAAAAGTATTCAGTAAGTGTAGTTTATAAATTTGTTATCTGCACCCCAGACAGTCCTTTTTTTTTCACCCGGGCAACGCCGGGCAATGTAGCTTGTGTATTATAATATAGCCTATAGGCTAATATTAAACTTAAAGTAAACCTATATGCATCTCTGCTATTCATTACAATAATTAAACTAATCTACTTGACTCTTGACCTTAAAATAATTTTATCATGCTGCTTAAATTGCTTAATAAAAATTAAGAAGTTGAATATAAAAAAGGACTTAAATGTAATGAGTCTGTATTTTGTATCCATAAATATGAGACTTGTTCCTGTATGCTTTTTAATTTTAGCAGGTTTAGCTAATTGTTCATTATCGGGTAGCCTACATATTTGGTCACTTAACCTTTAGGTTCACATAGGCTTCTAAGTGTTCAAGTGTTAGGTGACTTCTTTTGAGGCTTAAAACCAAAGATCACTTTTCTAAACAGCATTCTTCCAGATTTTCCTGCTAAACATCAAATTTTAATGAACCTTTTTGGGATGTTTTGAATTCAACTTGCTGCATTAAAAAATCTTCCACATCCTTTTTAAATTACCCAAAAAGATCCAGATCTAATCGGGTAGTAGTAAGTCAACAGGAATACATAAATTAAAAGATCTTGACATTAGAAGTTTCCTCTTTGATTATATCAATGTTCTTTTGAAACTTCTCTATCTCTAAAATATATTGATCAAAATGAGCGATAACTTTAGGGAAATACTTGAATGTTTTGGATTTGCCATCAAGGCAAAAAAGGCTTTAGTTTCTATGCAAATCCTTTCCAGTAGCCAAACAAACAAATCTTTTCAAGATTTTTCTTCAACTAAGCCAAAGAATACTGCTATGCAACAGCAGAATTCCATATATACTCTCAATTTCCAGAAACTTGCATAGCCTGTGAATCAATAATAAAAGGGAAACTATAAAATTGACTATCTTCACAATAATTGTCACCACAAAGCGCAAGGCCAGTGATGAGATCTATGCTCACAAAAATTTCCTGGTGTACAATGCTATTAAAACAGTAGACATCTAACATGGTTCTCAAGACGTTTGACAAATCCTTTCTTTTTGCCAACCCTTGCAGCAGCTTCATCAGTTGTAACAAAAAAAAAAGGATTCATATTGATGTTATGATCTTTGAAATACCCAACAAATGCAGTTGGCTATGGCCGTCTGATGCATACAGCAAAGTTTTTTTTTTAGATGGCTTCCACATTACATGCCATGGATATTGCTCTGCGTGCCAGGAGTTCATTTCAGCATATTAAAACAATAAAGTGGCTTAATAGTTAATTCTCAGCTTAATTCTCAATAATGATTTTTATATGATTGTTTAATTTTTTAGAAAGAAGATGTCTTCAACTCCTAGCATGGATCAAGGAAAAGATAACCCTCCAAGGCAGCAGACAATGATTTACATCTGTGGAGGTGAGTTTTAGTAATTAATGTGAACTGATTGTAATTAGGTAAACAACTGTTGAAAGCTATTTTATTTAGGACATTGTGTTGGCCACATAATCAAGGCTTAACTGAAATTTGTCTCGGACATATGTATCATGTATTTATAATAGGGTTTGGCCAGATATAATTTTTTCACTATTTGCGGGATCCGGGTAGTAGGCCCCTAATATTTGTCGGATTCAGATATTTCCGGATGTCATTTCCACGAGTATGGGGGTGTACTTCAACAGTTTCTGATTAGAATTCAAAAGTATTTATTATTCAACAGATTTCTGGAGTACGTTTTTATCGATTTATTTGTTTCTTACCTAGTTATATGTATTGTTTATATATTTTTTTTTTATCAACTTTATACTACAGTATTACTATATTTGTATTTGAACTTTGAAGTAATTCTTTACTACCGTGATATTCGCACCAGACAAAAATCAGCCGGTGGTATTTGGCAAATCCGGATAGTGCCGGATACCCCGATATCCGGCCCGGATTTTCAGCCAAACCCTAATTTATAATTAGTATTTAATTTTTATATTTTTGTTGAGTAATCTCTAAGCGCTATGTCTATGAGTGTGACATTTTTGGTAGTTACGGAAGTGCGTAATTCTTGTTTGTTTTTTTCTGAGTTGATTGCATGTTTTTGGTAGCAGAAATATAGTAACATAATATTGTGATAGTAACGAAATATTCTGACTTCGAAACAAAAGAAATAATAAAGATTGGAGTTGCTTTTCTTTTAAAAAGTGTGTCGAGATTTTTGAAGTGTTTCTATTTTTAACCACTCTGCTACAACACACCACCACACAGATAGTAATACTCCAACACAACTTCAATTATTTTTGTCACAAATTATGTGGAACCTTAACACCACTTACTACACCACAACTATGTCATACAAGCTAAATTGCCTGGCGTTGCCCAGGAAAAAACCCAGTTCTGAAGAGTGGATTCTCTAATTTTTTACAGATTGCCCACAAGGATATAAACCACTGATCTATATACATATATAGAGAGATTGGCTTTATGTCATCTTATATGTTTTATAGGTTCCTACACAGAAGATTTATAGAGCTATAAACCTAGTGCATAACACTGACCTAAAACAAAACATTTCTTATGAAAGAATAGTGCTTGTTGTAATCAAGTTGCATCACATCTAAAATAAACCACATCTATAATTATTTATATCATTCGAAGTGTGATCATTCTATATCCTATTCACTGTATTCCTCAATCTTTAAGAATTTAACTTACAAATTGTCTCTTAATGAAGGTTGTACAATGATTAATTGTTTTATGAAACTAGTTCCACTTACACAATTAATGTGCACTATAAAACCTTTTTTTTATGTGTGTTGTTATTTATTACTGTAGACTGCTTGGGGTGATCAAATTTCATTTGTAAGGTTTAATAATCATATCCTAAAAGAATGCAATGTTATCCCTCTTAAATGCCCTTAAACGTGCAATCATGATATGGAAAAGTGCAATCCAATATTTGTCAAATCTCTGCAATTTCAGAGAGAATATAATATAGTACAATCTTCTAAAATGTTTGACTTTGTAAGATATCCCTACAGAACTTGGTCTGTTTATTTTTAAAAATTCAGTAATAACAAGTACTTGTAGTTGTCCAATAAATTTTGGTTTAAACATCTCCTATACCTAAACTTCCTAGTTACAGGTTCTATTAATAGCTGTATCAGTTGCACATTTTTTTTTACAATTTTTTTTCTCTGTTCTGACCAGCTATTTCCTAAAACACTCATGAATTAGTGCTTTAATATTTGCATTTTTTTTTTCTTCTCCAGAATGCCATGCAGAAAATGAAATAAAAGCTAGAGATCCCATTCGGTGCCGGGAGTGTGGTTACAGAATCATGTACAAAAAGAGAACCAGACGTTGTATCCTTTCAACTTATTGTTATTCATACAACCATTTTTTTAATATTTTATTTTATTTGCAGTTAATTCCGATACAGGGTTCTTATTCTCAAATGTGTTTAAATTCCAAAACTGTTTACAAACATAACCCAAATTTAACCGGTATGCGTGAAATTTCTTAATGCTTACCGGCAGTGTATATTGATTTTCCAAAAAAAAGTTTGTAGATACCCAGGGTTCGTACAGCTCCTGGAAACTCCTTGAAACTCCTGGAAAAAAAAAAAGTTGTGTTCCAGGACCTTAAAACTCCTGGAAAAGCTGCATTTAGTCCTGGGAAAATACTAAAAACTCCTTATTTTTCGAGGGAGATTAACTATTAATAAAAAAAACTTAATCACTGCTCTTAGATTGTACTTTCACTTTTCCAGAAAGCCCTATTGGAGTTAACCCTCTTTGCCACTTTTTTTTTCCGCGGGCAAACATTGATGACACCAGTGATTCCACTCCATGGTTCTTTTTTTTTTACTAGATCTTGTTGTTTTTTGGATCCAAACTTGGGATGTATTCTATATAAGTCCCCATAATGTCGTAAAAAAAAAAAAAAGCTGTGTAGCGAGGTGTCTGTTTTTTTTAAAGAGCTCAGCCAGGCTTTTCACAAAATTTACTCCTGAAAAACTTTTGGAACACTCCTGGAAAACTACTGGAAAACTCCTGGAATTTTGAGCCGATTTTTCTGTACCAACCCTGGATACCGTACTTCTTAAGTACTTTTTTTTTAGAAAAAAATAAGTTGTGAGTTTTATTTACAACTTTACAACCTAACCTCAAGGTCATTTAAAAAACAGTGTGCTTTTTCATGCAGTTCTGTCCATTTTTAATGGCATTCACAAATTCTCCTAAACCTTGGCCAGTTTCCCCCAAACTTGAAAAAATAAAAGTCAGTTTTCCCAAACTTTACCGAACCAAAGGAACTATGAAATAATAGAAGTCTTCATTTATTATATTAAAATGTGAGTGTAATAACCAAAAGTTGTTCAAATTGATTCCTTTACTTTGCTCCAGTGATTGTTTTTGATGCAAGATGATGAGGAGAATGGCTGCCTGATATCTATGTTTTTTTATGTTTTTTTTAAAATGTTGTTTTGTTTATAATTTGAATGATTCAGTGGTTGAAAAAAAAATGTACATATTCATACTGTAAGCTATGGAACTATTGAATAATTAAATTTGAGTTCATAAAATATAATCTTTATATATTTTTTTATTTTCATAAGTATTCTGTTGAATTTACTATGAATGAATAGCTGTCAGGATTTTATAAGCATGACATTTTTTCAAGCACAAAATCTCAATTGTCACAATTCAGCATATCTGATAACAACCAATAAGACTTGTACAGAAATTTGAACATTTTTTTTTTAAATGGCAAATATTTCAAAATTGTACAAATTATCTATGCAATTATGAGCCCAAAATTGTTTAATTACTGTAAGAAAATTGTAATGGGGGACATCAGGCTTTAAGTTTAAGATGGACAGTTGGCAGGTATTTGAATTAAAATCTATTAATGATACAGGATAAGTGATCAACAATCTAAAATGATCTTGTCCATGAATTGAATATAAGAAAGAGCAGTTTTGTTCTTAAAATCCTATTGAGTATATTTGACTTTTCTTCTATAAGATTATTATGTCTTACATCATGCTTTTGTGTTTATTGAAATACTTTTTTTAGAAGTAAATGTGCAATAGAATTAAGAACATTTACTACTATTCAGCATATCAAAAAGTACCATTCAACTTACCAATAATAGGTACATGCTAATATTGAAAATGTAAGACTTAGTCCTTATATTCATGATATAGCCTTTTCAAAGAGAATTCAAATGAGATCATTACAAATTGAAATTATCAGGAATATCCTGTTTTGTTTAATTTATTTTATCTACAAACAATAGAACTGAATGTTTATAGCAGTTATATTTGCTACTAAATACCGGTACATGAAAAATAGAAGAGAAATTGTCTCATTATAATTTTACATACTAAAAGTTATTATTATAACATCCTACATAATGTTTGTGCATTTAAGTCAAAGCTAATACAAAATTCTAAAGTTAACCTTTATTTCCATAATAGAATATGCTTGACACATTATAGTTTTTTAGTTTTGTTTTTGCAACATACATAAAGTAGTATGTTTTTTTTTGTGGTCAGTATTTTTTTAATTTTTTTTTGTTTTGCACACTTTATTATACACCAATTCAATATACAACTAAAAAGGAAAAACAAATAATAATAATTTTTTTTAATTTCTTGCTCAAAGTATGACCACTATGATCGAATTTTGTGAGTTTATTGGGTAATTAAACTCTTTCTGTAAAACAGAACTCACATGTCTTTTAAAAAGTACTGTTAATTCAAAAATGATTGTTTGATATATTTTTTTGCTACAACATTAGTCGTAGATCAATATTTATTTTTTTTTGCTTTTTTTTTTTGTTTTTGTTGGTTTTATTTGCTATTTATTTATTGTTGCTTTGGAAGCAAACTTAGAATTAAATTTTAAATTCAACAGGAAAAACAATAACAACTGAAACCGATATGAAAAATAGTTTATACAACGTATACGACATGAATTAAAACTTTTAAAAGTTGGTCCGGCAAATTTAAACATTGCCCGGCAATATAAAAATTTCCCGCTACATAGTTTATAAGAATTATACGATACAAATTAAAACTTTAAAACGTTGAGCTCGGCAATTTAAACATTGCCTGGCTATTGAAAAATTTCCCACTACAAAGTTTATAAGACGTTTACACAGAATAGGTATAGAACAGAATGCACAATCCCTATATACGCAGTCACTAAAAGTTACCATTTTCCGGAATGCAGCGGTCGCTAGAGACGCTACTATAGTAAAATGTGAAAGGATATCTACGTCTGCCATAAATATATACAATATATATAGGGCCTACATTATCTTTCATTATAGGCTTACTTTTATATAAATTTGACTTATGATGTAAAAATATTTATTACCCGGTACTGATTTGAAAAAAAAAATGGCTTAGACGTAGCTCGGTACCGGTAACTAAATTGCTACGGCTACCGGTACATACATATATATACTTTTTAAACCAAAATAAACTTTTAAAATTATGAAGGGAAATAGGCATATAATTCATAATGAGTTAATATGAGGTTGTTTATGCTGTTGTTTATCCTTTATGGAGTCAGGAAAGCCATGCAGTTTGACATGCTCTTTTTTACGATAATCAGTCGTTTTCGTTTTCATTGTTGTAGTTTATTACACAACCGTTCATGCACATTTTGCCTGAAATATTAGCTTTGGGTGTTCGAACTTGTAGATTTGAAGAAAAGGACGTTGTAGGCTAAATAAGCATAAATATAGAGTGTAACCAGGACCGCTGCGTTTAAATAAGCTTAGTATGGCGTCGGTATTACTGCCCAAAACAGAAATAAAATGCGATTGCGCATTCTGTTTTATACCTATTCTGTGGACATATACAACACGAATAAAAACGTGAAGGAATTTTGTATTTGCCAGATACAACGTAAGATACCCATTAAAACCATTAATCATTACCCATTATAACAATTTAAAAATATCCCGCTATAAATTACGACGCAAATTAAAACGTGAATATAATGTGTTCTATTCATTCATAAAGTACATTAGCAAAGGTTGAAGCAAAGTTAATTTTAAATGAATACGCAAAATTTGATGACGTCATAACGAAAAGCCGGCTAGCTATCTCTGCGCAAACTTTGATGACGTCATCCTGAAAAAAATCTCAACGCCATCCTTTTTTTAATTTTTTTAGCGCGATCGATCGAAAAACTATAAAAAGTTGGAACGGCAATTTTAACATGAACCCAAAATATGTAGTTTTATTCGCGTTTTTTGACCAAACTGACCATTGCGGTCATTTAAATTTTTTTAAAACCTTGACAGTGTTCACCGCCGTAACGCAAAGAATATTTGTAGCAAATTGCACGTTTTTATGTCCAGTATTTAAAAAGATTATGCGGTATGTACATACCCAGCCAGCCAGCCAGCCACATACATACATACATACATATTCCTTTTGAGATTTATATATATATATATATGATATATGATGGTTGATATTATATTCTTGTAACAAGTCATTTAGCTTAAAATTAGCACATTAGACAACATTCATTCATCCAGCCTGCAGTAAATGTACAGAATGACAGACTTAATTGTTTTTCATATTTATTGTTACATAACAACAGTTACATAACAAAAAGTAATAAGACTATTTTTAAACATAAAACAAGTTAGAACTTGAAAAAGATAACTTTAACATTTCTAAACAATATAATAAAAACAATGAGAAAAAAAAGTAATTTTACGTGGTTCTTACTCTAAAATCATTTTAAATTATAAAATGTATAAACCTTTCCCAAACTTCACAAAATAATTACACACACACCGGTCCAGAGTCTGTGAATTGTCTTAATGCTAAATAGTAGCACACTAAAAAAAACAACACTCCTTTAACTTAATGTAGTTCAAGGTGCCTGTTCTACTATTCACAAACTTTTCCTCAACCTTCCCAACCCATATGAACCATGTAAAATTTTCCACTATATTCATATTAGAACTTTGCAAAAAATATTCTGCATGAATTGATCAAATTTTAAACTATTTCCCATTAGTGTTCTTGGTGGCCGGATAGAGGGACTACAATTATTAACATTTCCTAATGCCGTAAAACAGGTTACACTGTGAATCAAAATATATACAAGAATGCCCTGAAACAAGGGTGTGCAACAGGTGGCCCGTGGGCCACAAAGCGGCCCACCAAGCCTTTTAGTGTGGCCCCCGAAGAGCTTCTAACAGCATTTTAAAAAATTCGTTGCATTGATTATGCAAATACATTTTCATATGTGGCCCAAAGCAGAAAAATGTTGCACACTCCTGCCCTAAAACATTAGTCACTGCTTCAGTGACCAAGGACTTTCACATTAATAATATCTAATATTTAAATCGTGAACAATAACCGTAAACAACATTTCAACAGAACATGTATATTCAAGATTATTTCAGGTTTTATATTTGGAACATTAAAAAAATAATTTTTAAGTTTTCTATAGTTTGACCTAAGACAAACAATTGAATAATTAATTCTTCAATATTTTGTGAATGTCAAAACTGATCATTAATTTTAATAAATTCCATAAAGGTTATATTGTCATATAGATGTACACATAGATTCGTTAAAACTAGAATGACAGATTTAAAAAACAACAACATAATTTAAAAGTGCTGTGAAATTTTAATGAATTTTTTTTTTCATCTTTTGTTTTCTATCACAATATCAGAGTGTTAGAAATACAAAATGTACAGAATTTATATGTGTCAGGTTAAAGATATGCTAAATCAATCAGGAACAGTCAGCAACAGCAGGAGAGTCTGGGCACTGTGCTGTCACATTGTGGCTGACTGCACCTTCAGTTGCTGTAGGCTTTTCTTCACTTTCCTCTGCGTCACTTTCGTTACTGCTGTCATCTTCCCATCCTTCCTCATCTCTCAGCTCCTCAGACTGCTCGAAGTAGTAGTCAAATGGGTATTCTGTATATTCTGCTTTATCAAACTTCTGGATCTGCAGTTGCAATGGGAAAATTGACAGTTAATTCAACCAGAATTACAAGTGGGAGACAGTGTCAAGGTTATATATATATAGTCTAAGGGAAATAAGCACACATCTAAAATCAGCTGTAAGTAGTAGAGTAATCCTATCTGACCAAATTGATACATAGGGCAGGTGAAACAGCGTTAAGTTTCTGTGGCCATAGCATCCTATGGGGATGTGTAGCCAGCACAATGCCAAGCCTTTGCCCCAACTTATGTCAGGTACCCATCAGAGTTGGGTAAACCCAGGGACACCCTCTAGAACTGGGAACCAGGATTCACACACACAGGTCCTTCAATGCGCCAGCCAAATTTGCTGACACTTTCAACTGTATTATATGCATATTGTTTTCATTCAGATTTATGTAACTAAGCTTTCTTTTTTTTAAAGGGACAAGGTGGTCATGGGTCAGCTTGCTCAAATTGTCTAGAGTTCATATCCAGGTTAACACCAGGGATTTCCTCCCTGGGTCTCAATGGGGTGTGGCTGAGTTTAGCCAGCTCTGATGAATACCTGATATTAGTTTGGCGAAAACTATAGGTGGCTAGCATTTCCCTGGCCATACAATCCCCTAAGGATTTGGAAAAAATGCATGCTGCTAAACTAGCCCCATGGACCGACATGGATACTTTAAAATAGTTTTTTCTTTCTTATTTTTAGCTGCATTTAAATTACATTCTTTTGACAAGAAACTTTCACACTAACAATGCAATGTTAAAAATAGTTATTGTAAGGAAACAGGGGTATGACAAGCTCTGACGAATCTTTATGCCAAAGAAATAAACAAATGGTGCGCAGAGTTATTTAAAAAAACAACAACACTTACGGCTTTGGCACATTGTTGAATAAAGTTATTGTAACTAAAGCTAGTTGTAACTGTATGTGATGCATGAGTTGGTGTGAACTTATAATTATAAGGAATAGTTTGTGCAAAAGGTGCGATTAATGAGTAACCAGGAAGTGTGTGATTGACGTCATGGTATGTTTACTTGGGAAAGAGAGATCGTAGAGATAAGTCAGTACATATTAGGCAACTGTGAAGTAAGGCTGGTCTTGAGAGAGTGGATGTAGTTAGCATATGAAGTGATAAAGTGGTGTTGGCTATAGAATAGTTGCAGTTATATCATATTACAAGTTTATGACGATTAAAGTTGTTATCTTCAATCAAGTGTACCTCAAGTGTCTTATCAAGTATTGAGAGTTAGTTGTGTTACTACATTATATTACAAGATCTCTTGTTTACAGTAACCATCAAGTAAGATCAATAACAGTCCCAGTGTGACCAGAATTTGTTTTTTACCTGTGATGCAAACTCTTTTCCTGTGCCTTGCAGATCATAGCTTGTTATTTCCATGAAGAGATCCTCTGCGGATTTAACACCTGGAACACCAGCTTGTTTAAAAAACTGAATAGAATGGGAATAAAGACAAGATGCATATTTAAGTATTACATCAAGAATCATCCCAACAGTGTTACAACAAGATAACTTATAATAATCATACATTTCTTTGAATTTATCATGATGGTAGTCATTTTGATAGTCCTTCTATTCTATCACATTTAAAATTGAACCTTCTCTTATGTGCACTAAATCAAGCCATTAATATATGATTGTATTATCCCAAAAAAACTTTTACTTAGCCTTGGACAAATCATAGGGAGAATAAATATACTTAAATATCAATAAAAGAATGTAAGACTATTTTATTCAATAATGTAAAAAAAAATGTCAAAATATGGGTCTTTTTATAGTATTAAAATATAGAGGATTAATAGATGGAACAATCCCAATCTGGTGTAAGTATACTGGGTGATAACAATTAATGCAAGAAATGAAGTACTCAATGTAACTTATTTTGCTGCACCACCTTTCATTTCATGCAGTGCCCTCACATGGGGGAGGGCAGAGGGGGGCATATGCCCGGGGGCGGCACTTCTAGGGGGGCGGCACATTTAGTCTAAGTTCATACCAGAAATTTTAGGAGAGTTGAAGTGGAAATAAAATTTAAAACACAAATTGTAAACAAAAGGAATAATGAATAAATATAGATTAGTAAAAGTTGACTTCTTATTTAATTACACTCAAACTGTTTCATACAAATGTTTCAATTTTTAATAGGCTCACAAAGGTTTCATAAAAGATTGGCTCATCTAGGATATTCTTATAAAAAAATTGCATTTTAAAATGTCGTTAATCATAATAATTAACTAAGGGCCCCAGGGGGCGATGAGAAGCTTTGGGAGGGGGGACGCTGATGTTCCCAGCAACAGTAGGGATAGCTGAAGGGACAGTGGGCGGTACGAAAGTAACCTACTTGAAATAGATTCAACACCACTGATTTTTTAATTACCAAAATTAAGATCTGCTTGACTTATAAGAAGGGTAATCTTGAGCTTTGACAAAGGCTTTATCGACTTATGTCTACTGTGTAATTGTGACGTAAAAGTCATATAAAGCCCATTCTGTACTTAACCTTGATCTATTGCTATATTTAGACTGTATCTGAGAAATGCAGATGGGGGCGGTGATTAGATTTTTAGAAGAGGAAGTAGGGGCTAGGGTGAGTATAAATTAAATATCTGGCTCAGCTCGTTAGAAAACGAAGTTCGGTGCTTTTGTTCATTATCACAGTTTCATTCAGATTGTTTGGGTTTTAATTTGAATAGTTTATGTTTATATAGCCTTTGATTTATAAAAACCAGTTTTGATATCGACTTATTAAAGAAATATAAGTTGAGCAAAAGCACTATGCAGAGACGAATTAATGAAATGGCACGTGATGAAGTGAAAGTATATTGTGTGAGTACCTAAAACCTTTCCACATTTTTACAACTTGATTGGAGTCCACGCTACCTGACAATAATTAAACGTTATGTTGTTTTTTTTTTATAGAAGGGAACATTTTGCTAGTTATGCTAAAGAAAAATAATTAAGGACACTAAAGGCAAATTATATTACTTTAACTAGAATACTTTTTAGGGAAAAAAGAAATTCTTCCATCGACAATGTTATGGATTCTATCATAGCTTGATGTCGTAATATAAGAAATCTCTGCCAGATGTATTAGATGTGTTTGATTCATCGACAACATTAATTTGCTAAAAATCTCAGTTATCGCCTGCATCACTCACTACAATACGTAATTACTGCAGATAACAAAACAGAAGCAACGCATTCAATGATAGATTGTTCAGAGAGTTTGGCAGATATTTTAAAGAATAATTACAAATAGTTTGTTACTACCACTTAGGTATGCTAGTCATCTAAAGTTTAAATATATTGTATGGATATTTGTTTCGCTGATAAAGTTTTTGGAAACCAAAGACAATTATTTGAGAGAAAATCTCATACAATTGAAAATTGATATCCCTTTTTAATTGAATTAAATACCTTTTAAAAAAATGATTTCCAGAAATCGACCTTAATTAAAAGAAGACAAATAGTGTTGTTGTTGTTTTTTTTTTTTTTTTTTTTTTTTTTTTGCATTTATGTCAAAACTTCTATTGTACAAGCACAGCTTTGGGCGCAGAAATCTTGAATTTATAAAGAACAACTTTATAGAGAGACATGCTTACTTCAAGACATTGAAACAATTAATGATTACTTCAACAGAGGATTTAAAGATAATATTATAAACATGAACATTCCTGATTGGTTATTAGACATTTGTTTCTAATAGTGCAGTATTAAAATCAGCCCTACCTTTACAACTGTAAGAAGAATAAATAACAAATAAAGAATAAAAATTGAAAGCAGAAATGGCCGCAAATGGGCTATAATCACGACTTTTTTGTTGCAAAAGAACATCCATCAATTTCTCTAGGTCTTTTGGTTTTGACAAACAAAAATTTATTCCATTTCCACACCCTATTTATTGGAACGTAGACGAACTACTAGCAACATACCAGGAACAAGCTTCACTTTAAAATTGTTTTATTTTCAAAACCTCTTTTGCAGTAGGGCCTATATTTTTAATTTTTATTTATTAAACAACGATTAAACAAATGTATTAATTTCAGCTCTTTGTATGATATTTCAGCTCTTTTTAGGATGATGAAATTGCATACAAATCTAGTCGGCCTATACAAATTATATGCGGCAAATTTTACTCATTAGTTCAACTTCGGATTTGATGGGGGGGGGGGGGGGGAGCAGTGAGAGTTAAAAATGTGAAAAAACGGGGCGGTGAGCCGAAAAAGGTTGAGAACCTATGCACTAAACGATGCAGTTACATTATGCAAGGGGGCGGCACTAAAACTTTTGCCCTGGGGCGCCACAAAGGCATGTGAGGGCCCTGATTTCATGTGTTTGCACAAGGCTTAATGAAAATGAAGTGAGCTTTCATCACTGACCTATATACATACACCGAACCCTTAAATCTTAGAGCTCAAAATGTAATCAAAACTAATTGAATCACTTATCTCAAAACAAAGTAAATTTTAATGTTTAGGGCAGGGGTCAGCAACCTATGGCATGCGTGCCCCAGAATTGGCATGTAGAGAGATTTTGGATGGCACGCGAAAGCCCTCTAAAGAAGACAATTCAGGTTTCTTCAACAAGAAAAGAGTAGGATGACTTTTAGGCTGTTGGCACGCTGAACGAATTAGAAATCCTTCTGTGGCACACTATTGTCAAAAGGTTGCCGACCCCTGTTTTAGGGCACTGCCTGATGTTTTAAAACATTCTATACTTTTAAACAAGCATTGCCAATTCATGTACCAGTACAATGACCAGTCTTTAAAACTATTTAAAAAAAAAAACTACTGACACTTACTTTGCTAACATTGTGGCAGTCACGCAGTAAGAAATCATGAGAGTTTGGGTTCTCCTTCTCCACAGCTTGACTCACATCAAGAGCCCAGACCTGCCCTTCATGCCACAGAAGGTTGTACTCGCTCAGATCTGCATGAACCAAACCACAGTTGTGGTACATGTTCTTCACCAGCTGATGGAGGAACAAACATACACAATCAAATATGAGCAAAGACTATTGTATAACATCTAGTTTATTAATGCATAGTCCTATGAGCAAAGACTACTGCACAACATCTAGTTTATTAATGCATAGTCCTATGAGCAAAGACTATTGTACAACATCTAGTTTATTAATGCATAGTCCTATGAGCAAAGACTACTGCACAACATCTAGTTTATTAATACATAGTCCTATGAGCAAAGACTATTGCACAACATCTAGTTTATTAATGCATAGTCCTATGAGCAAAGACTATTGTACAACATCTAGTTTATTAATGCATAGTCCTATGAGCAAAGACTACTGCACAACATCTAGTTTATTAATACATAGTCCTATGAGCAAAGACTACTGCACAACATCTAGTTTATTAATACATAGTCCTATGAGCAAAGACTACTGCACAACATCTAGTTTATTAATACATAGTCCTATGAGCAAAGACTATTGTACAACATCTAGTTTATTAATACATAGTCCTATGAGCAAAGACTACTGCACAACATCTAGTTTATTAATACATAGTCCTATGAGCAAAGACTATTGTACAACATCTAGTTTATTAATGCATAGTCCTATGAGCAAAGACTATTGTACAACATCTAGTTTATTAATGCATAGTCCTATGAGCAAAGACTACTGCACAACATCTAGTTTATTAATACATAGTCCTATGAGCAAAGACTACTGCACAACATCTAGTTTATTAATACATAGTCCTATGAGCAAAGACTACTGCACAACATCTAGTTTATTAATACATAGTCCTATGAGCAAAGACTATTGTACAACATCTAGTTTATTAATACATAGTCCTATGAGCAAAGACTACTGCACAACATCTAGTTTATTAATACATAGTCCTATGAGCAAAGACTACTGCACAACATCTAGTTTATTAATACATAGTCCTATGAGCAAAGACTATTGTACAACATCTAGTTTATTAATACATAGTCCTATGAGCAAAGACTACTGCACAACATCTAGTTTATTAATACATAGTCCTATGAGCAAAGACTACTGCACAACATCTAGTTTATTAATACATAGTCCTATGAGCAAAGACTATTGTACAACATCTAGTTTATTAATACATAGTCCTATGAGCAAAGACTACTGCACAACATCTAGTTTATTAATACATAGTCCTATGAGCAAAGACTATTGTATAACATCTAGTTTATTAATACATAGTCCTATGAGCAAAGACTATTGTATAACATATAGTTTATTAATACATAGTCCTATGAGCAAAGACTACTGCACAACATCTAGTTTATTAATACATAGTCCTATGAGCAAAGACTACTGCACAACATCTAGTTTATTAATGCATAGTCCTATGAGCAAAGACTACTGCACAACATCTAGTTTATTAATACATAGTCCTATGAGCAAAGACTATTGCACAACATATAGTTTATTAATACATAGTCCTATGAGCAAAGACTATTGTATAACATATAGTTTATTAATACATAGTCCTATGAGCAAAGACTATTGCACAACATATAGTTTATTAATACATAGTCCTATGAGCACAGACTATTGCACAACATATAGTTTATTAATACATAGTCCTATGAGCAAAGACTATTGTATAACATCTAGTTTATTAATACATAGTCCTATGAGCAAAGACTACTGCACAACATCTAGTTTATTAATACATAGTCCCATGAGCAAAGACTATTGTATAACATCTAGTTTATTAATACATAGTCCTATGAGCAAAGACTACTGCACAACATCTAGTTTATTAATACATAGTCCTATGAGCAAAGACTATTGTATAACATCTAGTTTATTAATGCATAGTCCTATGAGCAAAGACTACTGCACAACATCTAGTTTATTAATACATAGTCCTATGAGCAAAGACTACTGCACAACATCTAGTTTATTAATACATAGTCCTATGAGCAAAGACTACTGCACAACATCTAGTTTATTAATACATAGTCCTATGAGCAAAGACTATTGTACAACATCTAGTTTATTAATACATAGTCCTATGAGCAAAGACTACTGCACAACATCTAGTTTATTAATACATAGTCCTATGAGCAAAGACTATTGTACAACATCTAGTTTATTAATGCATAGTCCTATGAGCAAAGACTATTGTACAACATCTAGTTTATTAATGCATAGTCCTATGAGCAAAGACTACTGCACAACATCTAGTTTATTAATACATAGTCCTATGAGCAAAGACTACTGCACAACATCTAGTTTATTAATACATAGTCCTATGAGCAAAGACTACTGCACAACATCTAGTTTATTAATACATAGTCCTATGAGCAAAGACTATTGTACAACATCTAGTTTATTAATACATAGTCCTATGAGCAAAGACTACTGCACAACATCTAGTTTATTAATACATAGTCCTATGAGCAAAGACTACTGCACAACATCTAGTTTATTAATACATAGTCCTATGAGCAAAGACTATTGTACAACATCTAGTTTATTAATACATAGTCCTATGAGCAAAGACTACTGCACAACATCTAGTTTATTAATACATAGTCCTATGAGCAAAGACTACTGCACAACATCTAGTTTATTAATACATAGTCCTATGAGCAAAGACTATTGTACAACATCTAGTTTATTAATACATAGTCCTATGAGCAAAGACTACTGCACAACATCTAGTTTATTAATACATAGTCCTATGAGCAAAGACTATTGTATAACATCTAGTTTATTAATACATAGTCCTATGAGCAAAGACTATTGTATAACATATAGTTTATTAATACATAGTCCTATGAGCAAAGACTACTGCACAACATCTAGTTTATTAATACATAGTCCTATGAGCAAAGACTACTGCACAACATC
The DNA here is from genome assembly GCA_949126835.1 of Anisus vortex. NCBI lineage: Eukaryota > Metazoa > Mollusca > Gastropoda > Planorbidae > Anisus > Anisus vortex. The sequence continues at coordinate 14,715,071 of OX421505.1, forward strand.
TAGTTTATTAATGCATAGTCCTATGAGCAAAGACTACTGCACAACATCTAGTTTATTAATACATAGTCCTATGAGCAAAGACTATTGCACAACATATAGTTTATTAATACATAGTCCTATGAGCAAAGACTATTGTATAACATATAGTTTATTAATACATAGTCCTATGAGCAAAGACTATTGCACAACATATAGTTTATTAATACATAGTCCTATGAGCACAGACTATTGCACAACATATAGTTTATTAATACATAGTCCTATGAGCAAAGACTATTGTATAACATCTAGTTTATTAATACATAGTCCTATGAGCAAAGACTACTGCACAACATCTAGTTTATTAATACATAGTCCCATGAGCAAAGACTATTGTATAACATCTAGTTTATTAATACATAGTCCTATGAGCAAAGACTACTGCACAACATCTAGTTTATTAATACATAGTCCTATGAGCAAAGACTATTGTATAACATCTAGTTTATTAATACATAGTCCTATGAGCAAAGACTATTGTATAACATCTAGTTTATTAATACATAGTCCTATGAGCACATAGTCCTACAGTGAACCACATCTTATAGACAACTGACTTTCTGAGCATGCACCAGGCACCTATTTTATAAACACCTTTCAAACTCATAATAATAATAGAATAGCTACAGCCTTATATCTGTAAGCTACTGTCTGCTAATCATATTGCTTATATAAAAAAAAAATAGAACAATGGAAAGGCAGGGAAGATTGTCTTTTGTGGTCTTTTCCATGAATTAATTTTGAAACCTACCAAACTGCATGTACCTCTTTCCATTACAAATAAATTTATGTAGCGATATTTATGAAAAGTTAGTCTTCACAAGTACTTTTTATCAATCCTATCATTTTAAAATAAATCAAATAAGAATGTTTTTAATCCTGATTTTTAAACTGCCAATATTGTCCGCCTGTTTTAAAGTTTTTAGGAGTTCCTTCCACCACTTAGGGTGCAATAACACTGCAGGAGTATGCTGCAAATGTTTTTCTTTTTACTATAGGTATGTTTTTTTCTGAGCAACCATGAATTTAATGTACTTTGGAGAATGTCCATTAAGGCTTATATAAAGAAGATCAGCTGTTCCAAAATTTGAACAAAAAGATTTCATTTTCTAATTTGGACACCATTTTACAGAAGGAGGCAGTTTCAGATCTTAAGTGTGCAATGGTCAAGTTCTGAAGGCCATAAGTTTAAACTTTAAAAATTACATTCACCGTTATCTTATAATTACTTCCACAGACTTAATTTGCATATTCCTGGATCAAAGTCTACCTGCAATGTCTGGTCATAAGCAGACTGTAAATCTTCTGACCCCAGCCTCACTTCCTTCAGTTTTGGGGCAGGGTTCTCTCCCCCAATGCACGTCATGGCCAGGATATGTTTCTTCAGAGTGAGAGGTGTTGGGCAGGGAATATTTTGCCTGCGCATTCTAGAAGATAATTTGGATTGATACAGATCAAATTAATGCAGGGAAAAAAACATCCCAATAAAAATTAATATCCTTTGTTAATAATTAGTAATGAATATTTTGTGACTCCTAATCTTGTTAAAAAAATTCATCAAGTCAAAAGCAATACGGTAAAAACATTTTTTTATGAAACTTTAAAAAAACGTTCAAGACATAAGCTTTGTATAAATCATGTTCACTACAATCTGAGTATGAATGGCGATGGAATTTTTGTTCTTTAAAAACAAGAAAATATTCAATCAAATATGAAACTATAAAAATAATACAACATGTTATTCATGTTCTAGAAATTTTGTTTAGCAGTTACAACAAAATTTATTAAACTTAAATTTCCATAGAATATGTATTGTAAAAACAAAACATTGAAGAACAATAGCCAATTATTATTTTAAAAAATCATTCTTGTTTCAGAAATATTCTGTTGTAATTGTATAACTTGTTAACTTCCAACCTTTTGAGATTTAAATATTCCTTTTCTGCCCATAATTTAATGATTTTGCGAGGATTCTGTTTCTTGTAGATGTCTTTGGATAGCCTGTGGTCACCATGGACGTACTTTGCCCTGGTGCGAAACTCATTCATTGTAGTCTTGAACACCTTCAGGATGATATGCTTGGGGAGTTCTACATCATCTTTCCTACAAGTGGGTTTAAGAAGGACACAAAATGAACATGCCTTCACACTGTGGTGAATAGTCAGGGCTAAGAGGGAAGACTTGAATGAGAGGCTGGCTGGTCCTGCGGTTTTTACTGTGGAATGTCAACACGACGATCTAAGTTCTAGCTCTGCCGCCCTCTTATAAGACAAGATAAGAGTTTTAAAAAAGACTGCCTTTTTAATACAAATTAATTCTAAAACATCACGTGACAGCCGACATTGAAGAAAATATTTTTAAAAGTTGAGATAAAGGGACTATGAAAGAATTTTATTTTAAACATTTATAATAAACTTTTTTATAGTAAGCAATAATGTAAAAAAAAATTAATTTTGATTTACAGAAACAAAAAAAAATATTATCTTAACAAAACTTACATTCCACCTGATGATTTAAAGACCATTGCCTCTTTCCCTTCACTAGCTATCCCATCAATAGATGCCAGGTAGCCAGAGTTCACCATCTTGTATAGTAAAAGTCTCGTCCTTTCGTCAACCGCTTTCATCTGTAAAATTAAAACAGGTTATTTTTTAAAATAAAAATGGGCTTTATAAATTGGTAATCTTGGAAAAGTATGATAAGCAGAAAATGAAAAATCAAACAGCTTGAACCGATCCCCACCTCCACACTGTAGACACTGGCTTTGCCTAAGCAATGCAAAATTTTTCTTTACGAATGTTTTAAACTAGAACACATCCCACCACCACCAACCAACTGTATGCAGCACACTCTAAAGTCAGATAGAACACAAAGAACACGTTAAAATATCTTCACACAAAATGTAAAAAAGAGCAACTTAGCCTAATTGTCTCGTTAAAAGAGTAAGTGCCTTATTAAACTTACGGCAGTAGAGTGATCTTTCTTTTCATGAACTCTTTGACCTTTCTTGTTTTCCACAACTGAGAGAGTCTTGAGTTTGTTGTAGACATGGTTTGGAAGTTTCATGTCCATTCCCTCTCCGTCACCACACTCAAATTCTGGAGGAAACTTTGAAAGCAGAAGGGAAAGTAAAAATTATATTCCTACTGTTTAAATAATTAAGATTTAAAAAAAAACAACAACTGCATTTTTGCTAGATAAAAGACTATACAAAGAAAATATTCATCAATTATTGTAAGAGTGGGGCACGGTAGCCGGTGCATTCGACTGGCGATCCGAAGGTCCTGGGTTTGAATCCTGTTGGAGGCTAGGATTTTTTCCCAGTCACCCAGCTCTGATGGGTATCTGACATTAGTTGGGGTAAAGTAAAGGCGGCTGGGCATTGTGCTGGCCCAAAATCCCCTAGTATGCCATGGCCACAGAAACTGGTAAACGCTGCTTCACGAGCCCTATGATCAGTTTGGTACGAAGGGTACTTACTATTGTAAGAGTGCTTTACAAAATCAATAATTCTATTCCTTATAAAAGTACCACTATTATTGTAACCCTGTAGAATTTTTTTTTATCACAAGGAAAAAGCAGCCATTTATTTTCCTTACTGAAGTTAGACACTCATCAGAGTTAAGTAGAAGAACAAATGCATATAAGTACTCTTTCTTCCAGAGTAGCATTCGGGCATGGAATGGGTTGCCTGAACAAACCAGGAAAACCAGTAACTTAACATCATTTAAAACATTAATAAAGATGCAAGACTAGACTCGGACCACGGATGAGTGTAGGACGCAATTATCTTTTTTATAGAAGAATGTATAAGATAAGATAAGCCTGAGGTAAAATTTCTGGTTTATACAAGATTATGGAGATCTGAGACCATTGGAAGCAATCAATTGGTAGACTACTGGACCCATCAAATTTCCTTTAATTATGGAAATTTACTACATTATATCAATAAATATTTAAAATGTAAAACCACAGTGACAAATAAAATTACACACAATAAACTAAATTAAAGTAAACTAAAATAAGACCTACATCCATCAATCTCTCAGCATTGCGTCTGCCACAGAGGTCACTATCATGTTTGGTGACTATATTTTTACCCTGGCCTATGTAACCTCTACCTCCTATTGAAGGCTTTGGAGATTCTGCAACACAAAATATATTTTAAAAAAAGAGTTAAAAAAAAGAAGCATTGTACAGTAACTATGTTTCAGAATTGCAGCTTAAACATTTGTAATACCACAGTTTGCACAATAAATCTATTTGAAAAGTTTAGATTTTTATTACCCTATATTTAGAATAGATCTATGAAAAAAAGTATAGATTTCTTAAAAAAATATCGATTGACATTGGTATTTCCCAATTTGTACAATGAGATGAGTAATCTTTTAAAAAAAATTTTATGATTCACATTTGTATTACCCCAGTTTGTTGGCGCTGGGAACTCTGGGAATTCTTCATCATAATTTTCATCATCCTCATCCAAGTTAGGATTTTCTTGGCGTTGATGTTTCATTTTGTAGTTTTCAAACGATAAAGAAACTGATGAAAAAGATACATTTAAAATATAACTTTTATACTATAGACTCCAAAACGATATAAAAAAATTTCAGCCCCTAAATAATTGTAGAACCGATTCTTAAATGAACACATATATTCAAGTTTAATAGATTAATAGTTCAGCAGTATTCACATTTTTTTGTAGCAATGACACAAAAACAAAAGGGGGGTATTATGTAGCCAGAATGCAAGGCACCTTTTACTTTTACTCCCCTGAAGATAGGAATGCATAAGAGCTAGGTTAACTCAAGGACAGCCTGCTGATTCTGTTAATTTCCAATATGCAATCATTTACTTGCAGTACTCGATAATACTATGGGGAACGGTGGCCCAGGGGTACCGCGTTCCACTGGCGATACGAAGGCTCTGGGCTCGAATCCTGGTGGAGGCTATTTTTTTTTTTTTACCCGGGACTTGAGGGTGCCCCTGACATAAGTTGGGGTAAAGTAAAAGCGGCTGGACCAAAACATTCCCTAGTATGCAGTGGCCACGGAAACTGGTGAACGCTGTTTCATCAGCTCTATGATTAGTTTGGTCCGAAGGGTACCTACTTTTTTTTTTACTCGATAATACTAACCACAAAAAAATCAAGATCAATCAATCAGATCTACCTTTGCTAGTACCGTTGTGTTTCCTCTCTACTTTATCGATCATGGCATCATATTCCTTGTCAAACTCCATCTGAAGATAGCGAGCAATCAGCTCATCATTTGGATTCTCACCAAGTTCCTCTGCTGCAATTTTTGCTGCCAACTCTTCATCCGTTAATGGAACTGTTTTATTACTTGCTTTAGCTTCACTAACAAAAGTAAATATTTTTAAAGCATTATATTATATATGATACTAGCGTATTGTAATCAATCGCTACAAAGTTATTTAAAAAAAACATCTGTCATTTATAATTGGTAGCGTATTTAGAATAATAAACAGAGCTTTTGTTATTCAAGAAATAACAGAATTATTGTTCATTACCGGTATATTACTATTTAAAAAAAATAATAGCCTACAGTTGTTTCACAGGTTTTTAAACTATTTCCATCATTTATAAATAAGCAGCACTACAATCCAACATTCAACATGCTAATAAATGTCTCTACCTATGTCTCTGACTATCTATCTATTAATAAGTATTAATATATATATATGTAATTATGTAGGCTATATAATAATCTTTTTTATAGAAGGCTCGTCTGTAATGTATAGGCCTAAGATAAGAAATAGGCCTACTAGATAAGATCTATATCAGAATTGCAGAAAAAAAGTTCTAAATAGTTTTTATTTTTATGCTAAGTTAGTTTAGTACTAGGCCTACATTTTCATTTACATGATATTTGTCTGTTTATAAAATTTAATTTAAGCCTAAATAATACAGAATGAAAATTACTTACTTGTTTCTAGACTCTTCAAACAGAAGCTGTTCTGCTAATATTGCTTCATTCAACTGTTTAGTGTCGATTTCCAGAGCAAGTTGCTCACTCATTACATCTTCAAGAGAACACGGTGTTGGAGTAGAAACTAGTTTTCCCCACGGGCTTTGTCTCGGTGTAGGCCTAATGCTAATTTTGTTATCTACTAGTTCTGTGGTTGCCATGATATAAATTCTACTTCTGAATACTACAGTTTTCGTTGTTGTTTTTAAAATCTTGCTAACTTGTAGGCCTACTTGAATACTTTCGACTGTTTACTAAACTTTAACTTTAGGGCTTTAGCCTTTTATTTACTTTTATTTAAACTTTTTTTTTTTGTTTTGCCTTTGGTCAAGTTTGGTTGAATTTTATCCAGTCGAGCTAGTTTAAATTGTTACTTGTGTCTTAGGAATTATAAAAGCCCCCTAAATTACGAACACTACCAGTATAAATTTATAGTCTAACGCGCTCTAACGGTAACAAAAAAACTAAAAATAAAACTCGAAACTACATAAAAAATCTTACTATGATGCTAAAAATATAAATGTCTTGCACAACTATGTGACAGACAAGTAGTTCCGGTTCAAACAAAAACTGCTTCCTTTTTCTTAGGCCAGTTGCATAGGAACCTTTATTTTTATTTTTTATATATAGACTAGGCCTACGTAACATAACACACATTAGTCATTAGACTATATTGCGGTATATTATAATTAAACATACTCCATAGTCCGTTTTTTTTTAAAAATGGCATGTCATAGTTTTGCTTTCATTCCGTTGTTTCTGTTCTGATTTCAGTGAAAATTGAAATAGCTTTATTATCTCCCCTGTCCTTAATTATTTTTAAAGTAAAGTGAGTAGGCTCTAAAAGCATAATATTTTCTGTAGCAACATCATATTAGGGGAATGTTTGGTCAGCACAACTTCCAATCGTCTTTACTTATCCCCAACTACTATCAAGTAGGCATATCCATCAGAAGAGCTGGGTACAATCGGAGAAACCTTCCTGATCCGGGAAGAAACCCTAGTAAAGCCTAGTTTTCACCAGGATTCGAACAATTCGAACCTTCGGTACGCCAGCCGAACGCGCTGCCGCTCGCCACCGTTGTGAGAACATTGGGTTATATCTCTTTAGTCTTTGTCTTCACTATCATAATTGTAGCACACATCAACCGGTGGACCTTGTGTTCCTTTTCTCGTGTGCCCAGTTAAGACAAATAGGACATCTGATCCAGGCTTACTTCGGGAAAATTCTTCAACGCAAACCGGATATATCCATAGGCCTATTCTTTCTTTTTATAGTAGTCATATATTTTTCTTTCCTTTTCCAATGCCAGAAAAAAAACTATCTTTATTGTCTGGCGATCCGAAGGTTCTGGGTTCGAATCCCGGTATAGGCTTGAATACCTTTGTTGACACTGCTTTTAAATTCATTTTTAAAACACCAATTTGGCTTACTTAAATAAAGAAAATGTGATAATTTCAGCCCCCTCAGTTTGACTGCCATTCGTTTCCTCTTTTGCACTTTCAATAATGGGTGGAGGTCTAAAGCAGGGCCTAAAGTTAAGGTTAATTTGATGTTCCAATATTAATTTATTGCCTTAAAAGTTCAGGTTCGTTTATTTGATTCATGTTCAGTGACTTAAACAGTAAAAATCTTTGCTGTTTAAAGTAATGGCTTGCTTAGGTTGCTGTAAAATATCAGTCATAATAGACGGCATGTCCTCATTGTTAAAAATATCGGGATTAAAAGATCAACGGCCACACGAATATAATCGCTTTACAAAAAACGACAACAGTGACCGTTTTCATTTGTTGGCTTTGCAAATTAATAAACATAGGTGATGCTAACAGACAGATCTAACTAGCTTTTAACAATGGCGACCACAGAATAGGTATAGGACTAACTATTCTGTGTTGGTGACTGATTTACACATTTGTGGAGGTAAAAAGGCTTCTACTTCCGAGATAGAAATAAAGATCCTTGTTCAGAAGAAACAGGAAGTTCCTTTAGCTAATTGGTCTTCTTGAGTGATCTATATAGGCCTACATGTATTCTACATTATTTGGCTTTTATTGGTAAGTTTTTGGTGTATACAACAATGTCAGATTTTCGATGTTTCAAATGATCACGTGGCAGCCTATATTCAATTAGATCAATGGTCAACACGGATGTTTAACTGGCGTTTCAAAAATTTTTTTTTTTT